>JAHHFK020000518.1:0-43342 GCA_024533555.2 Aedes koreicus
GCGACATCGGGAATACCTCAGGGTAGCCATCTTGGACCGCTGATCTTCTTGCTCTACTTCAACGATGTTAACCTTGTCATTGTGGGACCTCGACTATCATATGCTGATGATCTCAAACTCTACCTCCGTATCTGTTCCATTGCCGATTGTCACACTCTTCAGCGTCAGCTACATGCCTTCGCAGACTGGTGCATCGTTAATCGAATGGAAGTGAATCCTACTAAATGCTCAGTTATTTCCTTTTCTCGAAAAAAAGGACCCGATCATCTTCAACTATAATCTGTCAGGGATAGACATTGAACGGGTGAGCCACGTGAAGGATTTAGGCGTAATTTTGGACTCGCGACTTACTTACAAGCAGCATATTTCACATGTGGTCGATAAAGCATCTAGAACGTTAGGTTTTATCTTTAGAATAACCAAAAATTTTACCGATATTTATTGCCTGAAGTCATTATACTCCTCGTTGGTCCGATCAGTTCTTGAATATTGCTCTGCAGTTTGGAATCCAAGCTACAACAATGGGGCTGAAAGAGTCGAATCCGTCCAACGCCGATTCCTGCGTTTTGCGCTTCGGTTATTACCTTGGAGAGATCCTTTCCGTTTGCCTAGCTACGAGGATCGATGCCAACTGATTCATCTGGAGCCACTTTCGACACGAAGAGACACTGCCAGAGCTTTATTTATTGCCGATACCTTGCAAGGAAGAGTGGATTGCCCAACCATACTCGAGCAAATCAACCTAAATGTACGACCGCGTGCATTAAGGAATAATTCGATGCTGAGTCTTCAACAGAGTAGCCTCAGCATTCGATTTCAATGCACCACGTCAGACACTTCGGCGCAGATTTAGTCAGATTTACTCCGGCACAGTTAATCGTGAATAACAGTTTTATGTTTTTAAGTATAATTATTGACTTGTATTTTACATTTTATATTAGCATAACACCATTGGGGCTGATTGAAGCCTGTTGGTTGATTCAATAAAATTACTAAAATTACCAAATTTGATAAAACTCGAAATTTACAAAATATTTCAAAAAAAATTTCACACCAAATGAAAGGTATTGATAATAGCTAGAAACTGTCGTGCGTGAAATTTTGGTTTTCCCAGATTTTCCCTAACAAATAATTTAAAGGCTTATGATTTCGTCCCGCTGAAACGGTCACCTTAAGAGAGAAAAGGTTCCCTGGAGTTTGGAAGATTGTATCAATTGTGCCAATCCATAAAGCAGAATCGGAACTTTGTTGGAAACTATCGTATAAGGTCGCCTCTCTGTTGCATCAGCAAGGTCTTTGAAACGTTAGTTCACAACGCTGTGTACAATGTTGTACATCCTTTAATATCGGAGTTCCCGCATGGATTCGTTCAGCATCGCTCTACAACTTCAAATTTGCTGTGCTACACCAATAAGTTGTTTCGAGAGGTTGAATCCCGAAGATAGGTCGACTTTATTTATGCCAATTTAAAGGTTTTGACACAGTACCACACCTTTGCGCAGCCGAAAAGCTAAAGGCTGTAGGATTAGAAATTTGGTTCGTGGAGTGGATTCTCTCTTACTTGACCGGCCGCCAGTCCTTTGATACGGTAAATTCCGCACGCTCGAGAACTTTCGCAATTACTTAAGGTGTGTTTGCCGATGATCTGTCTTGTTCTACAAAATGATATTAACGAACTACTGCAGTGGTGTAACGATAACGGCATGAGGGTCAACATAGCCAAATGTAAGGTGATTTCGTTCTCCCGTCGTGCAGAGACCATTACTCATCAAAACACAGTTGGTGCGGTGCCAGTAGAGTGAGTCACACCTCTTTGCGATCTAGGTGTTACAATTTACTCCAAGTTAAAATTTAACGAACACGTCGCGCTTGTTACGGCTAAAGCCTCCACGGTTCTTGGATTTATTCGACGTCAAACCTGGAACTTCACAGATATCTACGCAAAAAAGACATTATTCTGTACCTTAGTCCGTAGCATTCTGGAATACGCGGCCGCTGTCTGGACACCATATCATGCATCCCCTCATCAGAGTCGAACGAACTAAACGCTCTTAATCCGATTTGCGCTACGGAATCTTCCATGGAACAACCAATTAAATCTGCCCAACTATACCGCACGATGTATGTATGCTGATTGGATTGCAAACCTTGCGGGATAGGCGCACTATCATTCAGCAACTGGTGGTCTAAGACCTGTTGCGTGGCAATATAGACTGTCCGGAGCTCTTACGCGATTTTCCCCGCACAATTAGTCGCTGTATCTGTTCACCGGACCATTTATGGCTTCAACAATCCACCAGACGCCTGCCTGCGAGCCTTCAACGATACCAATGAATATTTTGACTTTAACATTAGCAAAAACGTTTATAAAAATAGGATTAAGAATAGTAGGTAGAGAAGTTTGTTTGATTTTTAGTCGAAGACTTAGAATGAGACGAATAAGATCAAGAATAATTCCTACCTAGTTGGTCGTTTTTTGTCAGTCTTTATTGGACCTTTTTTATGCTTGCTATACTTGAATGTTGACTTGATGTTAACCTAGTACTTAAGTGTTTCTTTACTATATGATAACCTGTAGTGAAGATGCACAATTTATACAGTAGCAAGTTTACACTTTTTCCAAAATCTTCCCGAAAGTCGCAGAATTGTCACAAAGGTTTCATTCATATCCGATGTTGTTCTGCGGTATATATATATCTCATATATATTGCCATTCTGTGCTTCCGAGTTGAATTTTGATATTTGTCGCCCGCTCCGAACATATAAGTTTTTTCGTTTTTCTTATTTCCGTACTAATTATGGCTATAATTAGCCGATCAGTAGAATGAGTCGTATGTTCATTCACTGTTATTATGTCATCGACTTCCACGTGTCTCATTCTTGTAATAAAAGTAGGTTTTTTGAATTGCTTAGATAGGTAAGCATAGTTTTTTGATTATTTAAAGAATAAGAATACTCTTGGTAAATTTTAAGCGTTAATTGTATGTTTGGATTGTAATCTGTTGATACCTTAAGATAAGGAGGTTTTATGCCCATTTAAGAAAAAAAAGATCCCTTAAAATGGGCCTTAACCTCCTCCATAAAATAAAGAAATAAAATTAAATAACGAGAATAATCAAAGGCAGACTTTTAGGTTCGAAATTTTCTCGACATTTCTGGGCATAAAATATCATTGTGCATACCAAACAATATACAGTTTCGCGCATTGCTGATGGCATCAAAAGCTGTCAATTAATAACAGTGAAAGTGCAATAAGAACAATTAGTGGAGAGCAAGAGATAAACTCATTGTGAAAACAATATGCTTGGAATGCTAAGAAGCAGGAAGAAAGATGACTTGAGTTGGACCAATGAAGATGGGCAAGTTTTTGTTTGTCTAAGAGAGAAACATTGAGAAACCAAATTTTCATCAGTTCCCTTAAATTTTATTTTCATGATCTGAATATAATTAGGCATTTTGTCAACTCTATGATAAAAACGCCCATTAACGTAGCTTAAGAGAAACATGCGCCATTTATGCTAAGAGCAGCATATGATCACACAGCAAGCAGAAATACAGCAAGAAATATCCCATACCCTCGGTTGAGTATGAGATGGGAAGGAAGAAACGGTATGACTGCCAAGGCAAGGAGATGAATGTTGCGAGTTCACGACGAGCTGCAGCAGCCAAGGAGGAGGGAAACACGAAAGATACCAAAAATGTTTAAAACCGATGATCGAAGTTTTGATGGCTCAAAGGCTTGACCGGCAACCGGAGGTGAAACGCAACGAAACGGAGGTGAAAAAAGAGATACGAAAAAATAAACCAACAGAACACCATAAGTAATGTTGTAAGCGTACGTTTTTATTTTATATTTATATTTGTTATGTTCTCACTCCTCCACAAGAGCTCGTCTTTTGGAGTTTCACAATAATGTTGATGTCCAGAAACAAAAAAAAAAAATAAACAAACGAAAAATTAAGATTTGAGAAGAGGTTCGTCGCTTAACCACACATTGAAGTTTCCAATAAATTCATCAATCAAATCTCAAATCGGTGCCAAAACGCTCGCCAACAACCTTCCAGCGTTCGTAGCTCTCAATTCGTATGTTTATAATATTGCTCTTAAAAGTCAAAAAATCACCTACGATATACATATTCCACTGATTCTGCCGCATTTGTCTGTGTGTTGTATGTATTTCAATGTTATTATTTTTCTTAATTCATTCCACATCGCTCTTCCGCTGACGAGACGTTCTTTTTTTTCTCCCTCTCGCTTTGGCTCTGCTCCTACGATCAGTCAGCAGTGACCTGCACAACCAATGCATGTAGGCTGATTGAGGAGCTCTTAAGATGAACAGGTAAGTCATGCCGAGGTAAGACTGTGCCGGCCAGTCGAATTCGAATTGGACGAAGACGACGACGATGACGATGACAGAATTGTAAAGCGCCGCCACTACTTCCCAATGTTAACCAATACTTCTCAGTGGACCTCTTATGATACTGGTGGTTTTATTTCGAATATGCTGGTGTGAAAGAGGGAACGCCAAATGATGATCAATTCACTTAGAAGGACTGTTGGAATATCACAAGATTCTGATTTGGTTTTGTTTGAATAAAATTTACTAATTTGTTCGTGATCTTGATGTTTGTTAGAATTGTTGATTTAATTCCAAAACATCAAAATGATTGAGTATATTTACTAAGGCCATGGAATGATCATTTTTTTGTAACAGGTAACTTTGAGATCAATATTACTCCGTGCGTGAAGGCCAGGACGTCGATGATGCCGAGTAGTTAATTTTTACCGAAAAATTCGGTGAAACGGCAATGGTTTGGCAATAGAGGTTCCGTTTCCCGACCAATTTGCTTGTCCCGGGATTCGAGATAAAATTTGTTGCTTGTCCCGGGAAATTTTTCAATGCGCTTAAAAACGCAATTTTGTGGTTAGGAATATGTTTTATTCATCAATAAAAAATCAATGGTTCAAATCAAGTAACTGGTCTTATCAATTTGAATTCGTTCTCTGAAAATACGACTTTAAGAAGCAAATGTTATTAACGCTTTCATCGGACAGTGAGGTTCGCTTTTTAGAACAGATATTTCCGGAGTTCGAAAAGAGGCGCTCGCTATCGGTTGACGTCGGTTTGATTGATTTTAAGCTGCCGAAAATGATTTCAAGATTCGGGCCCAACTTACCATGTAGCTCAAAAAGTGACAGCTCTTTCGCAATTACTTTTGAAAAATCAATCATTGCCGAATCAGTCTGGGACGGGTTGGCATATTCCTTTATAGCCGATTCCAGTTCTTCACGCATGCTCGATGGTGTCGATCCTGAATCGCCATGCATACAGGACAATCCAGCATTCAACTCGGCAGCATCATCATCGGCCTGTCTTTGGCAGTCTTACAACAATCGAACTCCCAGTTCCTTGATGAACTTAATCATTTGCGTTTTCGATGAGCTTCCAGTTCTGCTGGCAGTTGCGTTGACAACGGAAGACCTTGAAGAAACTTTAGCGCTGTTATTATTTCCTTTTGGCGCCGTTCGTTGATTCTTTTCGTGATTGCATCGAAGAGATCGTTTCCAACTATGGAGTAACTTTTCTTAAGCTTCGAATACAAGAAACTCAAGCTGCCTTCCGCAGATAGCAATGTAGCATCTCATCTTTTCAATCCTTCCGAAGCGAGTCTGATTGGCTGAAGAGTTTCCTGATGGTTTTTTGCAACCTCGAAATCACTGCCCAACATAAGACCTGAAAGGCCTATTTCGGAAAGTGTCTTTTGATGCAATCAAAACCGCGAGTTAAGTGCTCCAGCATCGTTTAAGTCGAGTTCCAACGAGTTTTGACGTCCACACACAGTTGAAGTAGTTTATGTAACATTTTCGTGATTTTTTCTTGAAGCAGTGCATTCTTAACAAGTGATTTTCGAAAAAAATTCACTACTCTTCGAATACGTTTCAGAGATTCTCCAAATCGCGTGGTGTACAAGTCTAAAATTGAAATAAATTAGCTGTTTTCTTTGATATGAACATGAACATTCCAATATATTTACCCGAGGAACCAACTTCATCATCGTAGTTATCACTAACCGAATCGTCGCTATCTGAATCCTCATTTTCAACTGGTACCGGTGGCTGATCCTTGTACAGGACATCGCAAACCCCCAAGTGAATCGCATGGTTGTAACACTGCTGATGAAGGTAATCCGACAATCTTCCAAACTTCGTCATCACTCGAGCTACAATGTTTCCATCCTTAATACCGAATTTCCGGACCATATCCTTGACCATTTCCAAAACCTTTTCAGCAGGTAGTGATCCACGGATTTTGCTGAGACTCAGGTTGTAGAATGATCCATCAGCGAAATGGGCATTCACGTTTAAGTAGCGCTTGTTGCCTAGACTTGTCCACTCGTCCAAAGTGAGACTAACCAGTTCACCGCTATCGATACGCTTCACTATTTTATCCAGCGTTTGCTGCTGAGCGTATCCATAGTATTCGGCGACCAGCTTCGAGACGGATGTATTCGACGATGGCAGAGAATATCCACGAACTGCGATCGATTGTCTAAAATAATTGCATTTAAGGCTACATTAGCACAATTGCTGCAACAATTGCATTTTGTATTACTACTTACTTTGATGTAACGGCAATCCGAAATTATTCAATGAACACAGAAGCAGTAATCAGTGAATGAAAACAATGTTTTGAATGGAAATGACAGCTTGCGCGCGCGTGTGTGTGTGTTAAATGTGTAGGCAAATATGCGAATGCCTACTGAACCAACACAAAAGGAATAATGCATTTTCATGAATGATGTATAACATCGATGTAGGTACAGTAAACATGCATGTTGGCGTTGTATGGGTTATATTGAATGCACGTTAACGGAACACCAAAATTTATTGGGAAGTATCAAAGCGAAAAAATATGTAAGAAATGTGTGTCCCGGGAATCCCGGGATTTCCGGGACGGTGAAAAATCTTATCCCGGGATTCGGGAAATCCCGAATTTTTCAAGATCCCGGGATTTTTTTGTTCCGGGATATCCCGGGTTGGAACCTCTATTTGGCAAGCTTTTTTGCGAATGCGAATGCGGAATGTGGTCAGAGCCGTTTATGACATTAGAGATAATGAAGACTGATACTTACACCCGGGAATGCTTGAATAGCCGTTTGCTGCCAACAATCAGGAAGCATGATGGTCTAGTATTGTTTTGGTAGGATTTGGTAATACACTCTGGTGGCCTGAAAAAGGTTATTTTCGGGATTTTTTCTTATAGATGACATACATAGAATAGGTATGTTTATTCTGCCGTTTTCTAGCAACAAAAATTATTGTTTGGCCTACAATGGGCAACTCTTTCGGCCGCTACATCAGGTACAGCGTGTCACCTCCAACGGCAACCTGCTGTTCGACGGATATCAAAAAGGCCGTAACGTTAGAGCTAGAACAAAATCGATATCCTTCCCTTAATCGCCAAAAATTTCATCGTACGTACAGTTTTTTGATAATGTTAAAATAAAAAATTGACAACGTTTTGAGGAAAAAAAAGGGTTTCGAACGCAAAAATGAACATTAAAGCTTGCACCGATGGGCCATTTTTTAAGATAAAAAAGGAGCAACAATAAATGACAGGAAAAATTGTGCACAATTCGCGTTCAAATCGGACGAACCGTTTTTGAGTTATGATGTTCACCAACTTTGAAAACATGGTTTCGAGATAATCGCGTTTGAAGATTTGGGTCCAGTTTTTTTTTTTTGCAAATTCGTCTACATACCTTCAGTCTGCTAAGCCGGGACCATAAATAAATCCCTTCGACAACTCGTTCCTTGAGGTTTTTGCCACTTCTGGCCGCCAATATGCTCTTTCTGGCCTCCTTCGCGCCTTCCAACCGCGCTTACTGTCGGCCTTCACGCAAAAGGAATGGCTGGTCGTCCCGATGTCCAGCTGCAGCACTCTCATAACTTTGAGAATCCCGTTCATCCCTCGTTGAAATTGCCGACAAATTTGAAGCAATTTCAACAACTTCCTTGCCGCTGTGAATAGTTTTTGGAGACAGCACCCAGATACTAGCGTTGAAGCTTGCATTGGAGTTTAGTGTACTTCAACCGAGACAAAGTTCAAGCAGCTCACGCGACTCAGATCTTGGTAGAGAGGAAGTATGGCTGTGAAGTATGGCTTTATTTACACAAAGAACCAACAGATGATGTTTGGGACTAACATACATCTTCAATGTGTAAAAACTGGTGACCCATTATAAAGCAATACCGGCGCCGGCCGTGCCCGAGTGCTGGTCAAGTAGGGAATGGGAAAGAACGTGTTGACATGATACTCGCTTTGAAGGAAGCCGAGGAATCATCTGCAGTCCCACGAGAAATCACTGGGATGTTGGATAGTTGGAGAAAGGTTAGCAGCAGGGCTTGGTTTGGTTAACGATACGCTGAAAGTATGCAGCACTTTCCGCCAAAAGCAATGGGGCGCTCCAATGTGACTGAAAAGAGACAAGCATTATGAAAAACAAAACAAAAAATAAATAAAAAAAATTAAATAAAATAGGATATTAGATATTATCTTCAAAATTTGGTAGAAATAAATTATTTGTTGCTTTGCAAACCAGCTATCCTCGATGTCCTCGATCTCGGCCAAGTCCTGCTGGACCCGCAGCTGCTGCAGTTGGCACTCGTCCATATCATGCCGGCCGTCGCCGACGTGTTAAAAACCTTCCGGTAGTAACATGATATCTGCGTCTAATACACTCTACTTGCACCGATTAATTTTCAAACTAAGCCTGCACACTGAATCAAAATTCACCTTGGCACGGTTTTGGTATTTTTCTCTAAAATCTAGTTCTAGATATTGGCACTTCATTTCTGCTCAGATTTTCCGTCGTCAATATTTTTCCTCAAACGTAGCAAACCCAGCTCAGGATCGATGCAAGCAGCAGCAGCAATTCATGCCGTTTGTTTTGAACGACCAGACAGCAGACTCAAGAATGGACACTTTTTACAATTCACTTTTTCCACAGCTATTACGTTGTGACCGGACTGAAAAATATCACCAATCGACTCCGAACGACCGTAATTTACTACACACTACCAAAATGTCATGTAAATTTCTGTTTCCTGAGACCGACACATGCAAGCGTCCTTTAGCACATAAGAATGAGTTGAAAGAGATGAGAAAATAAATTCAATCAAACACATCTTTCGTCGAATTGCGTATGTGTCAGTTTCAGGAGACATAATTTTACACGAATTCTTTGTTTACGTTCCCCGACTCTTTACAAACGTGAATTACGTCTCGTGTAAAATTCATAATTTCTAAGTGTGTACTTTTAATCTTTTTAATCAAATTTAGGCCGTTTTCAGCGTTATTGCGTGATTGCACTTCATTTCACTGCCACCGAGAACCGTGATCCTAGACGTCAGCTTTTTTGACTACTCCTCATCAATTCACGCACGACAGAGGGGAAAAGCACTATTTTCGGATATGGAAGTTCCTCTGAAAATCGATCGGAAATGCGTAGATTTGTTCAAGACCAGTGAGTAAAACCCGTTGGGGAACACTTTGGCACATTTTTAATGTGAATTTCGATCGAAAACACAATTATTTGTGGCCTTTCACTCCACGCTACCGGCCTTTCACGCCACGCTCAGGGATGCCCGGTAAACTGTACTCACGAGCACGTTTTCGTCTCGAAAGTGGTCTACCGTATACTTTTTTCCAGGCGTTTCGAAAATCCGTACAACACGCTCGCGGAGTGCTTGCTGTTTCGACGCCATCTTCGAATTGAACTGACAGCACCCGAGCGAAAAAAAAACATGCAACCTATTTCTAGGGAGTCCAGAAAGCAATTTTCTTGGAGAGAAAAAAAAATTACGCTCTTTACTTTTATTACAGAACGGTATTGAAATCATTCTCATTTTTTATTGAACATCCGTTATGAAATCATTGAACTTTAACCAAATCCAAGCTAAAAGGCCAAGTTCTTAAGGCCAATCATAAGAATATATTTTGTGAATTGATTTGATGGGAATACAATTTGAGGATTGGGAATTTGTAGCAGAGAATAATCAATAATAGTATAATAATAACACAATTCTGGTTCAACACAGGAAAATATAGGAAAATATACACACTTTGAAAATTTCATATAAGTTTAAATGTTCTTAGATGCAAACGAAGTGGTTTAATAACTATCTGAATAATTATTACTAAGGTAGGAACCTTAGTTTTACATGATTTAAAATTGAACATGATTCAAAATTCAAAATGGTTTGACGTAAATTTTGGTTTATACATTAAATTGTAGACTTTTATTTTGTACAGTGAATGAGGCTAACAATAAAATATTCAGTGGAATAATAAAAATTAACTTGACAAAATCTGCATTTAACAATGAATCCAGAAAATGAGGCGAAATTGCCGACATTATATTCATATTGCTTGAAAATTTTAAATTTTTTAAAGTAAATTGTTTAACTTGTCATGGTTAACCTTATCTAAGCAAACGTAAAACTAGCTGAATATAGTTTGCAACTCAATTACATTTAGATTTACATTTGTAAATGTAGTTGATCGCTACATATCAGGCTGAGTTGTGTTAATTATTATCTGACGTCAATAATTTTGGCCGCATTAATTTGCTCATGATATTAGGTCGTTTATTGATTTACGCGACATTAAATCAAAGTCGTTTATGATTTTCATCTCATGTAATTTTCATTACTTTCAAGAGTTTGGAATATACCATTGAAAGGTTAAAAGTAGAAAAGAGAAAAGTTTTGTTTGCTCAAACGGCTCCAAAGTCTAGAATTTTCGCATCGTTCA
The DNA here is from genome assembly GCA_024533555.2 of Aedes koreicus. NCBI lineage: Eukaryota > Metazoa > Arthropoda > Insecta > Diptera > Culicidae > Aedes > Aedes koreicus. Next base: position 10,817 of record JAHHFK020000518.1, read on the forward strand.
CCTATAAATTCCATAACACTTATAACATAAATTTCATAAATCCATGTTCGATTAAATTTATTGGCAACGCCATATCATAATTTTGAGGCACCATTTCAACACTACAACTCACGAATCGTCAAAAATCAACTCAATACTTTCCCACTGGCGTATAACGAAGGTAAAAATCCAAACCATAATATAATAAAGAAACTCTTTTCTTCCAAATCGTCGACTTCTTGAAGTCAAGTCACTCTCCGCTGAAAAGCTCTTAAGTGTTGTCAGCGTGAACGCACGCAAACACACCCACCTCGATTGTCGCCGTCATCGTCATCATCACCATCATCCATGGTAGTCAACATTAACAACACACTGCCGCCGAGCCGTCACTGCAGCACAACAGCGATCGTAGCAACTCCCGCAGGGTGACTTAAGCACACGTACACAACGGCAAAGGGCCGTCTTAAGTCAGTTTGGTTAGGAGACCCCGTAGCAGCCATTCCTTTCCTTCAATCAGTGTCTCACCAACACCAACGTGATTCATCGATCGCTAGCGACAGACAAACGTTCTGCTATTCGGCTATCTCTTTCGGTGTTTGTGCAAGTGAGACCAGGAAGGAGCGATCGCACGTACGTCGTTGATCAGCACCCGGTCCGATCGGTGCGCAGTTGCTAAGAAACCTAGAGCTGGTAGTAGTTTAGTTCGAAGCGGACACCTGCTAAAATCTAGAGGATTTTTGTCGAATTTTTTGACCTATTGCGATTAGGCTAATTCAGTGACAGTTTATTGGCGCGCAGAATATTTCGGACGGGCGAAACGGGAACGGATCCGATCGGTTTCGAGCCTCGGTATCACATCCGGAAGTTTTGCGGTAAATCATTGCGCGTGTGGGATTTGAACTCGACAATCAGCGACGAACGCTGTCGGGAGTGCCGATTGTGAACATACAGGGATCTCTTTTGGTGGATCTGCTGGAAGTGCGTTTAGTGTATTGTATTTACACCCTGGTGACCTGTCAAGGCAGGAAGAAGAATAAGTGAGCACGAGAGAGGTAAGGTGTATCTCTGTTGAAAGAGTGTTTGAAATCGAGTGTCATGTTCGTTAATAAGAGCATTCCGAATTTCAAAAGCAGAAAGTTGTGTGACAAAAATGTGCAAATAGTCAATGCTTAATGTGCTGCATTGTAAAACTGGCGAAGTTGTTGGCTGGTATGTTCCAGTAAACTTAACTGAAACCGCGATAGCACAATAAATTGGGAATCCGTAGGCGGACGAAACGACAAGGATAACAGAGATCGAACGCATATATATGCAGCTAAGTCCTAGTCTTAAGTCAACACGAATGGCGATCTCACGCAAGGCCATTTTCCGAAACTTCACCCAATAAATTATTCAAAAAAAAGCCTCAAGAAAGCCCCCACGGTAATCTCAAGGGTCCCCAAGAAATCGGCTCACAACAAGAAAACCGATCTTCGCTCGATGATCTCGGTTGCCATCCAACTGCACATGATGTAGATATGTGTGTGTATGCGTGTTGGTGGCTTTGCTTGGTTATCTGTAAGTTGTCTTTAAATCGTATATTTATGACTTCGAGAATACCTGCTGTTCGTCCCGGACTCACCTCGTAAGGCAATCAAAGTCGCGACCAGCAATAACGACAATAGCACAGTGCTTGATGGTGTGAGTGTGACCTGGCGCGCTCGCGGATTAAACTCACATGCCACCGCAGTCGGTCATAGGTAGGGGCAGCTCCCATCTGCTGGGATACACATGTTTGGGGTTGTTTTTGCTAAACGAGTTATCGGATGTAAATATGCATGGTGGAGCGGAATGATCCCTCTCAATATTGATGCCACTTTTTCGAGATTTTTGTTTTCGATTTATATGTTGCTCCGACGATCCATTATAGCTGATGCTGATTTTGAATATTTTCATAGTAACTGAACGGCTGCATCTAATTGAACGTAATTTTAAGATTTTTCTGCATTATACGGGTGGTGTTATAAATTTATTACCGTGGCAGCAGACCGATGCTACAATTTGTGATTATTTTATTTGATCAAAATTTAATAGCTATCCTGAACACTTCAAGTGGTGTACAAGGCCAAAGTGTGCTCTTAATTAATCTATGCCGAGGTCACAGTTCTGCAGTTTTTTTCTGGATGAAATTTTTCCACCGTGCAAATCTAGATCTGTGTTTGCTGTGTCGCTAGGATCCAGCCCAGCACGCACGTGAAAGACCTAATCATTTTCACGTTCTCATTTTTTAAAGACCTGCAGTATTTAAGGTTTTTTCCACTGACATATATCTGCAAGGCAAAGATCTTTTTCTAACTAAAGGTTTGATTAAAACCTCTGTGCCTGCTTTCTTATAGAATATGATAGAGGATGCTTAAACAGAATTTATTGCCATTGAAATACGTTCTGCTTTTAAAAATTCGTAATTGAATCGCTGGAAAATGCTCTTTTTGCATATTTAAATAAAAATCTTATTAAACTTAGTTTTCTATGTTTAGAATTGTGAGGTTGCTAAACTAACATTTCTGCAGCAGCAATGCTTTCCAGGATATCAATCAATGCAACTGCTCAGGACACCATTGAGTACTGATAAAAAAAACTGAGCCAACTCTAAGCAATTCAAATTGAGCTGCATTCGTATTGGAAGAGATTTTTGGTAACACATATGCTTTTTTTACGCGTCTTAATGCATTTTCATCTGGAGTGCCTAGAACCCAGCTAGTTTAGAATCGGCACGTTCACTTTTGAATATACCTCAGAATCTGTTCGGCTTTGCATAAAACGTAATTAGAAGAAAATGCTATGTATTCACAGTAGTTTGATGGAACAATATAGGTCATGTGATTGTTCATCTTCTCGAATGCAAACTTTGACTTGGGGCTGGCTCTTCAACTTGACCCTCAGCATATTTTCTTAGTGTCTGGTCATTGATACAGCTTCAATATGTCGTTTTTAATGAGTTCAGTTTAATAGATTTTGATTGAACGGGCAGCTGGGGAGGTTCATCTATTTAAAAATGACGTGTACTCCAGTTGAGCATTATTATTGTAGTGACCACTCGCCTAATCTGGCGTAAATTTAACGGGGCGTTTGCAGACTTCCTGCCAGATCATCGAATTACCTGCAAACTCGTCAACAAAAACAAAATTATATATCTTGGGAACACCTCCGTGATCGCTGGCAATATAAAAGTTCTGTCCCGGAAGCTGTTTGAAGTTCAATTTGACGTATGGTTCATCGCTCATAAGGATGCAACGTTAACTTTGGCCAGCACCTACACTGTTAGATAAAAATGATGTAAATTTAAGTGTGCTTGGATATGTTAAAGAACATAAAATGACATTTTTCAAATGCTGCTACTGTTAGTGCAAATAAAAATGCTTCTTGATGCCAGTTTTGATTTCAAGGATCTGGACTAGCTACCGCCAGAAGTACTGTAAACTATAAAATAACTATAAAATTCATTTGTTTCCTTCATCTCAAAATGCGTGTGAACATTTCAAATAAAAAAAGTCGTTGGCTTCCTTCAAACAATATTTTTAGGATGCTTGAAGTTGTCGTCATATTCACGTAAATGAATATTAAAAGGCGAACGTGAACTTTTTGCATAACAGGAATACTTTAAAAGAGGTATCACTATTAAATCACTTTAGAAAAAAAGTTATCGGAAATTTTCAAGGAATTTGTAGGTATGAACTAAGCTCAATTCACATATATTGGATCAATTATTGGAGGGTGTTTGGTAGAAGTACGCTTCACGCCATCCTTGTACAGTCGTATCAGATACTTTTTTTTCTTCTACTTTTTTATCTACTTCCTACGCATGTCATTTGCATCTTTTACTTTCTCCTTGGTCTTTCTGAGTTCCCGCTTTATCATGGCCCAACAAGTTTCGATTGGACGTCGTTCAAGGCAGATCGATGGATTCATTTCCTTGGGGACAAAATGTACCGAATCAGTCGCATAACATTCCAGCACGCTATAATAGTGGCATGTAACCAGCCAAAATAGTGATTTTTCGTTGTACTGTTCCAAAATAGCAAATGACATTTTTGGAAGCATAAATGTCTTAAAAATTTCACTATTGATGGTGCCTGTTGTGAGAAAAACTTTACTTCGCTTTCCATAGGTGCAGATAGCCCGTATTTCGATGCGAATTTCGCCATTTTTTTTTTTTTTAATTTTTGAAGCGATCATCCACTTTTAATTTATTTTTTTCTGGAGTCAATCTCCTGTCCTGGCATTTATTGAAGGTCAGGTTTGAAGGTTTAACGTATGTCTTATCATCCATCAAATACCAACTCTATCTATATTGTTACAGTTTGTTGCCGTCCATCGCGATTTGTGAAGTTTTGAACCCTTGACCTTCTAGACGTAACGAAACGTTGACCTTTTTTTTGAAACCTGTTGGGATTTCGGGTGAAATTACCCTCAATCTTTTCTTTTGTCTTTCTACATGCAGCACTCGGTTGCCTTATTACTCTGCGCTTGTGATCCAAAATTAACTGGTCGTTGATCCTTTTTAGTACTCTTAATTACAGATTTGCAGCATATTTCCCAAAGCACGATGAGACAGCTCTAGATTTTCCATGTGAGCATACACATTTTTTTCACGCGTCTCCACTTGACTCACTTCCACCTTGGCCGCAATAAACAGATGTGAATAATACACTTCAAAAAGGAACTGTGCAAAAATGGTTTAATATCTGTTTAGTGAGAAAAAAGTTACACCCAGTTGTAAGTGTTGCAATAATTTCGTGGTTGCCCTTTATAAGCGAATGAACTCTGTGTGCTACGCTGCGTAACGAGGTTCACTGAATTGAGTTTAACACATTACTTTTTTTTGTTTATTGTTTATTATTTGAAGAATGTGCTTCTTTTACCGAGTGGAATCGATTGCGTTAAAAATGGGTTTGATGTTGCTATACCATCAGAAACAACGATCATTTCAGGGTTCCTAAACCCACACAGAAAAAAATAATGAATTTTAACAAGCGCGTAAAATTTACCCTCGTTTAATTCCAAGCCAAAGCAGGCGCAAACGACGAAATTGTTTGCAATTTTTCATGCGCCATACAACAATGTTTGCAATCTTTCATACAACAGGCTAGATTCAAGCGCTATCTGGCTAAAATTTACATGAAATATCCCATTATTTTCTGCCAAATCTAGCATTCCTTTATGTGCATTAGATAACGCAGAAAATTCAATGTTTCTTTTTATTTGTGCAGTATTCAGTCTAGTGGCTAGTCTATTTTCATGGCTGTACGGACTAAAATTTGTTGTTACCAAATATATTCTCAAAGCTGTTGTAAATGCAGCATTAGGAACGTGGTTCTGAGTACAAAACATCAAATAAGGACTGTATCGTTAATTATGCGTATACCTCAAAATTGCTGTATTTAAATATGTTTTATTTATTTTGTCACTCAAATTCATTTTCATTGTTTATAGACCATCAAAAAAGCCCATTACATCAGTATTCATTTAATTTTTAGTAGATCTGGCCAGCTCTCGCACCTTCTTCTCGATGTTCCTCATGAGGTTTTGCACTACCGTTCCATCGATGGGTTTGCTTACGTTTACCCAGTCTTTTTTTTTAATTTGATGATGTCATCTACTCTTCTAGCCTTCTTCTGCAGCTTTTCTTTCATCAAAGCCCAAAATTTCTCTATGGGCCTTATTTGCGGACAATTTGGAGGATTTATCGCCTTTTCCACAAATTGGACATTGTTCTTCATACCAGTCCAAGGTTGCACGCGCATAGTGGCAGGATGCCAAATCAGGCCAAAACAGTGTCGAACCTTTGTGTTTTCGGATTAGTGGCAGAATTCGTTTCTGCAGGCATTCCGTCCGGTACATTTCGGCGTGCATATTTGCGGTAGGAAAAAAAAAGGTGTCGATTTCATACTGCACTGGCAAATTGCTTGCCAAACCAACACCTTTTTTTCCAAATTTTTCGCAAAAAAATCGAATTCTCCGAATTTTTGACAACCGTTCCACGCTTCACGGTGTAAAACTGTGCCCCTGATAGTACCCTGTAGTCCAATTTGACTACCTCCTTTTTTTTCTTCAAAAACTTTGCCAATTTGTTTGTCCAAGTTTGGGTTTGACGCACCTATTTTTCTACCATGGCCGGATAAGTCCTTCAATATGTTATGCATAACAAACCGGTTGATTGCATTTTGGACCGAACAGACACTAACACCTTCTTCTTTTGCTAATTTTCTTAGCGACTATCCCTTTTCAGTGCAGTACTTGGTCACAATCGATTTTCGCTTTTCTTCCGTAAGACCTCGCATTGTTCCACTTGAAGTAATACTTTAACTTTTAATGAAAGTTTTCGTTTGTTTACAAGGCAAGCAACACATTGACACTAAACAGCTGTCAAAATAAGTCATAGTCTTTTTCATACAGAACCTCAAAGGCGTACTCATAATTAACGATGCAGTCCTTAGTACATACAATTGAGTCGAATTAGTGTATTAGTCCCAAAGTATTCACGTGCAACCAAGATATCATAATTCATTATATTTATTATGTTTAACCGTTATGTGTCCAACAAAAAAAAACACCTCTAAGAGAACAAGAAAATGAGAAGAAAGATTGGTAATTTCCATTTAATTCCAACTACCTTTATTGCTTATCTTGACAGATACGCGTATTTCGTCAACAATGTGCAGACTTCTTCAGTGTCGTCTACTAATACACTACCTTTAAAGGACCGACAGGGAACAGTTTTACCCGCGAAACTAAAATAACCATTATTATGGAAATATCCAACCGATTTGGAATCTTTAGCAGCTTTGGATTCTAGAACTCAACCACTTTCTTAAATTTTCTCATAGCTTTCTTCGGGAAACCTGTTCCGAAAAACCAGATAGTTGTTAAAGATTCCAATAGAAAATCTGATTCTAAAAGTCGTGCAAGGAATACACAGATATGTGAGTGATTGCCTTATGACAATCCGGTGACTTGATCCTGGAACTGTAACTCCAGAGCAGGAAATTTTTTGAATTGAACCCTGGCAATATGGGTATCACCATTCTTGGAATCGTTCCAGAAGAAATTTTCTCATAATTATTTATTAGACCATCCGGTCACTTGACTTTGGAGTGGCCAGTTCAGAGAAGGTTCTCATGGGGTCACGGAAAATGGGAAGGATGGCGTGCTTTTAAATTTTTCTCCAGACTTTTGCCCGGAAATTCTGTAAATCCGGTTTTCCCAGAAAATTATGCTGTGCATCTGACAAATGAGACAATTTTTAGAAAGTGGTGGAGTTTTTGAATCCTAAACTTTCAAAAGATTCCAAATCAGTTAGATATTTACATAGTAATGGTCATTTTAGTTTCGTGGGTAAAAAAAATTAGAAGCTTCTCCTCGCGCCCCTCTAGCTATATCCCCATTGTTTTCCTCCTTGATGATAAGTATTACCGAGGTATGAGATGTCACAAAGTTGAGCCGTAACTCGTGCAACTCACCACTCACTGTCATTCCTCTCCGAGATCTACAAGTAGTAGTATGACGAGAGGAATAATATGTGTGAAATAGTCGGTGCATGCCAAAAATAAACTCAACAGCAAAAGATAATTTCTCACCCGTGCCTACCAATGTAAATTGGGAGAGGGAAATAAACAGATCGCCAGAACCAGAACAAAGCAATAGGTAGTATAAGAGCACGATCAGTCGCATACTCTTTTATCCTCCCCCTTGCCTGCCCCGCATCTGAGGTAGCTTGGTAAAAGATTATGCTCCCGATTGTATACTACCTTCATATGCCCGCCGCTCGTTTTCATCTTGTTTCTTTCAATTCTCATAACCTGCCGTTACTCTAAACGGAATTGTCAATGCTTTCTCTTCAATTTTCTTAGTTCTAGCAATAAATTACTGTCCACTCCTAAAGCCTCTCATGTTGATGGGAAATCATCTGCTTCTGACAAATTTCATCATTAGATTTCGTTACTCCGCGCATTAAGAGAATACAACAAAACAACAATCAAAGTGCTGAAAAGTAGATTAGTTCCCACGAGCCATTTATGTCTATTAATCCTGTGTTCATAATTCTGATGCATTCGTCACGAAACGTTCGTTGGGAGTATTTTCCATGCTATTAAAAACTACATATACTAGAAAATAAGTAGAATGATTAGTAATTTCCATTTAATTCCAACTACCTTTATTGCTTATCTTGACAGATACGCGTATTTCGTCTACAATGTGCAGACTTCTTCAGTGTCGTGTACTAATACTCGACTGGATAAGTCAAGATAAGCAATAAAATGGAAATTACTAATCATTCTTCTTATTTTCTAGTTACAGGTATTCCACTAAACAGCTCACACTCTCTATAATACATATACTAGTCTTATCTAATCTAATCTCACACTAACACAGCCAATTCTTGAATGCATCATTTTTCTTGTCTGGTCAACTGGCCAACTGCGTAGCATGTGCCGCAGAGAGGACTCCAAGAAATAGAACGATTCCAGACAAAGTTTCTGAAATCGCTCTACTACTTCGAATCAAAGGAAGTAAAAAAGCGTGGACCTCCCGTACCAAACATTTCCATATAGAGTTAATTAATGTGATCGTTGGGATTAGTTTATGCTCCTTTTGCCTGTGGGTGTACTTTTGTCATTTGAACCAAAAGTTTGGCAATAATTTGCCAAGGTTATAGCGCCTTATCTCGCTCATTGAAATTGAGATTGAATTTGAAAATTTACAGAATAATATATTTAGTTGTATGTTATATAATAGTATTATAATACAACATGTAGAACAATTCTCGCTAATCCATTAAGAATTACGATTCAGGGACCTGGAAAAAAATAAGAGTCCGTAGATGCATTTCGTGCCTTCTGGCAACTTTATGCTTCTATTGATGTCCAAGCTTATCGATTTAGCACCACTCGCTATTAAAAATAACATATACAGTTTAAAACTAATATTATACATGAAATAAGGTCTGTTATCTCAGATATAATTTTGATTTCAGCTGTTATCACATATCTAGTTTAATTATCATGATCTAATCTTGTTATCATATTTATCATTTTTAAACTTACCATTTGTTGACCAACGTTATAAGTTAAATGCAAAACTATGAATATTACCCGTACGGTTCTGAACAAGAAATTCAGCTTTTTACCAAAAATAATATTTTAGATTTTAATATGAGAATGCCACATCATATTGATAACATATTTTGAAACTATTTCAATGAATTTGCTCACACTGCAAGATTTTTTAATTGTCATGAACTCAATGATAATAGTAGTACACCGAAAAAAATTATGAATTTAATCAAGCGCGTAAAATTTCCCGTCGTTCAATTGCAAGCCAAAGCAAACGTAGAGACTGTATCGAAAATAATTTGTTCACATATTTTTCTTACAAATCTTATGATGACATGATGTTTTATTTAAACTAATGGATGATTCTTTATAGTACGGGATTGAACTTGGACATTGTGAAGATCGAATGAAATTATTTTTTTTTTATTTCCTTGATTACCGAGATTTTCAGCCCTGGTTCATCTCCCGTCGTAGTTACTCAAATACCTTTTTGGGTATTTTCATAACTTGTCCGGGGGTGAGATGGATAGTTTCATCCATAATCCATCCATTTCATATTATTCTTTCACAAATTTGCAAATTTTTGATCGAACAATTTTCATCAAGTTCCGGAAAAGTGTCTCATCGCAGCGCCTTAGCCTAAATTTGTTTGAACTCGTCCATATTCTCAGCTGCTCTACCAATCTTTTTGATGACCTTCTTCACAATCGCCCAATTGCGTTCGATGGGCCGAAGCTGAAGGCAATTTGTCGGATTGATGTCTCTCTCAGCGAAATCTTTACCCTTTTCCGTGAGTCAATTGAGAGTAGTTTTGGCGTAATGCGCCGACGCTAAATCCGGCCAAAACAGTGGAGGGGTACTATGCTTCTGATATAAAGGCAGCAGTCTCTTCTGCAGACACTCAGATCTAGATTTCCGGATTGGTTGCTCCGGTAATGTAAAAAATGGTAGACTTCATACCGCAGGAACATATTGCTTGCCATACCAGCAATTTTCGACCAAACTTCTCCACTTGAATCAACCTATCTGCATTGTTTACATCCTCCGCTACAACGGCAGTGTAATATTGTGGACCTGGGAGGGTTTTTGAGTCTTCTTTGACATAGGTATCGTCGTTCATTAAAATACATGCATCCATTCGCTGCAAAACTCGCGAATACAATTTCCGGGCCCTTGATGCTGCGCGTTGCTTCTGGTATGCACTTTGTTTGGCGATTTTCTGCTTCTTGTAGGTCTTCAAGTTGTTCCGTTTCTTGATTGGCCAAATCACGTATCGACATTAATTTCTCTTCCGAATTAGAGCTAGCACTTTCTGATCCAGTTAAGGGTCAGCTACCACTGTTCTCAAAACCAAGGCGCTTCGCCAATTGTCGCATAGTTATCCAGTTTTCACGTAGCCATGTGTTCAAAACCTTAATTTTTACGTCTTTTTCAATGCGCGACATTTTGAAAACGAAGAAACTTAACCGTGCAAACTAGTAAACAAACGAAATATGACAGTCGAACGCACAGCATGCTATGATGAACACATTTAAACCACCACAAATACACGCGTAAAACGCAAACGAACGTGGAGAGCTTATTTTTTTTATGGATTCCTTAAATCAGGGCTGGCAAAAGTCATTCTCAATGAACCACGATTTTTCCCGAACTACGTCTGAAAATCTCATCGGGCGAAGATGGATATTTTCTTCTAAATCTCATCGAATTTTTCGTCATGACATCACATGACAGTCTTTTGGTAATCGCTATTACAAGTAAATTTATTGATTTGATAGTAAGTTTCATCACAAAACTTGAAATAAAACGTCCACTCTGTCGATTACATATTTAATATTACTTGGCTAATTTCAAGTAGACTAGTTAGAAAATTGTAAAACAAAATCGTATGCGAAAGAATCTCATGATTGCATGATGGCTGAAGTATGACAAGAAAGCTTATGATGGTTTGTTTTTTTTTCTCGTGACAGTGAGATGCCCTGTTTTTTCATTGTTACATGATGGCCGTGAGATTTACCAGCTCTGCTTTAAACAACGAAATTGTTTGCATTCTTTCATACAAAAAAAAACTTGATTTAGATGACATCTGGCTTCTAAGTTGACATGAAATATCTCATGAATTTATAACAAATCTAGTTATCCATTTATGTGCATAAGAGTCATCTTTTCATTCTCCATTTTAATAAATATGGCCAGTCGTGCCCAATTTTGTTGCATTAGCCAATATAAAAAACTCCAGTGGATTGCGATTTTGACATTCGTTTCATATTCACAATAACAAACAAATACAGTTACATATTTTCGAATCGATCGCTTTGTGTTTCGGGCTCCTCTCGCATCGAACCTGCACACACTACTGTGCCCGCTCTCGTGCGCTCAGATACACAAAACACAAAACGACGGACTTATCGAGGAGATGCTCACTGTACCATCCATCCACCCTGCACGATGTCCACCTCCGACCGTTCGATCGTCCGTTCTTGGTCACTCCTTCAGGCAATGACGACGGCGACGATGAGCAATGGAGAGGATATGTGTGTTCGTGCTTAGGTATGGTTCGTTGGTTCGGTTGGGTCGATTTGATACCACATGTAACAGCAAAAAGCACGGCTTCATCCCAGCTAGCAGCTGGAGATGATGTGGTATGTGCTGAGGAAGTTTCGTTTTTTTCCTTAATGAAATGTCATGACATTTCCATCATAAACAATTCTGGTTTTCTCATTAGTTTCACCTCTGTGGTGTTGCTGTATTTATTTTTGTTACTATCTGGAGCCGTTGCCGCTGTTGTTGATATATTTGTTAATACTGCTGTTGTGATAATTATTTTCGCTCACGGCCTGCTTCCATTCGGTCGAATATATTGGCGGATCAGTGGAAGTATGAATAAGAAATAGCCTAAGCATGCTCAAATGTTCGCAAAATAATGTTTGATTATTGCCTTTTTAAGATAGTTGGCACTCAAACAAACCAATCGTGAAGTCCAAGGTGCAATTCATTGGATTATTCCTTTGAAGTTAACATTATTTTTTAATATGTCGGCTTTCCATAAATTCAACTGTGTCGCAATTGAGATGAAACAGTTTCAACATAGGTTTTTTTGAATGTTAATCTTTGATATCCTTTTTATTTCATCAACTCTATTCATTCCTATTCAAAAACGAGATACAAATTTAAGAATCCATATTAAGATTGTGATTTTTTATAATATTCATTAGTCCTAGAATTTAAATTGCAGACAAATCATATTGACATGAGTTGAAGAAGTAGGACAGCTTCCATTAGATGGTTTTCTGCTAGTATTTTGAAGCTTTAGAATTTGTTGTCATGACAGAAGTCTCTTTCGAAAATGAACTTGGAAACTGAATAATATTCCGTATTGTTCTCAAGCTGACTTAAGATGATTTTTTCCCGAAATTATCGAAACCAAACTTAAGGTTCTCAAATAACACAATAATGACCAACCAATATTTATATAACAACAAAGTTCGATGTGGCTCAGGTAATCAAGTGGCAATTAAAGTTTCAGATCATTGCTTGAAAGTGCATATTATACTCAACAATTTTGTATTTTTAGTCTATCGTCCAATACCTATAGGTTGTTAATTTGTGCTGGCAAACAAGTCAATAACATATCAAGATAGGTTATGTGTCCCTTGACTCCCTTGACTATGCAGCATTCAAAATTATAACTTATTTAAAATTATAAATTTATAATTTTAATTATAAAATTATAATTATAATTTTAAATGTGATTATTATAAGAATAACATTTAAAATTATAACTCATTAAGTAAATGACCTGGAAACGATACTTAACAAGTAAAACGTTGGCTTAATTAAGTTTAATAAGACGTTTGCTGTTCTGAACCATGAAAAAATAACACGGCCTACTTTCTACAGATGAAAACATTCGATGAATATGGATGTAATGTTGGTGGATTAGGTTTATTGTTAAGAACAATCTGTGTATTCAAATTATTTCGCTAGGCACTCAATTTTAAGGTATATTTGCTGAGCTTAACACATTATTTCACAAGAAAAATTACAATTCAACATCTTTAAAACATCTTAATGTTTTTTACATATGATTGATCGACCATTCCATTTCAAAACATTAGTATTCCTACTAAATAGATATTTTATTACGTCGGTTTCGATTTTGATGAGCCACAAATATATAACAACAAACGGAAACTTTACCATTAATTTTTGTAGCAAAAAATAAATTTTACTATGCAATGAGACTTTAATTCATAGTGTAGAACAAAGAAAAAAAAATATGTCCCTGTAATTGGGTCTACGGTATTCTTGTGCAATCGTTGTTCATGTTTCTATGTGAACAGTTAATTTATTACGTGTCACTATTTTCTAAATGTCTTTTTTTTTTGGGGGGATGGAAAATCTGCAAACAAACACCTGAAGAACTCAGGGTGTGGGGATGAGAGTGCTAACTTCTCGACCCACTGAAAACCCACCACGTTTCGGTATTACCTCGAAGTGGGGGCTATTGTGCTGTTAAGCACCCACTGTGTATAACTACTTAAGACTTTGGTAATTAGGTGGTCGATCCGCCATTTTAGTTGGAGATCGAGGACAATCTGGGAAGCTGCTATGCATACCGCGTACCAGATGTCCCGATCTTGGCACATCCTCTGGACGAGATTGTCCCGAGTCGTGTCGTACCACTTACCACACCGTCGAAGCGAGGACATGCGAGGAACAATGTTCCGGGGTTTCCTCAACTCCCACGCACTCGGTGCATGCGGAGGACTGTACAATTCCGTATTTGATACTGTTTAAAACAGCTTTGGCCTGTGTCTACTCTCGAGCTTACCTAGGTAGCTCTTAGTTCTCAAAGCAGTGATCCATGCCGGCCCGCCGTACCTTAGTATGGACTGGGTGACACTGGCCAGGAGCTTACGCTTGCTTTCTTGCAGGCGTAATCTTTGACGTGCTAAAGGACAGCTTGTCGATCATAACCCCCAGGTACCTCAGATACCTCTTTGATGCTATTTTGCAATTGCCTGCACTAATCGTCACCTGTGGCTCCGATTTGCGGTTGTTTGCAACCGTGACCTCAGTCTTGTGATGGGAAAGCTCCAGTTTCCTAGATCTCATCCATCTCTCTACAATTCCAATGGAGTGCCCAGCCGTTAGCTCCATCTCTTCGATGGATTCACCATATATCTCAAGGGTGATGTCGTCTGCGAACCCGACGATCTTCTCCCCATTCAGGAGCCTAAGTCGTAATACCTCGTCGTAAATCGTCTTGGTGCTAGACAGAATGGCATCCACTGTCGACTTGCCTTTACGGAAGCCAAACTGATTATTTGACAGACCACATGTACCCTCTGTGTACGTTGTCAGTATGTTTAGGATTACCCTCTCGTGATTCTTACCCGCTGTATCCACCAGACATATAGGTCTATATGCCGATGGATCACCTGGTGGCTTCCCTGTCTTCGGTAGCAATACTAGGGTCTGAATTTTCCATGCGTTTGGGAAGATGCTCTCGTTCAGACACCTTTGCATAACCACCCTGAATATTTCGCGAGCCAGCAAGATTGCCGTCTTGATGGCCTGGTTCGGAATACCATCCGGTCCTGGTGCGTTGTTCATTTTAAGTGACTTTGCTATCGCAATGAGTTCGTCGTTCGTCACCGTCACCTCGTCTCCAACCCCCGTCGTGCCGTTATCAATACCCACGTGATTACGGATGTTCGGCTGGGCCAACCATCCCTCCATCGCTATGAGAGCGTTTTGGTCTGGGAGACTGGAACGCTGATCATGGGACAAATCTACGGCGGCGGGGGCCCAGGTACTCAGGTCGTGGCTCGGAAAGAATCCCCCTACGATCATCTGCAGCAGCTCTGGTGATTGCTCAGTAGGAGCCGCCGTTACTCTTGTTTTTGCCATTACTATCCGACCTCCGACTCCGCCCACCAATACACCGGCAACCTCCCATTCCTAGGTTTGACCTTCCTAGGCATGGTCGCGTCGCATGCTCGTGGAAGTGACATAACGAGTCGTTCACCGCAAGGTTCGTGGGTTAAGCGTAAGAGTTGTTTCCTCTCAAGCGCCTCTTTAAAAGTCTCTACATCAAAGTAGGACGTCCTCCATCTGCGGGCGAATGGAGTGGATGTTCCTCCTTCCGCACGTGGCCTTGTATTGTGGACGATACAATAACGAACCAATCCAATCCAGTATTTATCAAAGCTGGATTAAAAGTTAATATCGAGCTTTACATGAACATTTTGAAGGACCACGTTCTGCCATGGATGAAAACCAACTTTGGAGCACACCAACACGTAATTTTCCAACAGGACGGAGCACCGTGTCATACCTCAAAAAGGACTCAAGCGTGGCTGAAGGAATTTTGGCCAAACCTTTGAATGGTTAATTTGAATGATGGCGCTGATGATGGTATTGGTCTACCACGCATTGAAGCAAGAAGGCTACGTCCGATGGCAGTGGGCTCTACTCCCTATTAGATATGTCGAGTTGAACAACGTTTGATTTGACTCACATGTCATGAAGGGCCAAAAATGAATTCGGTGGATCATAGGCAAAGTCAACTAAACATATCCACAGAGTAGGAAAGAATCTCCTTCGAATAACATGATCAAACAATTGGTCAAGAAGCAAGCCATCTAATAGGAGGATGCCCCAATATCAGGGAGAAGAGCCCGCATTCTATCCAAGAAATATTAATAACAGGGACTTGGCATTCCCACTCTCCCCATCCAAATTGTTTCAATCGGGGGCCTGAATTTTTTTTTTAATTATCAATGGGAAAATATATTATGTAATGAGGTAATATGAGTTAAGGTATCAAAACATGATAATGGACATCTGGTCCTGGCTTCCAAACTAAAATCATTTTTTCTACAACGATTATATTGAACTACGTCATTTTAGAGATGCAAGTTGAGAAACCGATCCCTTTTGAGGCCTAAGATCTGAAAATCAAAGATTTTATTATCATTTATATACATGTAAAATAGTTTTGGCAACATTTGCATCTTATTTACGTTTGCTCTTTTTTTAAGATTGATGAACTATAGTTTGAATTTTTCTAAAAATTTCTACAAAATAACTGAAACTTTGGACAAGCTCAAATAATCACATGGTTTATCAATTCGTGGCCAAAAACAGAAATTTTCAAGCTGTCGATTTCTGTCGAGAAATTTTGCATTTTCGACCATTTCAACTCATCCGATAAAATCAAGACTTGTGAATACTCGTGGTGACCTTTTTTTCCTTTGTTATCTTTGATTGTACTTTTAACGAGTACATAGGCCAATTGAGAGCCGGGAAAAAAGTTTAGATATTCTAAGGCATACATCAAAACTCATATAGCATTTATGGTTACTCAATCGTATTATAATTTTTATCTTCGATCGGGAAGCATTTACTTTGCAATCGATAAGAAAATTGTCAGTGCTGGTGGTGTAGTGGTAAACATGACTGCTACTTGGGCCTGGATTCTATCCCAGCCGTCGTCGGTGAGATTTTTCTGAGGCGAAACAATCTCTGGTCACGTCTTTCTTTAAAGAGAATTGAAGCCGTTAGTCCCGGCTCATGTGTTGATTGGTGCGATATGTAGGGTGAAGGTGCCTCCCTCTGGTGGTGATTCAGCGTTGGCTGAGAGCAGCCCTAATACAGAAAGAAAAAGAAGAAAAATAGATAGAAAATTAATTCTTCTAATGAATATCTCCTAAGTCAGCGTAAGCGTCTCTTATATTGATGTTTTTCTTCTTGCTGTTACTAACTTTAAGCCAACGCTGACGATGCCGTTCACAAATGGCACAAATAGCGGCAGTAATATCGAGACTACACTCGCAATTTTCCACATTGATTTTCTCCTGCTCTCATGTATTTTCTTCAAACCACCAACCGTCGTCGCAAAAAGTGGCAAACCGCCAAAAATAACGAACCCGTTTTTGGACATCAGCATTTTTACTCGAACCAACAACAACGACCGACATCCAAGCGGCGAGCCACAAGTTTCGGTGTGAGAAAATGGCTCGAAAAATGTATTGTATATTTTTTTACCCCATTACGTTACATCCATTCCGACGAGAGATAACCGAAAAAAGAAAGTTCAAGAATGTAAAACCAAGGCATGTCCTGCTCCCGCCGTGGTTGCATTATACAAGGATTGATTGTTCGGTTGGGTGGCTAGAAGGCGGATACACGAGGGCCTGTTGGAAAAAAAAATCTGGGACGAGGCAGCAGACGAGGGGAAACAAAGTGAGAGAAAGAGTGCAAGCATGCGCAGGGATGCTTGTGTGTTATTATCTTTCCAATATTGTATGTATGGAAGCTGTTATGCTTTTTCGAGGCTCCCTTCACGGGTCTTTATTATGCTTTAATTGCATACATAAAAGAGAAAGAAGTGCAGACACCCGTCAGGGCCCTAAGACCAGAGGCGTGTTCAGTAGGAAATCATGATTGGTAGCTTGTTGTGAAGAGTCTCCTTTCTACACCATTGTCTGTGTGAACATGGCTTGACTGGATTGGAAATTTCAGCAGCAGAGCAGGACTACCACCACTTGCACCGTTGATGAAAAAACAATCACCGAAGATCCGGATTGAAAGGTTTGCTGCGCCTTGGTCTGCCTGCATAAGATTCAAACGGCTTCGAAAGCAAACATATTGCCCTTGCGGGTCAATCATCAATCATCGATTCCCTCGGATGCTTTACTGCTGGCTTGTATTCAAATTTATTTTATACCGAAAAGTGTAATGGTTGGATGCAAATTAGGAACTTCAGTTTCCGGTCTAAATATACGAGTGACCTCAACGGATTCACAAACGACGAACGGGAATTTCACAATTCTGTCGAATGCACAAAATGTTAAACAAACTTTTAGATTGCTTCCCACTATCATTCTTCATGGAAGCAGCACGCCAGTTGAAAAGTAAAAATCTCATCGCCCAGTGCTAAAATTATCTTCCAGGTGTCAAGTGCCTATTAGAATACTGCTTCCTTCGTGTAGTCGTTTTATAGTTGCCGTTGATGCCTGGAGGGCACACCTCAGCCTGCCGAAAAATGTCGATCGTCCCACTGACTGACTGCTGTTGACGCAAAACAGCATCGCCATCTTTGCCAAAAGACCACAACAAACCGTCATTAGCGGCAATCTGCTAGCCTTCGTCATTCAGATGTTCGGCATCAAATGGTTCTGCCAGAATCACGTGCACGTTCGACTGGATCTTGAAGAACCAGACGGGTTATGCGTGCGGACTGGTTACACTGGTTAGCCGGTTGGCTGGGGGGACGGCATTGTCGTTTTTGAAGCGTCATCAAACCCATCGGAAGGGGCCGGCTGCTGGATGCATGTGGATTGGTTTGCCTGTCGTCATGGTCCGGTCCTGACCGGTTTGGTTGATACGGT
The DNA here is from genome assembly GCA_024533555.2 of Aedes koreicus. Lineage (NCBI taxonomy): Eukaryota > Metazoa > Arthropoda > Insecta > Diptera > Culicidae > Aedes > Aedes koreicus. The sequence goes on from JAHHFK020000518.1 coordinate 29,289, forward strand.
AACCGTAGTGTTATGATTGTGATGATGTGGATTGTGCGGAACAGTAGCTTGGAAAACAGACTGACCAAAGGTAGATACAAAGGTTTTTGTTAAGCGAATTGCTGATACAAAATAAAGTGTAGTTAGCAGGTAATGTTCAATAATAAACATCAATTTAAATAGATTGCCAAGTATTCAAAATCCAACAAAGTATTCTATGATATTTTTTATAATTTACTACTAGTTGATTCTGAAGTTACTGAAAGTCATAGCTAAGAAAATTGAGCTTGATTTTCGTGCCAGTCTAGGATTTTTATAAATTTTATTCTGGTTGGGCCTGTGATTTGGTGGAACGCAATGGCTTCGTCGGGCCATTTGTTTTAGGCCGAAATGAAAAGGATGCATGAGTTTTATTCAATCTTGACGAATCCTTTTTGCAGAATGCTGATCAAAATAACTATAAAGAACAGTCCGATTAGGTTGTGTGAAGTATTGACGTAGTACTAGTAGAAAGCTGTTTTCCCATTATTCTTATATGTCTATCAGAGAAAATGAAATGGGGTTGTTCTAAAACTCATGAAAAAAAATTATCCCATTAAAGTTGAATAAAATATTCAATCATATTTCTTTCTTATGTTAAATTAAAAAACCTTATGCAATTATAATTATATTAATCAAAAGTATATGTTGTCGTTGAGATTAAACATTCCAAGACAGATCATAAAAAAGTGTTCTTTCATTCAAAAAAAAAAATCAGATTCGTATTGAAAATTGTTGGGATCTGATTGATCCTCCCATTTTAAACTTCAGCCCCCGACCAATTCGTGCCCGATTGTAAAGTCTTCATAAGAAACACTTGCGAAAACTCGCTTGAACTCAACAATTTTCACAAATATCAAACTGGACTCTTTGTAAATGTTCAAAACTGTTTAAGTATGTAACGCATTTCGTGCCAAATCGTTTTCGGAGTCGGCAGCACCTTCTCAGATTTCAATGACACTTACTGGACTTGTAGACTTTGTCACACAAAGCCATTTCGCATTCTTAGCTTTTCCAGAATCGGTATAGACCGTCTTTTGAATAGGGCCAAACTTTTTTTCACAGACTTTTTTTTAAATGGGTAGAACCGAAAAATGACAAATCCTGCATAAAATGTTGAATAGGAGACTACCAAAACATCAGTAAATTTTTTTGAATAATAATATTGAACTATCCAAATTGCGTGCTACAGTAAAAGAAAAATTGATTTTCAAAATAACAAAAAAATCGATCAAAAAACATTTATTTTGATGAGAATGAAATTATGTCTCAAGATAGTTTATTGTATTCCCTACCAACCGTCCATACATCACAAGATCCCAAGTAACATTGCCAAAACTATCCAGCTTTATTATGTTTTGAAAGTTTTATCAAAACCACAAGAAATCAAATGGTTTTATTATGGCACCAAAAGTTGCCAATAGGTTTCATATTAAGTCAGGTTTATGGGAACCTACACAGCTTGCTTACAACGATATTAAAACCTTGTTTTCGCTAAGTCTTTTTACTCCTATCAAAAACTCGTAAAATGCTGTTTTGAAATGCCGTTCTAGGGCTCATTCATATTATTTTATTATGATCTGTTGAAAATGTATTTTCAAACCATATTGCCTCCAGTAAATGCATTAAACGGCAAATTGGCAATGAGGGAAGCCACCAAATAACTAAATAGTTTTATAGAAGTCATTGCGAAAATAAATTGGCTTCTTGGCAACACTGTGATTTTTTTCCAATCGCCATATTAAAAAAAAAGAAATAATTGAAGTTTGGAAAAATAAATGTGCAAAATTTTGAAAGTTATGCAAACGAACTGTATATTGGAGACCAATTTCAGCATTCTTTTAGATAATCTTATTGAATTCCATGAATTTTCAGGAAATTCATGAATAATTTACCGAGCATATTTGTTTTAATTTTGTTTTTGTTTTTATAAACGTGCATAATTTCCGAGGCGAAATAATTTTCGGCTCATATCGTGCCAATATTCATCACTAATTTAAATGCGCATATGATTTGGAGCTTGATACGCTGTAAATAACTCAATTTGCTTAGGATATTTTGCTATCAAACAAAATTACCCGCAACACTAGAACTTTTATCTTAGATATTATTTCCTGCTAAATTAATCAGAAGAGCAGAGTATCTAACAAAGCAGAACTACAAAAATCAACAACGATACCACAGTGAACCTAGTAAACACAAGATCGCATATAATAACGGATATATGTATAAAGTGGAGGCGATATGCGTACATTTCACATGGAGTTAAATGGACGAATGAACGTATATGGCCTCCACGTTGCGCTATCATATGCGATTCTGTGTTGAGTGGGAAGTATGACGCTGTGGCCAATTGGCCGTATGCTGGTTTTCATGGCAGCCAAATAGGTTTTATGAAGGATCTCAAGTGGTCATGACATCTTCCACTGAAACATCTTCATAAATTTGGACTTATAAAGGTTTTATCAACTTGTTTTCGTAACCCGTAACGCTGGTACGTGGTCACCTTTTCGTGGTGCATTACGGGGTATCAGATCTACCACTGCACCTTAGTCCGAATTAATTCAAACCAGGGAACATATTTGTTTTTGTAGTCAAAGGAACGTACAGGTTGCGGCAGAAAATAATGCGAAAATGTTCAAACTTGAGTATTGGGTTAATTCGTATAGCTAGTGACTAATTTCTGTCGAAAGTGTATCTGTTTGTGTTTACTTTCAAGTGCTGCATCCAAACATTCTATTTGTTTTATTGCAAATTCGTCAATATGTTCGCGAAAGAAGTGATCACCAGTTTGTTGCTCACCCAGAAGAAGTCAAAAGAGATTGCCAAGGTGGTAGGGTGCCATTTGGCAACAGTTCACCGCATAAAAAAGTCCCTGCAAGATGGTCCTAAGCAGCGAAAGCCGGGAAGCGGACGTCCGCGCTTTGCACGCACGCCGAACGTGATCAAATCGGTCCGTGCAAAAATTGCTCGCAACCCGGTGCGTTCCATAAGAAAACTTGCAAAGGAAGAATTTTCGCATTATTTTCTGCCGCACCCTGTATATTAGTCCTTATCACATTTTATGTCTTGTGAAAAGTGACAATACTTGGATTGACCCACCGAGGATGAGCTTGGAATAAGGAAAACATGATTAGTCTTCATTTGTGTGAATTCTCATTTTCTATTTGATGTTCTATTGTTTGAAGTGGTTAGGACTAGGATTCTGATGCATGGTCAGTATCGGAGTCATTGTTTGTTTTGTTTGCAATGAATCCGGTTGGGACTGATAAAGAGACGCGCCTTTGAAGAGTGCTGTCACTCACAAAAAAGGGTTTAAATAGCGGAATCATATTGTTGGCTATAAATTGGCTACAAATAAAGACAACTGTGAAAAAAACACCGAATACTTCATCATTTCTCAATGGTGATAAAGTAACTCGACATGCACTAAACAAAGAATACGGGATAAACTACAAGGGATCAAATTACTGGTCGCAAAGGTTTATGTCCCGAACAGAGAAAAAAAACTTGTTTTCATAACCGTCTATAGAGTGGGCCACTTTGTACAAATTTCGGCCTAAAATAAGGATAGAGGAGGTTTTGAAAGACAAACCAGCTTTGAATGAAGTTTGATCAACAAAGCCGGGAGGAGTGCTATAGGGCTGGAATAAAACTAAAATTGTTAGATTGGGATGGGCACTTTTAAGGCACTTATTATTCATGTCCAAAATTAATTTTGTTTTCCGCGAACCAGAATACGCTGTTTTCGAAAATTTGCAATGGTAATTCAGGTTTGGTCATGAAAATGTCAATCGAACACACTCTTTAGTTTCAAAATCGAAATAATCTTCCCAAAAAAGACCAAATGGGCCAAGTACGCGTTAGAAATAAGAATCTCTTTAAGGTTTTCTTGGACAGCAGGACACCAACATGTGCTATGATCACTCATACGTGATACGTGAAGATACATGGGATGATTCTGGTATTTTAGATTCCTCTGAGCGTTTCCCAGCCTTGAGGATTTCTGTGGCCAGAAATTTCATCACATTAGCTAGACTGATTCTTGAAAGCAATGGTTCTCCGGCCTTACATTGTCTTTCGTGCCACGACCGCGTGGGCCATGGTGGCTAAAGGAAGTCGGTCACCCAGCTGAGATCTGATGTCTAACACTGACATCATTTCGCTTCGTCTCCTCCCAGGTAACCAATAAGCAAAGAGTCTTAACGGCAGCCTATCAAGCAATTAAGTCGCCTTAAATGCAACATAAATTCCGCTTTTGGCCCAATATACGGCTGTTTTACTGCAATGCTGTGATAATGCTTCATTAATGCTATTTTGCTTTCGAAATGCTTATTATAGGCTACCAGCATTTAAAAAGCATTTGAAATTCAACTTTACAACAGATAGCATTCAAGATGCTGATATATTGCCAATATAATGCTTGTAGCATCTGAAATGCAGATTTAGGGTTAATTTACTGCATATTCTAATGCTTATTGGTTACCTGGGGTGCTTCATATACTACCGTTGAGTATCACAGTTGGGAAATAAAAGGGTCAAGCGAATGCAGAAGGAAGCAAAATTTATAAAAGGACGGCTCCTTTTTGCTACCTCTTTTTGGACCCTAAAAGTGGAAACCAAATTTTCAACCTATTCTCAAAGGGCAAACATGAAATTATTGCAACACTTACAACTGGCTGTAACTTATTTCCCACTGGACATAAATTGATCAAATTTTGCACAGTTTCTCTTATAAGCGTATTGTTTACATGTGACGGCCAAGATGGTAGTGAGCTTAGCCGAGATGCGTGAAAAAAAACTACACATGCAAATGACATGCGTAGGAAGTCGATAAGAAGATAAGAAAAAAGCACCGGAGACAACTTAACAAGCTCTTATGGATGGCTTGAATGAAAGAGTCGAGAAATTTATCAAACAGCTTCCTATAATTGATCCAGTCTGTGTAAACTGAGCTTAATATTTGTTTAAAACTGCCCAGTATTCCTAAAAAAGGGGTTTTTATAGTTAATTAGCTATATGTATATTTAAGTTGCAATAATTTCGTGTTTGCGCTTTATTCATATTTTAAATGAGTGCAATCTATGTATAGAAAAAGCACGTAATTTAAGTAAAAATATTTAAAAAGATTTTTTTTTGATCGGATGATGTAAAAATGAAATAATTCTGCTCAGTTGAACAAGCGTCATCCAGATATCAGAATCTTTCACCTTGGCGACTCGACTAAATAATAATAAATATTGATGAAGAGGGCGTATTTAAAAATGAAATTTTATCAAAAAAATTGTCTAGTCATTGCCACTGTCACTCTTGACTTACTTAAAATGGCATTACGTCCGGGTGGACATAGCCTGCTCCATTACCTTCCTCCACGTTACTCGGTCTATGGCTGCTGATCTCCAGTTTGCTGGACCACTTTGCAAGGTTCAACTTCAAGCGTTGAGTGCTTTGGGTCTTGTCCCAGCCGGGTTTGAGCGAACACCATTGTGGCTGGGTTGTTTTCCGACATTCTGACGACATGCCCGGCCCATCTCATCCTGCCAGTATTTGCCACTCTCTTGATGCTGAGTTCACTCTATAGTTGCGCTATACACCTCGATATATAGTCCGAAACAGGCGTCACTCAAATATGCCTAGCACACACTGGTCCTCTTCGAGCATGTCCACGTCCACATCTCATGCCGAAAAGGGAACAACTGGTCCAATCGACGATTTGTGTATTGTGTACTTTGTACGGGGTTGAAGTTTTCCTGAACACAAATTTTGATGGAGTTCACAGTAGGCTCGGCTTTGAAAGCTTCCATTCAGCCGCACAAAATGAGACATTTATTCACCAAAAATGTACATGAAAATGCGGTCAAACTTCATTCTGCTGGGAATTAATTGAACTTCTAAGAATTAAAACAATGAAAAATTATGTATAAGCACTCTGGATGAATTCTCGATTTTTCGCCTAACACCACCCATAATAATTGCACAGTAGAGCTGTGAACTTGATCTGCCATCTTTTTCTACCACTTCTGAAAATCAGATGGTTTTCACATCTGATCTGGTTTTCACAAATCAGTCGATTTTGGGAAGCTAAGATACTTTGCGGTCATTGCTAAATCATTTGCAAAACTTATTCCCATCTTTTTAATGTGAGTATCAATACTAACTAAACTTTAACTACTAAGTAAATCAACCTTTCAGATTTCACTGCCTTGTCATAGGCTTCTCGTTACTGCTACTAGAGGCGCCTCAATAATTAAAAAAAAATACTAAGTGGATCAAGCGTTATCGATTATTCAAATACTAAGTGGATCAAGCGTTATCGATTATGCGTATTCGAATTTTGCGGCTCACATCATTGTCCGCTGTCATAAGGGAGTCACTGTATCTGAATTCATCGACAACCTCGAATTCATCACCGTCGATTATGACACCGCTACTTGGCTCTTGTCACGTTCCGAGCCACCTTCCAGCATGTACTTTGTTTTGGACTCGTTGACATGTAGCTCAATTTGTGCTGCTTCGCGTTTCAGTCGAATGTATTTGTCAGGCAATGTCGCAAATGTTCCGCCGACAATATCCCTATCATCCGCGAAGCATACGAATTGAGCGGATTTATTGAAAATCGTGCCCTACTTGTTTAGACCCGCTCGACAAACAACAAGTTCCATCGCAATGTTGAACACCAAATAGGAAAAACCATAGCCTCATCTTATTCTCCTCCTGCCTTCGAATGATTTGGGGGCAGTTTTTTTTTGCTTGGCGGGGGAGGGGCGGTTTTGGTGTTCCGGGGGTGGGGTGGGGGTGGGTGGGGGGGGGGGGGGGGGGGAGGGTTTGCTGGTAACACTGCTCTGTTTACTTGGATGTGTATTTTTATCGCTCTACGTTTTTTGTTGTTTTACTTGTGATACGCACAATCTAAAGTCAAAATTGTTTTCATATCTTGTTTAGTACAGTTAGTCTAACGAACTATTAGTGTGCTGCTATTGTTTAGTGAAAGTGCGTTTCCCGAAGTGTTTCTTGCTGTGAGCTCGTGAACACCAAAAGCCATCTGGATAGTGACGTCATCACAATTTTTCCGAAATCAGCGCCATCTATTCGTGAGAAATAGTTGTATTCAGCAAAAGCATTCGTCCATCTAGCTGAAAGCACCCGCAATGGAATCGAGCTGCGACAAGTGCTCTAAGCCGATCAAGACTCTTGAATTCATGCAGTGCAATGGTTTTTGCAATCAAGCTGTACATCTCAAATGCGTCGGGCTCAAACGACCCAACATGGATTTCGTCAACGAAAACAAGAATCTATTATGGCTCTGTGATAATTGCATCGACAGGATGGAGAAAATCAGAGATGCTCCCACAACATTGGCCAATGACGTAGCAACCGCTGTTTTGGATAACATAAGCGAATCCTTGAAGGGGCTGCAGACTGAACTACTAGAAACCAAAGCGCTAACGAAGGCTCTAGTGGAAAAAACAAACACGAATGATTCCTCTGGCCTGACTCGGGCTAGATTTGAGTGGCCTAGTATCAAACGGCCTCGTGATATCGCAACAAGTGAAACACCAAAATCACGTGCTAACGCAAAGCTTGTTTGTGGCACAAAATCTATCGATAAGGAAAGCATTACAGTTGACACCGTTGCAAACCCTCCCGAGAAGTTTTGGTTATTTTTATCTCGGATTGCGCGCCACGTCACAGAGAAAGATATATCTGAATTGGTAAAACATTGTCTGCAAACTGAATTAACTGTTGATGTTAGGAAACTTGTGCGTAAAGATGCCAATCTAGAGCATTTCGCTTTCATTTCATTCAAAGTTGGATTTGACAAGGACTTGAAGGAAACTGCACTGGATCCATCAATCTGGCCAAAAGGGATCTACTTTAGGGAGTTCGAGCATATTCAGTCTTCGCGGAATTTTTGGGGGCCTACGAAAATACCTCGAATGGACGTTGGGACACCGTCAATGAAAGTATCACCACCGAAAACTGCGACGGGGTTTCCCAACTCGTTATCTCAGGCAACACGATCTCGTCAGCCAGTCAGCCCTTCCAATTTACTATGAACGCAACTCCCAATCTCGAAGCAAATCATGTTCCCACCGCTGATTCATCGTCTGTTGCTACGGAGGCACTATTGCCAATGAAGCCAACGGACGACGCCAATCTTTATGCTGCCCTTCGACCTACGGATTCTACCACTTTTTCTTTGCCTGCTACCATGGGACTCATCTCACCGAGACGCACGCCGCAAAGCACTATGGATGCCCCCAAGCCCTCCGACCCAGTCGCGCCTGCAACTACAACTTCATCATTCGCGTTACCCGACGTATCCTGCCATCCAAGTCGTCTCGGCCCTGCGGTCGGAAATGGCGAGGGGTATTCCAATCGGCATTAGCAGGCAAGTACATTAATTCAACAACTCATCCGCTACCTGATAGTTCCCTGATTTCCAGCAAGTTGCCCGGTGAAGTAAGTATGTGCACACGCCAAGACAGTCCTATGGATTCTGTCTTCGTCGTTTACTACCAAAACGTGAGAGGACTACGCACGAAGACTTCTCAACTCCGTTTAATACTTTCATCGTGTGATTACGACGTCCTGGTTCTAACAGAAACTTGGCTTAGAGCGGACATTCAGGACTGTGAGCTATCTACGGGTTACCATATCTTTCGCTGCGATCGCAATCAATCCACCAGTCAGCTCTCCAGAGGTGGTGGCGTACTTATTGCGGTAAAGTTTGACCATTTATGCAAATCTGTCACGCTTGAGGATTGCGACCATCTGGAGCAAGTAACAGTGTGCATTAAACTGGAACACCGGTCGCTATTCATCACCGGAATCTATCTCCGCCCTCTCTCCAGCCCGGATTTATACAAGTCTCACACCGATGCTCTTCAAACCATCATCGAAAGATCTTCGTCTCGCGATATCATCCTGGCACTGGGTGACTACAATCTCCCGTTTTTGAACTGGAACTTCGACGAGGATGTGAACGGTTATTTACCATCGAATGCTTCTACGGAGCCGGAACTGGCACTTACGGAACCGATGCTCACCAGTGGACTAGTCCAAGTTAATACACTTGTAAATTCAAATAGAAGACTCCTGGACTTAGCCTTTACCACCGAACCGGATGCTTTCAACCTACTTGAGCCTCCTGTTCCTCTCTTGGATATCGATCAACATCACAATCCGTTCATCTTGAAACTAGACGCTCACTGCAATTCGCCCATTCTACACGATAATGGTTCGTATCCACCTGAATTGAACTTCAGGCTCTGCGATTTCGACTCCGTGAATAATGTATTGGCTACTATTAATTGGCAACAGACTTTAGAGGGTGATTCCGTCGATGCTATTTCTGACCAATTTTACGACAAACTGTATGAAACTCTCTATGCGCGAGTTCCTCTTCGACGGCGGATTACAAGGCCAACTTCTGTGCAACCCTGGTGGAATCCAACGTTACGCAATCTGCGAAATATGCTACGTAAGTCGCGAAAACGACATCTCCTTGCCAGAACCAACGAAACTAAAAATAATCTCCGTTTAATCGAAACGAGGTACAACGTACTCCTAAAATCCAGTTATGAGGAACACGTCCAGCAATTGCAAGCGAAGCTGAAGCAAAACCCAGCGGCATTTTGGAAGTTCGTGAAGTCACAACGTGCTGGCAATAGAATTCCTAACACAGTTGAATTCCACGGGGTCGCCGCTAGCACCCCTGTCGATGCTGCGAACTTGTTTGCGTGCTTCTTCCAGTCAGTCTATAGCACAAATGCGCCACCTCTGCACCCAAATAGCTTTGACAACATACGGAAGTTCAATATGAACTTCCCAGCACCCTGTTTCTCGCCGGATGACGTCATGAAAGCCTTGAACGACCTTGATGTTTCAAAAGGCCCTGGTGTAGATGGAATTCCTCCGTCTCTTCTCAAGTTTTGCTCACGCTCTCTTGCTTTTCCGATATGCAGCATATTTAACCGTTCGTTAAGAGAGAGAAAGTTCCCTGAAATTTGGAAGACTGTGTCAATTGTGCCAATCCATAAAGCAGGAAATCGGAACCTTGTTGAAAACTATCGTGGAATATCGCTTCTCTGTTGCATTAGCAAGGTCCTTGAAACGTTAGTTCACAACGCTGTGTACAATGTTGTCCATCCTTCAATATCAGAGTACCAGCATGGATTCGTTCAGCATCGCTCTACAACTACGAATTTGCTGTGCTATAAGCGTCTAATCGCTTAAATAGGGTGTTTCAAATCGTCGATTTTCGAAAACCCGGTTTTGGTCCAAAAAAAATTACTAGAACCTAAATTTTCCATCAGGTGGGCTCTGGAAACCTTTAAATGCGTTTATCTCCGTAAATAAGCGTCTAATCGCTTAAATAGGGTGTTTCAAATCGTCGATTTTCGAAAACCCGGTTTTGGTCCAAAAAAAATTACTAGAACCTAAATTTTCCATCAGGTGGGCTCTGGAAACCTTTAAATGCGTTTATCTCCGTAAATAAGCGTCTAATCGCTTAAATAGGGTGTTTCAAATCGTCGATTTTCGAAAACCCGGTTTTGGTCCAAAAAAAATTACTAGAACCTAAATTTTCCATCAGGTGGGCTCTGGAAACCTTTAAATGCGTTTATCTCCGTAAATAAGCGTCTAATCGCTTAAATAGGGTGTTTCAAATCGTCGATTTTCGAAAACCCGGTTTTGGTCCGAAAAAAATTACTAGAACCTAAATTTTCCATCAGGTGGGCTCTGGAAACCTTTAAATGCGTTTATCTCCGTAAATAAGCGTCTAATCGCTTAAATAGGGTGTTTCAAATCGTCGATTTTCGAAAACCCGGTTTTGGTCGAAAAAAATTACTAGAACCTAAATTTTCCATCAGGTGGGCTCTGGAAACCTTTAAATGCGTTTATCTCCGTAAATAAGCGTCTAATCGCTTAAATAGGGTGTTTCAAATCGTCGATTTTCGAAAACCCGGTTTTGGTCCGAAAAAAATTACTAGAACCTAAATTTTCCATCAGGTGGGCTCTGGAAACCTTTAAATGCGTTTATCTCCGTAAATAAGCGTCTAATCGCTTAAATAGGGTGTTTCAAATCGTCGATTTTCGAAAACCCGGTTTTGGTCCAAAAAAAATTACTAGAACCTAAATTTTCCATCAGGTGGGCTCTGGAAACCTTTAAATGCGTTTATCTCCGTAAATAAGCGTCTAATCGCTTAAATAGGGTGTTTCAAATCGTCGATTTTCGAAAACCCGGTTTTGGTCCAAAAAAAATTACTAGAACCTAAATTTTCCATCAGGTGGGCTCTGGAAACCTTTAAATGCGTTTATCTCCGTAAATAAGCGTCTAATCGCTTAAATAGGGTGTTTCAAATCGTCGATTTTCGAAAACCCGGTTTTGGTCCGAAAAAAATTACTAGAACCTAAATTTTCCATCAGGTGGGCTCTGGAAACCTTTAAATGCGTTTATCTCCGTAAATAAGCGTCTAATCGCTTAAATAGGGTGTTTCAAATCGTCGATTTTCGAAAACCCGGTTTTGGTCCAAAAAAAATTACTAGAACCTAAATTTTCCATCAGGTGGGCTCTGGAAACCTTTAAATGCGTTTATCTCCGTAAATAAGCGTCTAATCGCTTAAATAGGGTGTTTCAAATCGTCGATTTTCGAAAACCCGGTTTTGGTCCAAAAAAAATTACTAGAACCTAAATTTTCCATCAGGTGGGCTCTGGAAACCTTTAAATGCGTTTATCTCCGTAAATAAGCGTCTAATCGCTTAAATAGGGTGTTTCAAATCGTCGATTTTCGAAAACCCGGTTTTGGTCCAAAAAAAATTACTAGAACCTAAATTTTCCATCAGGTGGGCTCTGGAAACCTTTAAATGCGTTTATCTCCGTAAATAAGCGTCTAATCGCTTAAATAGGGTGTTTCAAATCGTCGATTTTCGAAAACCCGGTTTTGGTCCAAAAAAAATTACTAGAACCTAAATTTTCCATCAGGTGGGCTCTGGAAACCTTTAAATGCGTTTATCTCCGTAAATAAGCGTCTAATCGCTTAAATAGGGTGTTTCAAATCGTCGATTTTCGAAAACCCGGTTTTGGTCCAAAAAAAATTACTAGAACCTAAATTTTCCATCAGGTGGGCTCTGGAAACCTTTAAATGCGTTTATCTCCGTAAATAAGCGTCTAATCGCTTAAATAGGGTGTTTCAAATCGTCGATTTTCGAAAACCCGGTTTTGGTCCAAAAAAAATTACTAGAACCTAAATTTTCCATCAGGTGGGCTCTGGAAACCTTTAAATGCGTTTATCTCCGTAAATAAGCGTCTAATCGCTTAAATAGGGTGTTTCAAATCGTCGATTTTCGAAAACCCGGTTTTGGTCCAAAAAAAATTACTAGAACCTAAATTTTCCATCAGGTGGGCTCTGGAAACCTTTAAATGCGTTTATCTCCGTAAATAAGCGTCTAATCGCTTAAATAGGGTGTTTCAAATCGTCGATTTTCGAAAACCCGGTTTTGGTCCAAAAAAAATTACTAGAACCTAAATTTTCCATCAGGTGGGCTCTGGAAACCTTTAAATGCGTTTATCTCCGTAAATAAGCGTCTAATCGCTTAAATAGGGTGTTTCAAATCGTCGATTTTCGAAAACCCGGTTTTGGTCCAAAAAAAATTACTAGAACCTAAATTTTCCATCAGGTGGGCTCTGGAAACCTTTAAATGCGTTTATCTCCGTAAATAAGCGTCTAATCGCTTAAATAGGGTGTTTCAAATCGTCGATTTTCGAAAACCCGGTTTTGGTCCAAAAAAAATTACTAGAACCTAAATTTTCCATCAGGTGGGCTCTGGAAACCTTTAAATGCGTTTATCTCCGTAAATAAGCGTCTAATCGCTTAAATAGGGTGTTTCAAATCGTCGATTTTCGAAAACCCGGTTTTGGTCCAAAAAAAATTACTAGAACCTAAATTTTCCATCAGGTGGGCTCTGGAAACCTTTAAATGCGTTTATCTCCGTAAATAAGCGTCTAATCGCTTAAATAGGGTGTTTCAAATCGTCGATTTTCGAAAACCCGGTTTTGGTCCAAAAAAAATTACTAGAACCTAAATTTTCCATCAGGTGGGCTCTGGAAACCTTTAAATGCGTTTATCTCCGTAAATAAGCGTCTAATCGCTTAAATAGGGTGTTTCAAATCGTCGATTTTCGAAAACCCGGTTTTGGTCCAAAAAAAATTACTAGAACCTAAATTTTCCATCAGGTGGGCTCTGGAAACCTTTAAATGCGTTTATCTCCGTAAATAAGCGTCTAATCGCTTAAATAGGGTGTTTCAAATCGTCGATTTTCGAAAACCCGGTTTTGGTCCAAAAAAATTACTAGAACCTAAATTTTCCATCAGGTGGGCTCTGGAAACCTTTAAATGCGTTTATCTCCGTAAATAAGCGTCTAATCGCTTAAATAGGGTGTTTCAAATCGTCGATTTTCGAAAACCCGGTTTTGGTCCGAAAAAAATTACTAGAACCTAAATTTTCCATCAGGTGGGCTCTGGAAACCTTTAAATGCGTTTATCTCCGTAAATAAGCGTCTAATCGCTTAAATAGGGTGTTTCAAATCGTCGATTTTCGAAAACCCGGTTTTGGTCCAAAAAAAATTACTAGAACCTAAATTTTCCATCAGGTGGGCTCTGGAAACCTTTAAATGCGTTTATCTCCGTAAATAAGCGTCTAATCGCTTAAATAGGGTGTTTCAAATCGTCGATTTTCGAAAACCCGGTTTTGGTCCAAAAAAAATTACTAGAACCTAAATTTTCCATCAGGTGGGCTCTGGAAACCTTTAAATGCGTTTATCTCCGTAAATAAGCGTCTAATCGCTTAAATAGGGTGTTTCAAATCGTCGATTTTCGAAAACCCGGTTTTGGTCCAAAAAAAATTACTAGAACCTAAATTTTCCATCAGGTGGGCTCTGGAAACCTTTAAATGCGTTTATCTCCGTAAATAAGCGTCTAATCGCTTAAATAGGGTGTTTCAAATCGTCGATTTTCGAAAACCCGGTTTTGGTCC
>JAHHFK020000519.1:0-68789 GCA_024533555.2 Aedes koreicus
CATCAATATTATATTCATGAAGTACGAAAATAGAATTGCGCACTCCGCTCATCCGAAAATATCAGTTGATAAATGTTCGTTGGATTGGCATTCAATCTAACACTCATTCGATTTGACATTATCAGTAAGCCAGAATTATCGGGGTATATCGTAATTTCTCTTGAGCTGTCAAGTTGTTCACGGCTTGATTGTTTCACCGAAAGCTTTTAAGCCTACATCCGACAAAAAATGCCATCGATTGTTAATTTCCCGAACAACCTACGGTTCTCACCCATCGTAGTACGTAAGACGTGAGCTCAAAGCCAAAGTACTTTCCGAAACAGAGAATGATCAGAGCAGAAAATAATTAGAATTCCGTTCGTTGGCTCCCGGGCGGTAGTTTCTCCCATCCAATCAATCGCATTAGTGGTCGCCTTTTGCCCTTTGTTATTACCGAGGCGTAAATAAAATGTTTGCTCTTTCGTATAGAACCCTCCACGACACATCTGTATTCATTAACCCTTGACGGGAGCATTCAGTCTTATGTTCAGCCCTAGTCGTTCATCAACCAGTTTACTGCATTTCGGTAGGGTTGGTAAACCGTAATGCAGTAAAAGCTAGAATCAAATGAAAATGTATCATTCATATTGCTTCAAGGGGCAAACAAAGTCTACTGCTATTGACGTTCACTACAATGTCCGAATTATCCATTTTGAGCAATGCATACTGCAAGTCACAACTTTTAAATAGATGATTTTTCGAAGAAAAAGATTTAATGCACTCCACTTTCACACCATTAAAATCATTTTTATTGAAATGCTTTCAGTTCCTTCTTGAGCCACGGGGAAAATTCCATTACAATAAAGTTTGAAAAAGACACACCCTTCACCAACCTTGTTCCGTTCAACAACGACGGCAGGAACGAGTAGAGCTCTGTGAACTGCCATTTGATGCGCGGTTATTCAGTTAACGTTAACTTCTTCGCAGGGATAAAAAATAAATACGATTTCTGATAAAATGGTCTTTTCTATTTCAGCACTTTCCGTGCTTCGTTTTCCGAGGGGATTGTAATGTATGTATCATCATATCAGTTGCAAGTTGTATGAGTAGTTTAAGATAATCAATAATTTTAACAGATGTTTTATGAAATATAAGCCAAACATATAGATAAATAAGTTTATCCAGAAGATCGTTCATTGAATTGTTTATGAACAATGACCATCTTACGTAAATAATCAAAAGAACACCTACTCACCTTCAACTATTCTGTGAGCCACTGTTCCATCACTGCTCTGGCGAATTTCCTGCAAACATAGAAGTTACATTACAAAATCGACTACTGACATCCTTAGGTACACATTTATATACAGACAAACAAACAGACTGACAAACAGAAAGATAGGTAGTTTATTTGATTGTAAAATTCAAACTTTATTTTGCTAGAACCGAAACAAAAAACCCAAACTGATTACGATTCCCCATGAAATTAATACAAATTAAAATTGACAGCTGTTACACAAGTTGGCTACTAGAAAAGAAATCTACGAGTCAGAGAAAAGGAACCAATGATGAGAAACACCATTATTTCAATAACAAGATGAAAATCGATGGCCATGTAAGGGATGGAAAACGAAGTGGAAAAGAAAGCATAGAGTAAGAGCAGATTTAAGCTTCACTTGGCGGTGCTAAACATTATTTCTTCTCCTTTACAGTTAGATCCGTTTCCCGGAGACCGGTCGGACAATCGGTCCTGAGTGATAAGACTCAGGACGAGCTACTGTTAAACGGGTAAGTAAAATACGGTTTTTCTGAATTATTCAATACCTTAGATAGTGGGTTCTCTATTTCACGATCTGGAAACATGCTCTTGTTGACATTCTCCGCAGGCGATAAAATTCAAAATACTGCTTTATTTGATGATATTTTACTATATCGAAAAAACCCTCATTATTTGATTCAAAACGTTGAAAGCGAGAAATCTCAACATCAATCCAGCGTCAACTGCTAGAGCGGGTGTCATTTGTTACAACTGTTGATTGTGTCCTTTTTGTTCATCCTCATCGTCGTCCTGTTTGCTATTGGCTTTGCTGTGACAATAAATTTTAAGAGCTTTTTTTTCTTTATCTCATCCGGTGCTCTGGCAGGATGGGGTGAGAAATTCTTAGAGTTGATTGTTTAAATGGGAAAACGGATTACGGAATTGAAGTTTGGTTGTCAAGTGAGATTTATTTAGTATCTAATTTTCTTGAATGTTTTGAGAGAGTGAAAGAGATAAGTGGCGAAACCCCTACTTTAAATTGATAATTATGTTTTTAGGAAAAGACAAATGATGACAGTTACCTCAATTTTTATGCTGCAGTTAGACATCATGAAAATAAAAATTAAATCTCTTTCTAAGGGTCACCGAATTGTACCTATTTTTATAAGTTTTTAAGAATTTAAGAATTTTTCTAATCTAAAAGCGATATGAATATTCCGAACTGTTCATATTAGTTATTCAGTGCAAGCTTAAAGTGCGACCACTACATTTGCATTATCCTTTGCTATTAAATATGACCATTATCGCGTGATCCGGATCCGCAGTGTTCGATAACGCCAGAGATGTTTAATAATCTTTGATTAATGTAAACTGTTAATTATTGTCTCCTTGTCTACGATTGAATTCGTCTGATAGTTTATGATATTTCCATTCCATTCCAACTGTTGTAATGAATTAACGTGCTCTTCTCCAACAAACCATCTAGTGGAAGAATGATATCAAATAGCACATTTTGTTATTCGTGTTATTAGATCATATTACTGGAAGGAGATTCTTTTATACGATGCAGTATTCAAACGCTGCTTACTGGTAAAAACTTGATCGAAAATCGAACCTTCAAGAGTACGACTATCAAAGATACAAACGCTTGAACGTTAAACAAATCCAACAAACAAAACCCTCTTACAGTGCTACTAGAAATCCTACGGCACTTAATGTCAATAAATCATATAATAACCAAAATTTCGATCAATTTGGAAATTTCAAATCGAAGCCCCAGAAACAGGTGACTGATGCAGACGTATCCATGAGAACGGCACGGTCAAGATCATAAATTAATGCCCAGGTTGGCAAATACAACGCAAACGAGCCAACAACCGATGAACCATAATATGTATTGGATGTCGGACGACGTTGAATATTTTGTCGGAGAAGAATTAAATATTCTTGTGGTTCGCAGAGAAGGGCAAGAAACGTTGTTAACAATAATTTCATACCGTATATTACTTTAATGACTAGCAAAGGAGAATTGAAATTTTTTATCGACACTGGAGCGAATAAAAATTACATTTCAACAGACCGAGTCAAGTTGGAAAATTACGCAATAGAAAATTTTGTGAAGGTCACTAACATCAACGGTACGCACGATATGAAACATTCCGTTTTTATTTGATATCTTGAGCATGAGCATGATTGACCGCCCGAGGTTGCAATCCGTTGATGCCAGATCAGCAGTTATTACACAGAAAACCAACAGATGATGCTTGGGACTAACATACATCTTCAATGTCTAAAAACTGGTGATCCAAAACTGAGGCAATACCGGCGCCGGCCCCGTCCGAATGCAGGTCAAGTAAGAAAAGGGTAGGAATCTGTTGATGTGATACTCGCTTCATTGGAAGCCGTGGAGTCCTCTGCACTTCCACGAGAAATCACTGGGATTTTGGAAAACAGGATTGGGTGGCAGCAGGGTTCATTTTGGTTGACGATAAGCTGAAAAGTGAAATATTTAAAAATTAGTACCGATTTCTGATTTGAACCGATTTAAACCAACAGTAAGGATGCTATTGGGGTCACTCAAAGAGGGTGATAGAGGTATTTCATAAGGAAAAATGGTAATTTATCTCAACGCATGAGAGCCAACTTGGACCGATCTACACCAACAGTACGGATGTCGCTAGAGGCCCTTACAAAATGGGACAGTGGTTTATTTGTTCCAAGATAGGGTGGAATTTTGGATCCAAATAAATTATGTACTTCACCACCGACCCATCTAACCCGGCGAACCACGACTTCTCATGCTCAATCGATCACTCGCGCAACGAACAATAGACAAAACGCTACGCCCGATAACCAAATATTTCGAAACAAAGTATCGACACAACCGATTCAACCGATTCAACTGATGGTCGACGCAAACCTATTAAAAATAAATTTTATTAATATAGATACAATGGGTAACAATTAGCTGTCTTGCTGCACGTCCTTCAGAGCACTTACAACCTCACGAGTCGCCTGTACCCAACTCCGCAGGTGTCCGTTTAGTTTCTGGTACATTAATTCATCTTTATGCTTAACTGAAGTATTATTAATGCTATCTATGCCATCTATTCTGGAATGCCCTTCGGCTTTTCTTTCATTAAACAACTCTTCATTGGGATACGATATTATAGAATTTAAAAGGCTGAAAAATCTTCAAGATATCGCAAAAAGACACTTGCTAGTCTTAATTAATTCCTTCCCTTCATCTATGAAATTCATCAGTTTCGTCCAAAAACCAAATGATGAACATGGCACCCCTAACTTGCGTCAGTAAAATTGAGTAAACCATGGAGCAACCAGGGAGCATCCGATTGGGTTGCTAGCCGAGAGCAGATCGTAGCAATTCATCATGCGTTGGATATGGACTGAAAACTTCTCCTCTTTGAAACTGTATTTGCTGGATAATGGCAGCATTAGACAAAGAGAGCTGAGGTGGTCTAGAGAACATCTTTTTTTTTCGTATTCACATTGCCCAGGACCAAAGGCTTTACTTCCCTTCCAAAGAAAGATGTGATCAGAGATTTTTCGTCTCAGAAAATCCCAACGGCACTGAATGGAATTGACTGAGGTGAGTGCGCCGGTTTAGTTTGTATTAGATAGAAGCCCATACGAAAGATCCTTTGGAATCATCGGTTTTCACAATTATTTTTCTTTCTTAGCGTTTCAAGCTTATTTCTTTCGCAATAAGCTTATTGCTTGCTCTCAATTTAGTGTTCTAAATGCACTTCCACAGTTATGAATTAAGAGCTTTCGATGCCAAGTATGATTTTTGCATTAGTATGTGGCAAGTACAATTATGCCCAGGGAGTCGAGAAATTTTACTTTACGAAAAATTCCTAGACCAGACCGGGAATCGAACCCAGCCACCGCTAGCATGGTGTTGTTTTGTAGCCGTGCCTTTCCCACTGAGCTAAGGGAGGACCCCTGGTTTTCACAATTATAAGACATAAATCTTTCAATGGAAAATTTCCTTCAGATTACAATAAATTGTTAGAGATATTTCTGATCGATTAATGCAAAAGTTTTGAAAATCTAACGAGGAATAATTGAGTTATTGACGTTCAAGCTGGTCGTATTCCATGACGCTCCCATTTTTTGTGCTCATAAAGTGTACCCTTACATAGAAATTAAAGACGTCAAAAATATATATAAGAATTGGAGAAATTGTGAAAAATATAACAGCACATCAAGTAAGTACGAGTGTGAATTACATAAAAGACACTACGGAAGAGATATATATTCACACAATTAATTTTTCTCTTAATGAGGTCTACGATGTGAGAATGACAGAATTTAGTGAGACATAGGAAATACATCACGCACCAAGCAATATGTTCAACGAGTACAACAAAATTTGCACACCAAGACATCGAATCACACTCAGTTCAAAAACTTACAGCCAACTTGTACACACTGTCACTGGATGGTACTGCTGAACTCAGCGCAGAGACACCTGGAAGGCAATAGTCGAAGCATGAGTGGAAAGCTTTCCGATTTCAGATGCTCTCTTCTCGCATAAACTCTCTGCTCGGGTGCTGAGCAAATTTACCGAAATCATCATTGGTTTGCGACATGCTGAGACAAGAGCATAGACGACCCCCCACAAACACACCCACCCACATGCGCACGTGGGAAGGAGAGCGAGTTGAGCAAGAACCAAAACCAAAACAAAACGTAACTCACCTCGCTTTCCGAAGAACGGCTTCGGCAAACAGGTCGCGCAACGATTGCACTGAGATACCAGTTCCGGTCCAGCCGGAAGGCACACTACAGTTCCCATCTTCTCCTATCCGTTGCTCGTTCGCACCGTTAGTTAGCAGTCAGCCGGGATGGAAAATCCTAATCCGATTGTCAGAACGCAGGAAATACGATTCGTATTATTTGGACAAAATTGAAGGATGCTGAGTAAGGGATTATTGATTCTTCCTTTTATTCACGGTTTCACTTGGCCGATCCTATTGAAGATGGCTTTCATCGAGCTATCAGCTGGTTCGCTAGTAGACTGAGCTGTGGATGTTTTTACTTTCGCTTGTTGGCTGCCAATCTGAGGCTAAGGATAATCTGGAGGAGGAGGAAAACAAAACAAAAAAAAATGTCACACATGAGGAAACTTCGCAAGGCCTAACGATACAACGTTGATAGACGCGCGTTCGACCGAGCTCGGTGTTTGTGAAAGGTATTATATTTTCACCGAAAGGATCAGTCTTAAAATAGAAATGTAAAGTTTGTGGCTTTTGGATAGCGAAAGTAGAAAATTCTCTAAAGTTTACCCCCTTTTACCAAACGAAAAAAATAAAATCTGGGCATTCTCTTTCTTCGTTCCTGACCATTTAACCATCGTTTGTTTATTTGCACGTTTGCTCGTTTGGATGATGAGAAAATTTTATCTCGTAACACCTCACTGAGAATTGTCACCGAACACCAGTTATTTCTGTTGGTGATAAGTACACCATGTTCAATATATTCTCATACAAAATAAAACTGTATTTATTTCAAATCGATAATCCAGATTTTATTGATAACTTGACCCATTATATTGCAATATAATACTGATCAACTACAGCATATCTTTTGGAATAGCATCGCCTTTAACCTTCTTGACCAGCTCCAGACGTTTATCGAAACCGTCACAGGCGGCACGCACGACTTCCATCGGCATTTCGTCCCAAATTCGTTTGATTACGATTTTGAATTGGTTCATATTAGACGCCCTGTGGTCATTTACCTTCGACAGCATGTATGATCATACGAAATAATCCAAAGGATTCAGATCTGGTGAACTGGGAGGCCATTCATTCTTGTCAAAAAAGTCGGTCAAATTTTCTCGGTACCAGCCTGAACGAGATTTTCAGATTTGCATACACTTCTTGTACATATGGCTTGACAACTTAAGCCAAAACTTCCGTTTTATAATATACGGCATTCACTTTAACGCCTTTTTCGATGAAAACCAGTGGTAATTTTCCACGCATGCAAATTCCTACCCAAACCATCACTGACGCAACACTTTGTAACCGTGAAATATTCCTATCACTCTGAAACAGTTCTCGAAGAGAGAGCCCACAATTTGTCGTTCGGGACATTGTGGGATTGTTGCAAGACGAACAACTTTTCGTCGGAAAAGATAAATTCTTCCTCACCGTGCCGCGACAAAATCAGGCTTGCTCTTTCGAGTTGTTTCTGCTTGGAGGGTTCCGAAACTCCATGAACCTTACGTTTCTTGAAAGCTTGGAATCCGAGGTCATTTTGCAGTATATTGTGCATTGACGATCTCGAAACATTCAGATCTGCGGCCATTTTACGTACAGAGCGCTGTGATTTTAGTCTAATCCGTTCCCTGACCACTTTAACAACTCGTGCAGTCCGCACCGTACGAGTACGACCGGATCTCTTCCGGTCATCCAACGAGCAGGTGTCACGATACCTTCGGATGGTTCGGTACACAAAATCCCGCTTTACTCCGAGGTTTTTCAAATTTCTGAAAATAGCTTTCAAAAACTTTATTTTTCACCACAGCACGAAACTCCTTCATCGCTGGTAAAAGATGAAAACCGAATGAAAACAATCGGACATAACCTAAAAGGGTTTGTATAAACATAGTGCAAAACTACACCAACACATACGTGAAGCATGTTGAGTAGTTGCACGACACCAATGTAAGGAAAAAATGCATGAGAATATACTGGACACGGTGTAAATACACACTCAAAAATAAAAATGAAAGCTCTTGAACAGTTTGTACTAAAGACGCTACGAACAGATTATTGATATTAGATAGGGTTATGAAATGTTATGTCAGCCTAGCCCTTTCATTTAGCCTATGTATCAAATAACTCATAAATCACGATGATCAATTGATTTCAAAACAATTTATACATTATTCATCGATTAATAGTTATATACTTTCGTGAGTTTCTAGATTTCCTCGGAATTTTTGGACGCCATAACTTCTCCGGTAAATCTGAATATGAATAATGATTTAACCAAAAAAAACGTGGACCCAATTCAAAAGATATATTTTTTTTTCTGAGTTCCTGACTTTAGCCTATTTTATTAAGTTGAGCATGACCATGATTGACCACCCGAGATTGCTACTCCGTTGTTGCCAGATCAGCTGTAATTACACAGAGAACCAACAGATGATGGTTGGGGCTAACATTCATCCTCAATGTGTAATAACTGGTTATCCCAAACTTAGGCAATACTGGCGCCAGCCCCACCCGAATGCAGGACAGTAGGAATATGTTGATGTGATACTCGCTCTATTGGAAGCCGAGAACACCTCTGCACTTCCACGAGGTATCCCTGGGATGATGGATAACAGGATTGGGTGGCAGCAGGGTTCGTTTTGGTAAACGATAAGTTGTCTAGTAAAATATAAAAACATTGGTACCGATTTCCGATTTAAACCGACCAAAAAGGGTGCTATTTGTGCCACTCACAAAGTGTGGTGGTGGTTTCTCATTAGAATAACAAGGCAATTTATATTAACGCTTGAGTGCCGAATTGGATCGATTTATATCATCAGTAAGGATGCTGTTGGAGTCAGTCACAAATATTGCGCTATACTCGATAACAAAGCAGTTCGCAACAAAGCATCGATACCATGGTGATACGGCAAATATGGTGAACTAATAGTTAGGAGGTTTATAATTATTTGCCGTAATATCTCACCTAATAGTAGTCATTTTTCCATATCCACAGGGATATAATGAATTCCCTTCTAACAACAAGATTGAACAATTGGTCAAAAGTGCGAGCTATCTAATATGAGGATACCCCAATCGGCGGGGACAAGAGCCCGTCCTCTATTCACTTACTGTTAGCTATGGGAAATTGGCATTCCCACTCTCACCACTCAGAGTGCTTCAAATTAAAAAAAATTTAATCCAATACATAAATTCATTTTTTTTTTGTTTAATTATTATCGAAAAGTTCTGCTTCGGGCTGGTTCATCTCCCATCGTAGTAACTTAAACATCTTTTGAATATTTTTTATGACTTGTCTGGTGGTGAGATTTAAACTTGTGACTTTGGCGTGAGGGCTGTGGATGTAAACAACAACACCGGGACGCCTCCATATTCTTAAAACCTAAAAACGTACAAAAAATCGCATTTTAGAAAATATATTTTAGAGGGGAATTACTCTTGATAGACTAAGGGCCAATTTCTTCACCTCCGCTTAACTCCTAAGCGGTGCTTACCCATATGCTTAAACATGGTTTAAGCTCTAATCGGAGGTGAAGAAATTGGCCCTAAGTAGAACCCGTCGTTCTATGAGCATTTTCACAGCGTCGTATTTAATTCGGAAGGTTTTTGTCAATTTAATATTTCTTGCTCCATAAAAGATCGAAGTGTGCTTTGCTAGAAGATGGAAGCAAATATGAATTCGTGAACGAAATATTCTGATACGAACAAAATAAATGAAAAATTGATAAAACATGTTTCGGTACGTAAGACTAATAAGAATTGAACGTTGATGTTACACTCACGAGCTTCAAAGTGCGGTAAAAGGTTAGTCTCAAACTGTAGGCAGAAGTCTTGTTGACGGGAGATACGGGATAATCGAGGCGCCTAAGTGCACAACCAGTCCACTGTTTTATCTTTCGTAGTGTATTTGATAGATGCAGGGCTTCAAATGGTGAGTTGACAGCATTAAAGAAGGATACGACAGACCTTTAGTCCTCACAAGTTCCTACCTCACGCCTCCACGAGTCATATGATCACAAGACTGCCAGTTGAAACATGGAGACGATGGTTGGCTTAGCCTAGGCAATGTTGTCAATCTGACAATAGCGAAGGGAGGGGGTGTGATCATCTACATTAAATTTATAAATTCACTACGCTTTGGGATCATCTTTTCGATCTAAAATCACTTATCTCATGAGCATGGAGCAACATTACAAGCATTAAAGACTCAATTTGTTTTTCATTATTTCAGCATAACGTTCACATTAGATATGCTTGGATCGTTGGATGTCAGATATTTTTTGTACATTAATAAATTATATTCTCTTATTATTATTATGGATACAAATATTAATCTTACTTGACATTAATGCTAGCTGAAAAAGGTGAAGTCTATCGACGAGAGGATGAACAGCTTAGTCACAGATATACATTCTATTATCGATAACTGTGGTGCTCATGTTATCATTTTGTTACGTCATTGTTATGATATGAAAGTATATTATTAAATTTAAATTAATTTGATCATTTAAAATCACTGTAGTACTTATGAGATTCTATAAAAATGTTTTGTGTGTTACGAAAAAAAGAAAAAAGAGGGAGATATTTTATTTTTATTTATATAAAAAATATTTTTTGTCATCCGTGGAGCAACTAATTTATATAATATATTTTTTTTTTTTTTTTTTTTTTTTTGTTTGGATGATATGTTGTATTTTTTTTGTTTTTTTGTTGGTTTTTTTGGTAGTGGAGGAGGGGAGGAGGGTAAAAAGATATAATTTAAAAAAAAATAATTAAGTAAATTTGAATGGAAGGTGGAAGTTAAAAATATATGGCCTTCCATACCTTGTGATCAAAAAGTTCCGGTAATTTTCAATTTAAAAAGGCCGCCTTTATTTTTTCGGTAAAATCTTTTTAGTGTAAGATGGCAACACTAGTTCTGATATTCTGTCAAAGTGTGAGAGCAAATTATCCATTAGTTTTGTTTTGACAACTGCTTTTGTTAGTCGAAAAATAGACGCTCGGCGATTTTTACCATGGATAAAAAATTGGAACAACGCGTTTGTGTGAAATTTTGTATTGCAAACGGATTTTCTGCAGCGGAAACGCTCAGAATGTTGCAAAAAGCCTTTGGTGAGGACTCTATGTCACAAAATCGTACATTTGTTTGGCACAAAGACTTTAAAGAAGGCCGTGAAAGCGTGAGTGACATGCCGCGTTCTGGACGACCATCGACCTCAACTACCGATGAAAACATCGCTTCCGTGAAGAATTTAGTTATGGAAAACCGCTCAATTAGCATTCGGGAGATAGCTGCACTCCTTGATATCTCATTTGGATCGACCGAACACATTTTGACGGAAATTCTGGGCATGAAACGCATTGAAGCACGACTTGTTCCAAAAGAGCTGATTTTTTTGCAAAAACAGCATCGTGTTGAGGTCGCTAAACAGATGATTGCGAACGCAGATAGCGATCCCACATTCATGGAACGCATAATAACTGGTGATGAAACGTGGGTATATGAATTTGATATGCTCACAAGTCAACAATCGTCCGAATGGCGCGCCGAAGATGAGCCGAAACCAAAAAAATCACGACAAAGTCGCTCCAAAATTAAAGTTTTACTGACCGTTTTCTTTGATTTTCGCGGTGTCGTCCATTCTGAATTCCTTCCAGAAGGTCGAACGGTTAACAAAGAGTATTATTTACAAGTTATGAGACGTTTGCGTGAGGCAATTCGAAAGAAGAGGCCAGAATTGTGGCGCAATAATTCGTGGATTTTACACC
The DNA here is from genome assembly GCA_024533555.2 of Aedes koreicus. NCBI lineage: Eukaryota > Metazoa > Arthropoda > Insecta > Diptera > Culicidae > Aedes > Aedes koreicus. The sequence continues at coordinate 11,758 of JAHHFK020000519.1, forward strand.
ACGATAACGCTCCATCACACACCGCGCTCACTATTTGTGAATTTTTGGCCAAGAACTCCACCAATACCATCAAACAAGCACCATATTCACCAGACCTTGCCCCGTGCGACTTCTTTCTCTTCCCAAAACTGAAAATTCCGCTCAGAGGTAGGCGTTTTGAATCGATTGATGCGATAAAAAGAATTCGCTGGAAGAACTGAAAGCCATACATTCATCGGCCTATAAAAAATGTATGGATGATTGGATAAAGCGCTGGCATATGTGTGTTGCCTCTAATGGCGAGTACTTTAAAGGCGATAATAAAGATATCAATTAAAAATTGAAATAAATGCGTTTTTTTTTTCAAATTACCGGAACTTTTTGATCACAAGGTATATACTCATACACACTCTATATATATACTTATTTCTTTATTATATTCTATATTTGATATATATTGTAAAAACCTAATACTTTATTGATTTAAAACATAACTGGGATGGGAGGGTGCATCAGGGCATCATTGAAATTGCAATTGGACAATGGAGTGGACGGCCAACCGGAGTCTAGGAGGGGATGTGTCTATCATTTTTGATTGGTACATTCCACTCCAACAGTTGTAATGAATTTGATGCGCCTTTCTTAGACAAACCATCTAGTGGAAAGTTTAACTGAAATGCGTATTTTGTTATTCGTTTTATGGGATTATATTGCTGGAAGGAGATTCTCTTATTCCCGCAGGTTTCGCGTAAGTGTGTCTGCTTACGGGCCTGCCCAACCCTTTTTGGCCCTTCATACAGCGATATGTTGAATTTAGAACGGTAACAAAGCATGATCTTTCTGTTAAGTGGAACCGCATGCAGGGCAAGGCCCACGCTAGGATGGTGGCTTCCTACATACATACATACATACATAGTGTATTTGATAGATGCATGAGCGCGTGGCTGCGCTGGAAAACGGCGGGAGAGTAAAATTATGTTTTTGATTAATTTATAATTTTGTAAAAAGTGCTTGAAAAAGGAAGATGGATGAAAAGTCTACGAGGGAGAAGGGGGGGTCTGAGATTTTCAAAAATGAGTCTACGTGGTTTATGAACCGGCCCTTAAAAAAAAAACTTTCATTGATATTTGGAATGATCTATCTGTTTTCAGCTTTTCCAGGACTAGTAGGATATTTATACTTATCTAATTTTTATTTTTTTCAGTAACAATTCAGTGGACCTTAGATATGGAGATCGCAGCAAGCCGTGCTTGGAAACTGACGTGTTTTGTATTTGCTGCGTTCTTTTCGCGAAAAATTAAATCAAAAATATATTCGTTATTCAACCTATACGAACAGTGAAATCATAAAATCTCCACGTGTTTTGTGTAAGATGTAGTGAATATAATCGATTCCCTCCCAAAATTTGTGATGGTCGGTAGTTTTTCCCCGTTTTATTTTTATTTTTTGTGCTTAGCCCCCGCACCCGGAGGAAGAGTTAATATCAGCTTAGTTGTGTTTGTTAGTACTGTTGGTATTGTGCCACGCGGACATAAATGATTAAATGAGTGAAGTGATGATTATAAGCTTTTTAGAAGTCGATATAGAGTCGCCTCATAGTGGGGGATTTTGATTATTGACAGAGTGTGCAGAGAAAGAAAAGAAAACCAGTCCAAAGTAGCAAACGGCCATTGGCTGGTCACAAGCAAAGAACGAAGCTAACGCGCATGCGTGCGTGAGTGACTGGCATATAATTTCAGATGTACAGATGGAGAGCTGTGAAGTTTTATTTTCTTTCGTTGCACAATGATTGTGATTTTCAAGTAAATTTTTTTCTCAGAAGTGCTTTTTTTACCTGTGATTTTCGTTGTATTCCATTTGTGCGCGTAGTACTAATTGAATTCGGGCTGTTACATTCGAAAAGGATGATGTGAAAATATTTGCCGAATAACGGAGTGTAGAGACATAAAAGCCTCCTTTAGCATCACAGGGAAGCCGTGCAAATGAAGACTATATATAAGCAACAAATTCCGGTGAGGTCTATCTGATTATAACAAAATTTGAACGATACCGCTAAATACGTGCCATCCTCAAAACAGTAAGATTTGATGATGGAAGGGTATGCACAGTACCTATATCCATTTGATGTTTGTAATGTGTCTATGCGGGGCTTGTTTTAAGTGAAAGTGATCTCGAAATGGACATGAGCAACAGGGCATTCTGAAATGGGTCACTGGAACCCAACAGAGCTATCACCTTCCAAATCCCGGGCTAAAAATGTTTGTCGGGTCGACAACAGTTTGTTTAACTGCAAACATTTTTCTTCCATAAAAACACTGCCAGATGGTGGACGTTGGATTGTATATACACACATACAATCCAGTGGACGTTAGATATATTTTGTACATACGTATATTATGTTCTCCTATTGACTTACTGTAGCCGCTTTTTACATTGTCAAGTAATTTAATTTACTCTAAAAATTACATTCAAGTTTTCAATTTGTATAAATAACATTTTTGTCTTTTATGACACCTTAATTGTTTTATGTGAGAAAGTAAATTGTTTTATGTGAGCAAAGTATATTTATTTTAATTTTTGAAACATATCATATTTTATCTGCCTATAAAAGCATATGAGTCTTATACGAATAACAAGCAGTAAAAGATTCATTTGAAAGTTTTATTCATTGAATATATGATAAAACAAAGAGACTGGTATGCTTTTATGGTAAGTTATTTAAATTTAAAACAACTATTTTATTAGAAACAGCAGAAATTTGCAATATCTCAGTACATTCACTACACACTTAGAAATTTTTACAGTGTTCGGTGGTCTGATTTTACGGATTTCGGTGAAATTTGACAAGTTCCGGTAATTTTTTACCGGAATACTGTAGAATTTCGCCGAAATCCGGTGAGTCGGATTGCCGAGCGTTCGGCTGTTGGGGGTTCGGTGGAGGATTTCCGGATACTGTAGGGTTTTCTAAGTGTGTAGTACCAATGAAAACTTTAATAAATTTATTAATTGAATTGAACCTTCATTAAGGCCGTGAAATTTCCTACATTTTGTATCTTTTCATTTTTTCTAAGTCATCATTTATGCTAAAGATTTCTACTGCTCCTAAACAACTATATAACTGAGATTGGCGGAGTAGCCAAAGGCAGTTGAAGTAAAGATTGGACTCGGAAAAAATGCGACACTTTGTTTTTGGGATGCGACACTTTGTTTTTATCACGAGAGAAAACATTAATGAAATTTTGGTTAGAACTAGTTTAGAGTGTTATGTGTATGTGCAAAATTTTATTACGATCTGTCAAGTAGTTTTCAAGATGCATTCGAAACAAGAAGAGCTACGCCAGCAAATCTTGGGCGCGGTTATCGATAACCCTGGTCAGTCGCACAGATGGATCGGCAGAAGGCTTGGAATCCACCATTCCACCGTGTCCCGCGTTGTGAAGATGTTCCAGGAGACGAATACCATCGAGCGGCGCGCTGGAAGCGGCCGAAAACCGAATACGGAATACCCAGAGAAGGCGCGGAAGATAAGGCAGTACTTTAAGAATAACCCGAACCTTTCCACCCGAGACGTGGCCGAAAAGGTCAATTCGACGAAGTGGTTCGTCCAGCAGACCATGAAGCGGGTTGGGCTACGTGTTTTTAAGGTCAGGAAGGCCCAAACCTGACTGACAAGCAAAACACGGTGGCCAAATTGCGTGCGCTGAAGCTGTACCGTGAGTGGCTGGTCAAGCTAGGCTGTCTCGTCATAGACGACGAGATATATATCAAGGCGGACACCAAACAAATCCCCGGCCTCGAGTTTTTTGTCAGTACGTCCCGCATGGAGGTTCCGGAAAAGTTCCGGAAGATAAAGATGCACAAATTCGCGAAGAAGTACCTGTTGTGGCAGGCGATCTGCGAGTGCGGACGGTACAGCAAGCCGTTCGTTACAACCGGCACCATAAACGGGCAGATTTATCGAGAGGAATGCTTGCAGAAGCGCTTGCTGCCCTTCCTTCACTCTCACCGTGGTCCCACGCTGTTCTGGCCGGATCTCGCTTCGTGCCATTACGCCAAGCCTGTAATGGATTAATACGAAGCGAAGGGCGTTAATGTGGTCCCGAAGGAGGCGAACTCGCCAAATACACCAGAACTTCGTCCGATCGAAAAGTTTTGGGCGATAATGAAAAAGAAGTTGAAGAAAAGCGGAAAAACATTCAAAACCGATGAAGCTTTGAAGAAAAACTGGGAGAAATTGTGTAAGGAAGATGGACAAAGCCTCGCCCAAGATCTCATGAGCGGTGTTTAGAGAAATGTACGAGCATTCAGCTTTGGGGATGAAATTCAATAAATAAATCATGCCAAAACATAGCTTAAATTTAGTTTTTTAATCCCTGAAAATTTTAGAAGTATCCGATTTTTAAATGAATTTTTGGTGATCATTTTTGTTTGTCTCATTTTTTCCGGGTCCAGTCTTTATTTGTTGACTGGACAAGGGTTCGTGGAGTTGCCAGTCCCTTGCCATGGGAAGACACGCGGCCTTCTGGCCGTAGTCTTCAAACCTATCTCATGTCAAAGGAAATAAACATATGCTTCCTTTCCAAGGAAAGCATCCCGCACAATCCCATCCAATTTCCAACTCCAGATATCTATGAAGGTTGCATGCGTTCACAATCGGCGCAATAGGACACCGTCTTGACTCACTGTAATTATCTCCTTAAATGAGGTGCCTCTGAACACCAAATGCTGCTCTGGTGACACAATACCATGCTTGTCCTGTTCTGTAGTAGGTGACACCGCATTCGTTTGTTTTCATCTCCGTTATGCATATTGCTTTTAATTATTTGTTTCATGTGGTCTAACGGAAGAGTGGTAGTAAAAATCCATGAAAATAGGTTATGTTTGTGTAGAAAGAGCAACAGTATTCAAAACGAAATGATTGATAAATTTGAAGTGGTAAAAACATATTCAATTCTATGTATACGGCACAGGTAGATCTGCTCTATTAAGTCTGAAGATCCGATAGCACTGGATCATTTGCATCGTGTCAAATGCTAAGAAACAAGTAGAAGCCTTCAGTGAAGTGCGTGGGGCGCAAATTATTACGGCAGCCATAAGATCACTAGATTGAGATTGTAAATCTCAGTTTTTACCTTGGACATGGGTTTGAAATTAAATCAATACGTTTGCATGCTAGCAAGAACTGTTATATAGTTTTCAACATTGTTCATGCACTTAATACCGAGATTTTAATCTCCAAAATCTTCAAGTGGAATAGTATGTAGGAGACAAAAGATATAAAAAAAACTACACACCGCCCGACCTCAACCCAGGAAAATAGATTAATTCGGCAGTGGAAGGCATCCGCTTTCAGTATATCTTGACAGTATAACCACGCCTTAACTACTTGAACCAAGTGTGATCTGAAAGCGAGCAAATATTTTTTTTACTTCCATACTTCCATACTTCCGCATCCATTCCATGCAACCTGGACCGATTCACAACACACTATTTCGTTTTGCACCATATTCAAGGGTATCTGTTCGTCTGGCTGGTTTTCAAAATCAATTAAATCCCATAAAGAACACTCATCAGCACTTCAGTCTACAGGACAACAATGGAACCGTTAAATGCACGGGTCAAACATACCAGCTTCGGCAGAAGAACCGAAACGAGCGTTGCTAAATACCGGGTAAACACACCGTGTGTCCTTTCATGCCAGCTTTCGCCAACAAACGCTCCCTATTCAATTTATAAATTAAATAACCGAACTAGGGTATGTGTCCCTTGACTCAGCCTAATATGCAACGATCGATAACTTTTTTTATTATAACTCATAAAATATTTGAGCTATGAGCGATATTAAGCAAGTTATACAGTTGTTTAGATACGTTTTATAATACTTTTGGTAGAATATATCACGATATGCAGCTTATTTTATAAAGTCAGCAACTTTCGAGGCATATGGATGTAATGTCGGTCTATAAGCATCAAATTGGGTCTATTCGTGGATGCAACTGTGTCTCATTCGATAGATTTATTATTCAATTCAGTCTTTGTACGGTTTTCATTTCTGATTTTCTGATTTTAGGTATAGCTGTATTTGCTTTACTGTATGTATGTATGTATGGTAGCCACCATCCCTTCATGCCCTTGGCTTGGATGCAGCTCCACTTAATAGCAAGATCAAATTGAGCCACCGATCTGAATTCACAATATCGCTGTATGAAGGGCCAAAAACGGAGGGGTGGACCCGTAAGCCGAGACACTCACGCGAAATCCACGGGAAATTAAGAATCTCCTTCCAACGATACGATCCAACAATTCGAATAACCCAATTCGCAATACTTATTAAGCTTTCTACGGGATGGCTTGTTAAGAAGGGCGCGTCACTCTCACTGAAACTGTTGGAGTAGAATTTGCAGCATCACAATCGAATCGGTAGGATAAAGAAAATGGTAATGCTCGTTCCCTCCTAGACTCAGGCAGTCAATCAAACCATCGTCCAGTTTCAGCTTGAATGATACCCTGATGCTCCCTCCCAACCCAGTATTTATTATATATAATGTACATAATATGTCATAATATGCAATATATGCAGTATGTAATAGAGCAATGAAAAATACTATTATATTTAATTAAAATATGCCATGGTTGGAATTCGTCCACCTGTAATTTAAATATGGTTATAAAAAAAATAATATGATGAAATAGTTAAAATAGTAATACTAGGCATATGATAATCATATGCAGCTTGGTGCATCTTTACAGCTCAATCAGTGGCAGATGAATATAACTCTGGAATGTGAAGGTCTTATTGCAATTAAATAAAACATAAACCATTTAATTATACGTGAATAAAAAAATATGTACATCAGCAGCAGAATTGAAGAGCATTAATTAAATTTAATAAAATTCAATGATTTAAATTCATAGAAAAACACCTATAGATACAATGAAATAAAATATCTGTACTATCTGGAATCTATTTCCTTGAAACCTTGAAGCAAATGAAATTTAATTATTATTATTAATCTTTTAGTAAATATTTTAAATATGAGTATACTTAGATATCTAATGATGATATGATGAAAATAATACGATGTGGTAATAGTATACACATAAAAATTAAATGCAACTATTTGTCTCTTCCGCTGTGATGCTAGATGATTGAAACTCTGAAATGGCAAAAATTTCCAAAGTGATATAATGAAAGAAAGCCGAGCAGCCAAGCAGAATAGCAAAGAAAATTTAAGCAAACAATTAGCCGGAATAATTTTAACATGATTATGACCACTGCCCAAAAACGGAAGCCCAATAAATCCACAAAAAAAAAAAAAAAAAACAAGAGAGAGAAAAGAAAAATGAAACTTGAATTCTCCGATAACTCTTGCTTTCTACTGGGCCCATAAATAATTTTTTGGAAATTTTATTTAGAAGAATTTGTCGTATGATCCTTTCTAAAAAAAACATTAAAAACCATCCTATCTTTTCAAATACATATCGTGGGTTAGGTGGGCTAAAACTTAAGACGGTGCATGGATGCGAACCTGAAAATAGCTTTAAAAATATTGTGAAGGGATGTTATAATATAAAATGATAGTAACAATTATATTTGTACTGTATGCATGTCTGTAGACTGATGTCCAGCTGCAATTGTAGACGCTCTTGCATTATCATTGCCACGAAAAAAACAAAAAAATTAAAATTATTAAACAACACTTGGGTATTCCATAGATGATCTGAAATTATACACCGTATAAAGAATACTTCCATTTTTTGTGGTAGGGTAAGATTTCAGCATGCTACCTTCCTACATCGCATTGGTGGGACTGCTTCCTAAGGTATAGCTGACGCGATACAGCGTTTCTTACTCAGCCGTTGGATGCCAGGACAGACGCTGTTTGAGCTGCACCTCCTTGGTGGACAGACGCTCGGAACGCACCTCCTCAATCTAGCTGAAGTCAGAAGGACAACAGTGCCCAGGCTGCACTACCAGCTAAGTACGCAACCCTTAGCTGGCGGTCTTTGTCATCTCTTGACCCGTGGAAGCATGAGGTAGGAACTTGTGAGGACCAGTGCTATGTTGCGGGGACGCACGCTCCATCCCAGTTGTCTATTCACCATTTTGCAGCCCGGTATAGCTGTATTTGCTTTACTCATCACAAATTTATCAGAGTAAATTGTTAAATATTTGTTCTTTTATTTATATGAGCAGTTAGTCAATAACTTTTTTTTAACTAGTTCATTTACTTGGCAGGCTCAATTGCGTTAGATTTACGGAGCCGATAATTCATTGATTTTTTGATATAATGAATGACTTAATAATAGCATTAGTTTGACTTGGGCCGTTCACTCGCGGTTTACCCGAGGTTAAAAGAGGTGACATTTTTTTGGTATGGATTGGACAGAGAAATTTGGAAATGGGATGCTGTAGTCTCATCAGATAGTTGTCGCCAGCACTTGAACGAAGTGCGGTATGGTCTGGGCTCCCTTTTTGTTTCCGGCCGTTTGCGATTACCCTTGGGCAACGATGAGACTCCTCAGATGTCGGAACAAAACAAACATAAATAAAGAAAAAAAGAACACAAGCAGATTAAACTCTTAACTAGACATTTGGAGAAACACATAAATCGATTGCATATAACACAGATCGCGAGATCCCAACACATCAATCATAGAAACATAAGGTTGTCTTCCTTGGGACTCTAGGGTATTCAAAAGTCATGTTTTGGCGGCGTCATTATCCGTGCATTGACAGACTGCGTGAATGATGTCATCATAACCGTTTCCACACCAGCAAAGATTGCTGTCCACGAGATTAATTCGAAAGAGGTGTGCATCTAACTGGTAATGGTTGCACATAAGTCTAGGATGAAATCACGGCTAACGTGCAGGTCCTTAAACCACGCCCTCGTTGAATCAATAGGAATGATCGAATGTAACAGCCGTCCTAGATTTCCGGTATCCCAATCGGTTTGCCAACTCGGAAGGGTACACTGACGTACAAAATGGTAACATTCATCGTGTAAAATTTGTCTGTCATTTGTGTGTCGCCTTTGCGAGCGAGTCCGCTTTCTCATTGCCTGGGATTGAGCAATGTGAAGGGACCCATACAAAGGTGATCAAATAGTTATGATCTTTCGACCAGCACACTCAACTGTTCCATTAGTTTTGAAAAGAAATAAGATGAGTGCTTACTAGGTTTCATCGGCCGAAGGGCTTCAATCGAACTGAGGCTGTCCGAGAAGATGAAGTAACCCAGTCAACACAAAATCGCATATGATAGCGCATATGAGTACAACGTGGAGGCGATATACGTTCATTCGTTCATTTAACTCCATGTTGAATGTACGCATATCGCCTCCACGTTATACTCATATCCGTTATTATATGCGATCTTGTGTTTACTGGGAATGGTCTGTGGGCATGTTGGAAATCAACCCCCATGGGGAGGTGGTTGCCGGCCTCCCCACCAAAAAAAAAAAAAAAGAATTCTGGGGTTTTGGGGGGGCGCGGGGGTTTTTTTTGAGAACACCCAGACGGGGGGGTTTTTTTTCCCCCCCTGGAAAAAATTTTTTTTTTGGAATTGGGGGGTTGTTTATTTTCAGAAAAAAAAAGAGGAATATAATATTAAAAAAGTGGATCGGGAACCCCTTGTGTTGTTTGTTTCTGGGAAAAATCAAAAAAAATTGGGTAACTGTTAAAGGGGAAAGGGCGCGGCTCGAGTATAGCACGGAAGACACATATCCGATGATATGTATTGGTGGTAAATTCTCATAAATCTAGATTGTGTGTTCAGCCCTAAGATTTCTTCAAAAATTTGAATAACAAATGCGTTTTTCACTCCACATTTGATTAATATTCCGAGCGAGAGCTCCCAGAACTGATTCTGGAGAGGTTTTACTCCTGCCAGAACTTCGAGACTCATGTTATGCGTTGAGTGCATACAGCCAAGAACAATACGCAGACAACGATATTGAATTCGATCCAATTTTATAAGGTGACTTTTTCTTGCCGAGAGAAAGCAAAAAGAGGCATACTCTAGAACAGAGAGAATAGTTGTTTTATAAAGGGTTATGAGGTCTCCCGGATGAACACCCCACCATGTGCCGCAAATTGAACGAAGAAAGTTGTTCCTTTTTTGGCATTTTTGCTTCAAATGCGTAATGTTTAGTTAATAACTTGTGAGTAAAGCTCGATTCAAAGTAAATCTGGACGCACGGTTTAATACATCACCGCGTCTCTGCCCGAGCAGAAGCGAATAACTTGATAACTGGCCTTGGTATTTATGAGCTCAGATTAAGAGGTAAAATACCTGAGGATAATACCATCAAATTGTTCCCACAATGTCATGCGAATACCAAATTGAGGTAAGACAATACCAAAATAATACCTCTAAGGTGACCAGATACCTACCCGAGCAGAAGCGAATAACTTGATAACAGGCCTTGGTATTTAAGAGCTCAAATTAAGAGGTAAAATACCTGAGGATAATACCATTAAATTGTTCCCACAATGTCATGCGAATACCGAATTGAGGTAAGACAATACCAAAATAATACCTCTAAGGCGACCAGATACTCACCCAGGTATCCGGAATATCAAGTTTAGTTATTCTAGAGACATTTTGCTTACAATTCTTAGGTATTTTGCTTAGGTATTTTACCTCTTAATTTGACCCGAGCAGAAGCGAATAACTTGATAACTGGCCTTGGTATTGATGAGCTCAGATTAAGAGGTAAAATACCTGAGGATAATACCATCAAATTGTTCCCACAATGTCATGCGAATACCGAATTGAGGTAAGACAATACCAAAATAATACCTCTAAGGTGACCAGATACTTACCCAGGTATCCGGAATATCAAGTTTAGTTATTCTAGAGACATTTTGCTTGCAATTCTTAGGTATTTTGCTTAGGTATTTTACCTCTTAATCTGAGCTCTTTAATACCAAGGCCAGTTATCAAGATCAAAATTAGGTATTCATATGCTTTTGTGTTCTGCTCGGGGAGCTCTTTAATACCAAGGCCAGTTATCAAGATCAAAATTAAGTATTCATATGCTTTTGTGTTCTGCTCGGGTACCCAGGTATCCGGAATATCAAGTTTAGTTATTCTAGAGACATTTTGCTTGCAATTCTTAGGTATTTTGCTAAGGTATTTTACCTCTTAATCTGAGCTCTTTAATACCAAGGCCAGTTATCAAGATCAAAATGAGGTATTCATATGCTTTTGTGTTCTGCTCGGGTGGTGGTTGGAACAGAAAACGTTTCACAGGCATTTTTTGATGTTTCATTGACGAAGAAATTCGTGAAAAGTTTGTTTTTCTCGATTGATTGACGCTTCTCGAAATTACGGATCATGGAACTTGAGAAAAGAAAATTAAATGTGCACAAACATCTAGAGAATCCTTCGTGGTCTGCCTCAAAAATGGCAAAAGTGTTAAATTCCTGAAATCAACGGGGTGTGCCTTGTAATCAAACGTTACAAGAATGCTCTGAGTGTGGATAGAGCAAGCGCATCTGTCATAAAAGTGGCACTAGGGACAAAGAGTTGAGGAGAAAGGTGTTGAGGTACGGGAAAGGCAACCCAGGTGTCTCCATACATGATTTGCAAAGAAATACGATTCCAAATTGTTCACCCTGCTTAACATTCTTTTAAGAGAAGGATATAAGTCTTTTTGTCTCAGTAAACATCCGAATCACTACCTGAAACAAAATTTAGTGGCCAAAAAGCGAGCACGATTACTATACGAACGAGTTTTGACGAAATTTGATGGCTGTATTTTAATGGAAGACGAAACATATGTCAAAATGGATTATAAACAAATCCTCGGACGAAAATTTTACCTGGCAACTGGTCGTGGGGATGTCCCTTCCAGGTATAAATTGGTTTTTGCTGATAAGTTTGCTCGCAAACTAATGATTTGGCAAGGAATCTACAGTTGTGGCCTTAAAACTAAGGTTTTCATCACATCTCACACAATGACGTCGAAGGTTTACATTAAAGAGTATCTGAAACAGCGGATTTACCCCTCCATTCGGCAACACAAGACCAACGTTATGTTTTGGCCGGAACTAGCCAGCTGCCAGTACTCTAAGGAGGTACTAGAATGATATGCTGCAAACAATGTTAATTTCGTCACCAAAGATATTAATCCTCCGAATTGCTCTGAGTTCAGACCGATCGAAAAATATTGGGCAATTATCAAACGAAAACTTCGAGGATGCGGTAAAAAAGCGACAAATGCAAAATAAATGCGTTTAAAGTGGAATAAGTTCGCCAGTACAGTGTCACCAGCGGCTGTGCAGATCATGATGGTATCGATCACAAGTAAAGTGCGACAGTTCGTTCGAAACGGAGAAATGTAAAAACTTGTTACATATCGTTTCAAAGCTGAATAAATACCCTTTTGTTTGACGTTTTGATCAACCGTGTATGTTGTTTGATTCTAGAATGATGATCACTTGAATGCGAGCAATTTTTGAATCGGGCTTTATGTTCTGTACACCTAGGCCGCGATATTCGGTTTATCGGTTCATTTCAGCCAAACTTAGATCATTCGAATATCATGGAGATAATCTGTTCAGTTTAACCAATGAATTCATGATGCCTAAAAAGTTAAGAAAATCGAATATGACACGGAAGTGAACGACAGTAAACAGATTAATAATGTCTGAATTGCTTCGAATCGGTCATCTTGATAGCAACCTAATTCTGTTCATTATCGCTATATTAATGGCATATTTGGTACATAGGCCAAATGATGGAGCTAAGTTTACATTACATCCCCTTACCCTATCACACTATCAGTCTCTGATGAAGTCAAAATAAATGAATTTGCTGGATCTATTGATGGAGCTTGTGCATCCACTCGCTAGTGGTAGCGGAAGATAAATAAATCAGATAGAGATAGAGATAGATAAATCAGGAAAGGTCGAGTTGGCATAAGTTTGCTATTTGATGAATTTAATAAAGCTAACCTAATGCATGGGTGCAGCAAACTATGGGTGGGATGGGTCATTTCGTCAAAACAAAGCAAGACACAGCTCGAAAAAGTAGTGAGAATGTCTGTTGAATATCATTCATATAAATGGAGCTTCACAAAACATTTATTCTAAACAGCATAAAGTTCTGATGCATTTCATACATTGTCTCAAATATTGTTTGCAGAAACCGGTCTTCCCTAAAATATTTCTCACAAGTCGATGTTTCGTGTCAAATTAAGTTCAATTTTACAGGCATTTATATGTTTACATAACAATGAAAGTTCAAATTTTGTCTGTGTAAGTTGCAAAGTTATATTTAAAATGCTATAAATAAATATCAACTGATGATATCTGCAAATATTATAAGAAGTTAATTCTATGTTTGCAAATTGAATTAAAATATTATCACTGCCAATTGGACTACCCTCAAAACAAATGGATGGATTTTGTTCCAGCACGGTACTCTATGCAACTCAGTAGCATAAGCAACAGATTGCCTGTCTTGTCGTTTGCGAATGATGAGAAACCGGAAATATCAGGCTGATGTGCACTAATGGTTTCCTATAATAACACTGGAATAGCGCAGAAGCTTGTTTGTTCCGCTCATTGTTTATAAATTGGAATGAAGAGCAATTTACCAAAAACAACCAAAAGAAACGGCTCCATGGCTAAGCATGTTACTGCCAGAACATGCAGCAGCATTGTGTGAAAAACCTTCCCGGTCAGTAACCTATTGTATGTATGTATGTATGGTAGCCACCATCCCTTCATGCCCTTGGCTTGGATGCAGCTCCACTTAATAGCAAGATCAAATTGAGCCACCGATCTGAATTCACAATATCGCTGTATGAAGGGCCAAAAACGGAGGGGTGGACCCGTAAGCAGAGACACTCACGCGAAATCCACGGGAAATTAAGAATCTCCTTCCAACGATACGATCCAACAATTCGAATAACCCAATTCGCAATACTTATTAAGCTTTCTACAGGATGGCTTGTTAAGAAGGGCGCGTCACTCTCACTGAAACTGTTGGAGTAGAATTCGCAGCATCACAATCGAATCGGTAGGATAAAGAAAATGATAATGCTCGTTCCCTCCTATACTCGTGCAGTCAATCAAACCATCGTCCAATTTCAGCTTGAATGATACCCTGATGCTCCTTCCCAACCCAGTATTTATTATATATAATGTACATAATATGTCATAATATGCAATAAATGTAGTATGTAATAGAGCAATGAAATATACTATAATATTTAATTTAAATATGCCATGGTTGGAATTCGTCATCCTGTAATTTAAATATGGTTATAAATAAAATAATATGATGAAATAGTTAAAATTGTAATAATAGGCATATGATAATCATATGCAGCTTGGTGCATCTTTACAGCTCAATCAGTGGCAGATGAATATAACTCTGGAATGTGAAGGTCTTATTGCAACTAAATAAAATATAAACCATTTAATTATACATGAATCAAAAAAATATGTATTTATTCATGACATATAGATATACATAATCAGCAGAATTGAAGAGCATTTATTAATTTTAATAATATTCAATGATTTAAATTCATAGAAAAACACCTTTACATACAATGAAATAAAATATCTGTACATACTATCTGGAATCAATTTCCTTGTAAACTTGAAGCAAATGAAATTTAATTATTATTATTAATCTTTTAGTAAATATTTTCAATATGATATACTAATATATATAATGATGATATGATGAAAACAATACGATGTTGTAATAGTATACACATAAAAATTAAATGCACCTATTTGTCTTTTCTGCTGTGATGTTAGATGATTGAAACTCTGAAATGGCGAAAATTTCCAAAGTGGTATAATGAAAGAAATTTGATCACCAAGCAGAATAGCAAAGAAAATTTAAGCAAACAATTAGCCGAAATAACTTTCATATGATTATGATTACTGCCCAAAAACGGAAGCTTAATAAATCCACAAAAAAAGAAAAAAAAACAGAGAGAAAAAGAAAAATGAAATTTGAATTCTCCGATAACTCTTGCTTTCTACTGGGCCCATAAATAATTCTTTATATCTGTGCAATAGAAAATGAGAGATCATAAACAATTTTAGTTTTTGAATTATTAAACTTTTCTTGAAATTTTATTTAGTAGAATTTGTCGTATGATCCTTTCTAAACAAAAACGTCAAAAACCATCCTATCTTTTCAAATACATATCGTGGGTTAGGTCGGCTAAAACTTACGACGATGCATAAATGCGAACCTGAAAATAGCTTTAAAATTATTGTGAAGGGATGTTATAATATAAAGTGATAGTAACAATTATATTTGTACTGTCTGCATGTCTGTAGACTGATGTCCAGCTGCAATTGTAGACGTACTTGCATTATCATTGCCACGAAGGAAACAAAAAAATTAAAATTATTAAACAACACTTGGGAATTCCATAGATGATCTGAAATTATACACCGTATAAAGAATACTTCCATTTTTTGTGGTAGGGTAAGATTTCAGCATGCTACCTTCCTACATCGCGTTGGTGGGACTGCTTCCTAAGCCGTTGGATGCCAGGACAGACGCTGTATGAGCTGCACCTCCTTGGTGGACACACGCTCGGAACACACCTCCTCAATCTAGCTGAAGTCAGAAGGACAACAGTGCCCAGGCTGCACTACCAGCTAAGTACGCAACCCTTAGCTGGCGGTCTTTGTCATCTCTTGACCCGTGGAAGCATGAGGTAGGAACTTGTGAGGACCAGTGCTATGTTGCGGGGACGCACGCTCCATCCCAGGTGTCTACTCACCATTTTGCAGCCCTTCCCGGTCAGTAACCTATTGTAGAGAGAAATCAAATGCACCCAAACTCACTTAACTAGATGGTGCTAAATCTTTACATACTCAGAAATATGAATTTTATTTCCTAATTTCCTCTGCTTCATTTGCAAGCAAAATCAAGCGTAAACAACGACATAGTTTGTAATCTTTCATACAACAGCCCTGATTTGGACGACAACAGGCTTAAATTGACATGATAAATCCAATGGAAATGTGCAAAATCTAGCATTCCATAAATTACACGTATCTTCGCTTTCAAACTGTGTACTTATGCTGGTTTAATGTCCCATTAGAACCGCACCTGTGTTACAATGTTCACTCAAGTAATTAAGTAGAGGGCTGCTTGTCTCCAGTTTCTCGACTGTTTCACACTTCTCATTGTACTCCTCCAGCTTTAGCGACTTTCTGGAAATTGTGGTAGATAGAGATGCACCAGCTCGCGGTTCATTATTCTTCTCCATCCACGCAGTTTTCACATAAACCACCTATGACGATCCTAAACACTCATTGTTCGTAAACTCTTGCGAAGACCGACAACAATAAAGATCCACCTTTCAACAACGTATTATTGCCGAGGAAAACGCGTATTTTTAATGAGTATGCACAGTTCGAAACATTCAATTTTCTGTGTTATCTAATGCACATAAAAGGAATGCTAGAAAAACAGTTGGAATCAACTCTTCAACAGGAAATAGGACCTCCCTTTGCTTTAATAATGGACTTCAATCGTTTCAGGGTGCTTTTGATCAGGTTTCTGAGGGGCTGTGGATCCAACTCATACCAGGCCTGTTCCAGTGCCGCAAAATATGTTAGCTTGTTGGTTTTTCGACTCTATTGTCAAGAATTGCCCAGAGATTTTCATTTGGGTTTAAATCAGGGCTCTGTGGAGGTCATTCCAAGGGCCTCACAGGCACGGAAGAATGCTTGCGTTTTCTTAGCCGTATGCTTGTTGTCTTGCTGGAAAATGTAATTATCTTCCAGACCCATTTTCAGCAAAGATTATTCCATATTCTGGTTAGGAATACCATCTGCCGTCATAATACCATTTATTTGTGCCAGATTTTCCACTCCAAACCACGAGAAACAGCCTCAGGCCATGATGTTTCCACCGTCGTGCTTCATGGTCGCTTGGAGATGTTTATCCTTCTGTCCTTCATCGCTTTTCCGCCAAACTAGCAGTCATCCTTTTCTGTTGAACAGCTAAAACTTTGATTCGTCTGAACAAACATCCCGTTTCCAGAACTCCAGTAGCTTATTTATATGGTTTCTTGCAAACCGCAATCGCATCTCCATAATCACCTAACTGATGAACAGCCGTTTTCGCGAAAAATTATTTTTAAAACCGTGCTCAGCAATGCGCCGTCGAACTGTACGATCGTATATCGGAAGGCTCAGCATTTTTCTGAGTCACGAATAGTAACAAATGGACCCTTCTTAATTTCTCGGATGATTTTAGTGTCTTCTCGGTGATCGGACTTACGATTACGTCCTCGTCCCGTTCAATCTGCGACACTTTTGAGCTTTCGGTGTTTCAAAACAAGATTTTGAGCTGCACCACGGCTTACACCATACCATGATCGATTCTTATAAAACTCGTCACTTGATCTCAAACCGCTTACTTTTCACAACTGTAGCAATTATTTGTAATTGATGTAAACAAAATAATGTCAAAAGCATGATTAACAAGGGGCAAGTCAATTGGATGTATGACTCAATGGATCTTTTTTTCGCCAGTCACTGTATAAATTTCCCATACATAGTATATTTATATCGGCGGTTAAGCTTACAAGACCTCAGAATAATCTTGTGGAATCTATAGTAAGCTCCAAAAATTATACAAAACACCTCGAAATCAACCTTGCTCAGATTCTCCTCTTACATGTTTTTTGTGTCATGTTTGACTAAATTTGCTGATTAGCAACTATTTGAAACTTGCGATAATGTCGAAGTCGTCAGTAGAGCAGATGAGCTGGCTAGGTTTAATAAAAATCATACCTCGCATGTTAGAGTCCGCACATGCCATAACACGTTCTAGCGCAAAATCAAACAAGAGTCAAGAAAGACAGTCGCACAGTGCAGCGTCCGATGGACAAAAAATAATCAACTTTCTTGTTCGGCAAAATCACAGATAACACCCGCAAAAGTTTGTGCGTTCAAACAGTTTCATCACAAATGACCCGTGACTTTTCATTAAAAAGAACTACTTTTAAATTGCCCTCTTCTATTCTTCCACGGCTTTCTAAGCAAAAATATGAAAAGTCATCAATTGAAGCATATACATTACGTAGAAAAAGTATATCCACCCCCTACTCTAGTAAAGTATTTGATAAATTTTTTTTTTCATATAATCTAGTTTAGGTACAATTTTGGACGTATTCTATTTATTTGTTCAAATTTGTCATGTGCGGCTAAAAATCATTTGTAATTTTCATTTGTGTCTAATACTTGGTCGAAAATAATATGATTGTGTCGTGGTGAAACAAGTTATAATTGTACTCGAAAAAAAGGCAGCACTTTCTTTTGTGTGTAATTTTTTATTGCTAGGGTAAAAACTGATTAAATTTTGGATAAGAGTATTAAGAGTGATTGTTTACATGTGCAAAATTTCGTCACAACCTGTCAAGTGGTTATCGAAATGGCTTCGAAGCAAAAAGTGCTTTAACAAAAAATAATGGGCGCTGTCATGGCAAATCCAGGCCAGTCCCACAGGTGGATTGCGAATCAGTTGGGAATCGTCAATTCGACCATACCGTGTGGTAAAACCCAGAGCGGAAGAAAAGTGAACACGACCGACCCCGTGAACGCAAGGAAGGTGAAGGATTACTTCAAGCGCAATCCGTACCATTCGATTCGAGACGTGGCCAAGATGGTCCATTCTTCCGTCTGGTGCGTCCAGCAGACAATGAAGCGGGCCGGACTTCATGTCTTCAAGGTAACGAAACCGCTTTACCGAACCGACAAACAGAATACAGTGGCGAAATCCCACGCAAGGAAGCTGTACCACGAGTGGTTGTTGCAGCCGAAATGCATCGTAGCTCCGGAAAACAGGTTAGGTCTTCAAAAACGACAAGGATTTGAAGAAAGAGTGTATGATAGTGTGTAAGAAAGATGGCACAAGCGTTGCATAGGATTGCATGGGTAACGTGAAGTCCAAGGTGCGCGCATTTAGCCTAGGAGGGGAGGTTGAATAAACCAACTTTGCAAAAACAGAGCTAATATGGGTTTATTTATTGCCTGAGAGTTTAAAAAATATCCGACTTAAAATGAATTTTTGGTGATCATTTTTGTTAGTTGCATTTTTATCGAGTACAATCTTTATTTTCACCTAATCTATAGCTATATATAATGATTATGCTCGGGCCCAGCAGCACATTTGTTGCAAACCGCCCGAGGAGGAACGAATAACTTGATAATTGGCCTTGGGATTTACAAGCTCTGATTAAGAGGTAAAATACCTGAGGATAATACCATAAAATTGTTCCCACAATGTTATGCAAATACCAAATTGAGGTAAGACAATACCAAAATAGTAGCTCTCAGGTACTCCCAGGTATCAGAAATAACAAGTTTTGTTATTCGAGAATTGTTTTGCTTGCAATTCTTAGGTATTTTGTTAAGGTATTTTACCTCTTATGCTGTGCTATTATCCGAGCAGAACACAAAAGCATATGAATACATAATTTTGATCTTGATAACTGGCCTTGGTATTAAAGAGCTCAGATTAAGAGGTAAAATACCTAAGCAAAATACCTAAGAATTGCAAGCAAAATGTCTCTAAAATAACTAAACTTGATATTCCGGATACCTGGGTAAGTATCTGGTCACCTTAGAGGTATTATTTTGGTATTGTCTTACCTCAATTCGGTATTCGCATGACATTGTGAGAACAATTTGATGGTATTATCCTCAGGTATTTTACCTCTTAATCTGAGCTCTTAAATACCAAGGCCAGTTATCAAGTTATTTGCTTCTACTCGGGTAGGGAAGTTTTATCATTCGACAGATATTTCCCATGCAATTTTCGAGAAATTTTTCTCAGGTATTTGATAATTTATGCAGCGATCCTCAATATCTTATCAAGAGCAATATAAGGTATTTGTATATCATTTTTTCGTACTCGAGTACTTATTTGGAATACTTGAAATTCATGAGGGATACTATTTTGGTATTCATATACCTCAATTTGATATTAGAACTATATAGTGGGAACATTTTCAAGCATTTTTTTGGCATTATCCTTAGGTCATAGGTCAAAATCTTATGCATTGCTTATCAATACCAATAGATACAGGGTGAGTGGAGATTCCTGTCAATCTTTTATTAAAGCATGTGTAACTTTGTATCGGTTAATCACAGACATGTTTACGCATATTTCTTTTAGAGTGTATTCGAATGTCAACACGGTTTGCAAGTTTGTTTTGAATTTTCATTCAATTGAGCATCGTGATAATCATGGACGCAAAAAGGGAAGTCGGGATAAGTCTGTTTTGGACATTTTAGACCGTATACTATCTAAAAAAAAAATTGAAACTACTCCGAATAAACGAACAATTCATCTTTCCCACCATCAAACGCTACACAGAAACCGGTTCTTGGAAAAAACCTCCAAAGACTGGCCGTAAACATACTCCCTGGTGTCAGAAAGCCTTCAAACGAGTGAGAAAGCGAATTCGACGGAATCCTGGTAAGTCTGGCTGAGCGATGGCCAAAGAACTGCGAATGTAGCGGTCAACGATCAGAAGTATTTTGAAAGACGACCTTAGACTAAATCCATACAAAAACAACGGGTGCATGACTTGACTGAAAATTAAAAGATTGCAAGAGTCGAAAGATGTTGGAAGCTGCTCAAGTGGCACGGTGATTGTGAAAGTCAGTTTCTGTCGAAAACATTTTCCTGCTACAGGAACACCAAATCCCACAAAATGCTCGCGTTTATGCAGTTTTGATATTCCTCGTGATAAACCAGCTGTTCAAAGGTTCCATAATGTTTCAAGGGTGGTGTTTCTGTAATACTTTGAAGTTTCCATTCCATTCCATTTTTTCCATTGTCCTATGCCCCAAGGGCTGATCAGAAAATTAATTTAAAACATAAAACACACTAAACACATGAAACACATAAAACACATAAAACAAAGCTGAAGTTATTGGGCTAAATCATTGAAAAACGTAATTAAGTATATAAGACAAAGAATGGAAAATTAAAAAAAAAAACAATTCAAGTAGTTTAGTTTACACCGTCAAACCAGGAGAAAGCTACACAGGCTTTGTGTTAGGGTAAATGAATGTCCTGTCACTTCACCCGATTTGAATCCTCTTGACTTCTATGCATGGGACTATATGCTGGGCAAACTGGGAAACACCAAAGGACTAACCATGGAAACTTTTAAGAAATGTTTGTTAAAAATGTGGAATGATATGCCTCATGATATCGTGCTTTCCAACAACACATGCAGCTGGCAATTAAGACGAAGGGAGAAAAATTTGAACTGAATTAAATCAAGACAAATTTTAAAGATATACCTAACAGGAAATACATTGAATATTACAATGACAATGACATGACAAGGCATGACAAGGTTCTCATTTTTATGATCATATATTTACTTAACTGACATGAATTCCCACTCACACTGTACATTCTTCGTGTTCGGGTAAATGTTGCTCGTAAAATACCATTCAACTAACAAAATCTGTTAGTTCTGCTACAAATAATACTTGAGAGTAATTTTTTGTTATTAATTAGGAATAAGCAAGTTGAAAAAGGAGGCGGTGCCTGTTAGGGGACCTGCCGTTTGTTCTTTCGCTGCAACTGAAAATTATTAAAAATAATGATTTAATATCTAGTTTAGTATTCGAAACACGTTTTTTGCATCTCGTTAAGTGCGTTTTGGAAGTCAATCAAACTGGTCGCGTTTTTCTGATCGGTGAAAAAATAATCGCGATCGTTGAATTTTGTGATTTGGATTGTACGAATAATGTTCTTGAATGGTGAAAAATGTAGTAGTGCTTGCGTCAATTGAATGGTCAAAGAAAAATATTAATAAAAAATACGCAGAAAATAAAGTGTGGTCGCAGACATGGTGAGCGTGTTCGATCAGTGAAATCTAATTAACCGCTTCCAGCAGAGCCTGTTAGAGCTGATCGGACTGACGGCCAAGAAATTCCCGGAATACGTGAGCGATGCGCACCACCGTCGGGTTCTGGATACCGTGATGAGTGTGGCCTAGGGTCAACTGCTGGAGGAGAGCTACCCTTCCTTTATCTGGTAAACTTGACTCGCTGTATGTATATATGTACGTGTGCGTTTGTAAGGTAGGTACACACTTAGAAAATGTCATTTAAATTTATGTCTACTTGGATGCACATAAAGGGAGCGGCCCATTGGACATAAGTTTACGTCTGTTATAAAAATTACATGACAGTAAAAAACTAAAATTGAAAGTTTACATGCCATGACGTAAATTTGAGTTATGATACACAAAATTAGATTTTCTAAATGAACCCATCGTTCACGTAAATTTTAGATGCATTGCTCTGCCTATTTTTGATCATAATTAATTAAGACTTTATCCGACAATGGCACAAAAGGATCATAAACTGGGGAAAAAGTACTCCATTTTTTAGAAATTATGATCATCACAATAATATACCACAATGCACTTTAAATGCGCAGTAAAAATTCCATTTCAGACTTTGTGAAGATGCAAAAAATTGCTCGTTCAATGATTTAGATGGCCAGAATATTAGCATCCTTGTGGGCATATGTTACGTCTCATGTTGTATCATTCACCACCGAGTGTCGGACAGTGATGATAAATTTAGTTTCTTTATTTTGTTTTTTTGGCGATGGCGGTGCTTCCCTGACATTCTACGAAGGATTTGCATTCCACTCTGAAACTAACTGCGCACTGGCATGCTTCTAAATGCTTCGATGCACTTGAATGTGTCCAATAAATGGTGGTGTTTCTGCACACCAAATAAAAAGCTTATCAAGACACCATTCCGGATAAACTTATCACGACGTGTGAAATTGACTTCAGAAATTGCACTACGCTAATGCTGAAGTCGACGATAATGAGTTGACGTGTACTTGATGTTGATGTGTTATTGGAACATCTACCGAATGAGGATTTAAGAATACATCCAAATAAACTTAAAACGGAAGCCTATGTAAATTTAAGTTTAAAATATTTACAGGTTGTAAGGATTACGTCACGCGTAAAATTCATTATTTTTAAGAGTGTATAGTAAGTATTTATGAATGAAATTCCGGCCCGATAATTCAATTTTAATCAATTTTAATTACACATGGACTATATTGAACATATATAACCATTCAGCAAATAAAATATTGAAACTCGCCACATTTTTATCTCTTGAACGTCAATGAAGGTTGTTTGGGTTTCCAGCACTTTCGGCAATATTTAGATATCAAGACAATTATCAATTTTTCAAACAGTTGTAAGGACGTGGTATGCAGAGAGAAGCGGTTCTACGACACTCAACATTTTTGGCGAAATGTTTAGCGGATCTACTTCCAGGCTTATCTCGGTGACTCCTCCATCGTTATGCGCTAATGTTCTATGATATGCTTTGCTATACTATCAAGTTAAAATTTGAACGGTATGTCTGTGTATGTAAAGTTATGACTTTCTGTCGATGCGCCCTTCTTCTCTTTTCAGAAAGCGAGTAATGGCGCTATATCCATAAGCCTTTTTAGGCTAGGACAAGAGTTAGAGCTCATGTCCCAACCGACAGACAAGCTCTTACGCGAGAAAACCCTGCATACAAGTACGAAACGCCTGTGTTCCAGCCCAGAAAAGTGGACAACAAAGGAGTGCATTAACTTTCTTAGCTTCGTCACTCCCAACGACCTATTTTCATATAAATATACATAGGCTTTCTCGCCAAGGAAACCCTCCCGCACAATCCCATCCAACTTCCGACTCCAGATGTCTATGAAGGTAACATGAGTTCACAGCATCTTCTTAAGTAGACATCTAATCAACACTTCCCTCCCATCCCTTGCTGATCATAAGGACCTGGCCAGGTGTTGTGTAAAGAAATCGATGGATGAAGAACCTGTCACATCCAAGACAGCTCTTTTGGCGCTTCCATTGTCTCTACAACAGCCAACCCAGGATTTTGTATGGTCGGAAAATGCTATGCTATGCTATGCCTAATTAGGAATAAGCAAGTTATTTCGGATTTTTTTTTTTTTTTTTTTTTTTTGTACGTTTTTATATTATTTTTTCTTCAGCTAAAGAGATATTTTTTTCCGGCTGGAGTAAGAAAGTTTTATGCTATAACGGGTATTGCATCCCATGAACAACTTTTAATGCTACCCAATCACACTCAAAACAAGTTTCGTGCCGCTTTTCTTTTCAATCAAAATCCATCCATCATTAAGTTTGAATGCTGCAATTTACACCACCAACAACTAACCGGCAGGCACACGGGTCTTTAATTACTATCTCTCGGCACTCGGCAGTGGCAGTTGATTTACTGCCAGTAAAATGTGTCTGATAATAACCTTAAGCGGTTCCATTTCCTGTTTGTGTGTGTTTGCCTATGTAGATAGTAATACTCTTCGATCTAAACCAAGCTGGATGTTTGAAATTGCATTTTAATTCGATTCAATCGGTATGTGCTCATTTGGCGATGAAGAGCTTTCAAAATGACATTATTAATGCACGTGCTTGAGGGATAGGGTGTACGGAAAATATGACAGCCCTGTCAGAATTTAATTTGTATTTTAATGGATTACATGGGGTCATTCGATCGTTTTGATACAATACGGCTCACCATGGTGCAAAGAAGGTGAGGGGCTGATGATTGATCGAATAGAGCTCAAGATGATGGATTGTATCTCCATCAACAAGTTTGTTTCGGAAATGTTCAAGGTGTTCAAGGGTGACTGTAAACCATACTCGATCAAGGTATTGTTTTTTTACGTGAATGATTATCTTGCATTGAATGCCATACATTTTGCTCAGATTAGGTGGTCAAATGAATTTGAGAAAATCTGAAATCTGTCACATTGCAACCATATGAAAAATGATTTGAAATCAGGTCAAAAATGATTTTCTTGTCTGATTGTTACACTCCAAGGCGAAGCACAGTGCTGAAAAGGTCGAATAAATCAATTTAATTTATAACAACCCACGCGAAGATGGGCTCATCCCATTAATTAAATCCTCATCGGTTTCGAGAAGCACGAGGATTCAGTGAGGACAAGCAATGATGAAGAAAAGTTTACTAGACACTGAGGATGAAAAACACATCGTCGGGTGAATCACTCTGGAAAGTGTAACGAGACTAAGTATAATTGAATAGCAATCGTTGACATAATTTATAACCACTTATTGTTATCGATCTCCGGCGTTGGTCTCGAGTCTCTTCAGCAGCAGCAGCAGCAGGCTGGAGCTCTTGGTATGTTCAGCTGAAGCAATGTGAACAAAAAAAAAGGGGAGTAAAAATAACTAGATGGCTTGCCATGGCTGATGCGTGTTTAACAATAATTCAATAAGTGAGTACCTAGCAAGATTGGAAAATATGGTCCTTATGGACACGAGAAAGAGCAAGGCTAGCAGTTTCAACCATGATGAGAGCATAATTGTTTTAGTGACCATCAGCCTTGCTCTCGTTATCCGGCGCGCCAGAGGGTGACCTTTCGAAGGGTAGTAAATCAGGAATCAGATGCAGTACGGAGTTTCCGTGGACAGAAAAACTGGGCTGACATTCGGTTGATGCAAATTATACTTCAAGGCCTAGTTCATGTGGCAACTGGGTAAGTTGAGCTTTGTCAGAGCGAGTTTTACATTATCCAATGGTAAAATGGGTAAATGTCATTATCTAGCTGAATTTGTTGAAGAGTTTGAGAATTTTCTCTACTTCCTTTCTCTCACTTACCAAACTAAGATAAAATTCCAATTAAGTTATTTTCCATCTACTGTTTGTAATATTTTTTAAATTATTTTTTTGACAGATACACATGTGAAGTGTGGAGAAATTTTACAGTTAATTCTACAAACATGCTAACTTCTTTCATGCAGCATGAACGATAAAAGTTAATTTATCATAAAATCGATTGCACATCTAAAACACATCTTTAAAATACCTCCTATTCCCCTCAGCGCAGTGCACATAATTGCATCGATCGATTACAAAGCTGAATAACAAAAGAATGGTAATCTGCAATGTCACGGTTATTACTGCACGTTAGTCATTTAATCTTGATTGAAAAGAGAAAAAAAACCCACTGGCACAAGCACTCGAAAAAAAACTGATTAAGGTCACCCTTTGTGCATAGCATTACGCCCTTTTCCTGTCAATCCAGAAAAGCACCTACATAGTTAGAGTCATAAGCGAGACACATGTCTAAGCTTTTGCCATTATCGTGAGTGCAGCTAGCTCTGTGGATAGCTTTTCAAGCTACAGCATTTTGTTGACAATTTGAAATGGATGTAGAAAGTCCAAGTGCAACTTTTACCGAACTAGCGAGGCCAGAGAGTAGAGAAATGCAAAAATGGTAAATACTGCGGTTTAGCCTTCCTGAGCAATTAAAGAACATTTCGTTTTCGTGTTCCTGAATGCTACGGAATGTACAATGTCCTGGAATGTACGGATGTGGTTTTGAAACATCCACATTCTTATTCCGGAATAGAGTGGGATGATTCTGATGAACTAAATTCAATCATCATATATTTAAGATAGACAAATACCTTGTGCTTTTATTAATATTTATAATTTTATTTTCACAGTTTAAGCGCTTAATAGGTCATTCATCTTAAAAGCAATAGCCCTTATTCGTGCACTGCCGCGTTGACGTTTCTCGATAGTCGTTGTGCATATTTTGATAGCATGTAATTTCTGAATAATTGACCATAATATGTATTTTGGCAGGCCCCAACTGGTGTTAAATTGGCATCCATTAGTGCCGCGATTTGGCTTCTCTTATGAATGTGAACAGGTGGAGGGACAAAAACATTTTGCGGCATATCAGACAAAGTGACGGTGAATCTGTAGCAGAGGTAGTGTGGTAAGTGGGTTCCATTGGGGTGCTCTCAGTAGCCGACCAACCACAAAAGCACGATACCTATCGACCTGTAGCAGATGGGAAGATGGAGCAAAAACAAAACTGAATAATTGACTAAACCCCGATAACCCTGATTGATGCTCGTGTTGACGGTAAAGCTCAAGGGATTCGGAAAAAATAACACGAAATTTTTTAACGATAGATTCAATTTTGGAAGTTGAAATCCAATTTGCGACTTCAGCTGTTCGAATGCTTTGCAGACGAACATTTTTTCGGTACCATTTTCGAATCAGAACCATAGCACCTAAAAATAGTTTCTCTAGGGTATCCGGTACATCTCCGGATGTGTTATCTCAACAGACAGTTACCTGTGTAACAAATTCTTCCACACTTACTCATGCTTCAGCATCCGATGTGGACCATGCAGCTGCGTCTAAATACTCAACGAAAAATTTCTCGACAAACATCGATAGCTTGAAAACCTTCAACGCTAGAGATTTGATAATTTTAGAAAAAATGTCTACAAGAAAAATCTCTGTTTAAGCGGGAAGTTATGACAGGTAAGTCTTATTTTTTTTTTTAAGATTAAAAGAGTTAACAGAATTTTTATTTACAGATTTTTAAAGAGTATTACATGTTCCCACAGATGTGTAGCTTATTTATTTCGAATCTAATCTGATCTAAAACAAACGTAGCCTCTACGAGAAAAGATCCTGGAAATAATTGGGCTACATGGCGATGCTTGCAACATATTAGAGACCTAGAGACAAGCGCCTATACTGCCAGGCCTACTGCGTTGCATTAACTTCAAAGCAGATTCTGTAAAATGAGTTGGGTCAAATTAATAGAATGTAATCACAACGCATTTTGTGAATCTACAGACGAGGAAGGATGCGTGGACATTCCATACCATAAGTTCTGAGTAGGGTTCAAATATAGGGATATAGGGATAAAATCGATAACAATTATCTGTGTTGTTCCGCGTTTTTTAGAGCACTTTCTCAAAACCTCTCAAGTGTCTGAAAACCCTTTGCGGGATCCAATTGTTTTATTTTCAGAATCCTCTAAGATCTCCGGGTGATTGTCACAGTGCATATTTTTGGTTTTAAAGAACTTATTTCAATGCAGATCCAGACCTACCATATATGTGCCATATGGTATTGCTGCGCAGTCAAGCGATCCTATAGATCAATTCTAAAACACTGCACGGTGGGCAAAAACGAGGCAAAAAACGGATCTTTTATGGCCGCTAGTTTCAGTTCCTTAGGATGAGTATTTCTAGTGTAAAAAATCACGAGAAATCGATTGGAGATGGTTTCAGCCACCGCACGAACGGGAAGTTGTCCATTTTGCCCGATTCTCCCCATGATTATACCTCAAACTCATGTGTCATTTTGTTTTATACAGTTTTATACAACCCTCATTTGTACTGTACTTATGTAAAATTATCCGGAGAATCGACTGAAGTTGATACTGCTTTGATTTGACCTTCGGAAGTGGTCCATTTTACCCCAATTCCCCTCATACTTGCGAAAACTTATATAACATACGGTTTTGAGTATTGGACCCATCACTATTATCCCCATTTGCACTGTACTTGTAACTTGTTTGGGGGGTGAGATTCGAACTCGTGACTTTGGCGTGAGAGGTATGGATGTTAACTACTACGCCGGGGTCGCCCCCGCCATTGCATCTCTAAATTCACACAATAGAAAAGTAAGAGAGGACTATTTTAGATCAAGTAATTAAAAACATCTATTTATTTATATTTATATATTCGTTCGACGAGGAATCAAACCTTCATGTAAGTACCTTGCTTCTTTATCTAGTATGTTGTCTAAAAATGTTGTCTAAGCTTGGAGCAGATTAAATTATTTTCCGTGTAAAATGTGTGACTTCAACCGCAAGATGTCACGACTAAGACCACTCAAAATTCGTCATTAATTGTCGTTCAAGATATACTTCCGTTCTGTGCTGCTATCCACTTCTGACTAAACATAAAATTCAACGACAGGAGACATTTCTTCTTCCAAAAGCACTCGACTACTGCCATATTATATCACTTTTTCTTCCTCCTCGACGATTGCAATTCCCCACTCGAACAAAGCTGTGATCAACGGGGAGAGTGAGCAGTGCACTTTTTTCACGTGAAAGTGTTTCTGACGACTATTTCCGGCTTTTGAAATATTCACTGCTCATGCACAAACAAAAACTACTTCATACTATAGAACAAATTTTCACAAATTTGGACATAATTATAGTTTGTTTTGACATAATTATAGTTAATCAGTTTTGAAAAAGATAATATGTGCAATGAAATTGAGGACATGGCACATAATTTGCATTCTTTGCTTTTTGAAAAATGCCCATAGAAAAGGTTACCGTAAAAACCGTAATAACGGCAGCAGGGTAAATGCACCCTTCTTTTTGGAGAAATGCTCCTTAAACTTTGGAAAAATGCTCCTTAGATGCGTTTGCCCGGTATAATGCAATCGGAGGTATTAACCTTCTGGTTAGCGCTTGCCGGTTGTTTTGATGGGTCTTAAGTTTCTTCAAGATTATATAGAGGAGTTTCGCTCCGCAATCTTTTAGGTAGTTTTGACGGGTTTAAATTTCATTTTGACGAGTCTTAATTTCATTTTGAAGAGCCTTAATTTCGTTTTGACGACTCTTAAATTCAGAAACTTAAGACCCGTCAAAAGTATACAATCTTGATGAAACTTAAGACCCGTCAAAACATCCGGCAAGCGCTAACCAGAAGGTTAATACCTCCGATTGCATTATACCGGGCAAAGTTTAAGGAGCATTTCCGCAAAAAGAAGGGTGCATTAACCCTTTGCCGTTCGTGTGCAGAGGTTGCTGTGATTTTTATATGTGAAGCTTTTTTCTCGAGTATTTTTTCAAACAGACGTATCTGATTTTGTAAACAAAGAGGGGAAGTAAGATTCAAACGTAAATTTCTCATAACTCTCAGCACCCTTACGGAAAGTAGCATCTCCATCATGTTAGGGAAATGTTACTCCTTGTGTTGATGGCCCTAGTTTGCAAGATAGTGTTAAGGGCTTCAAGAATTTAACGAGAAGAATCTTACTTCCCCTCTTTGTTATCAAAATCAGATACGTCTGTTTGAAAAAGTACTCGAGATTTAATTTCAAGTAGTTTGTTTGATAAAAAATATTTAAGTATTAAAACGTTTATCCGATAACCGCCTTTAGCTGTTAGTTGCATTAGTTATTTCAAGTGTTTCGAGAATAAAGCGTGTCTGAAAATAAATTTTGTATCATCACACGAACGTTATAGGTGTAGCAGAAATCTAAACAAATTAGTTTCTCTATGTTATATTTCCTCAAGTATGTTTCTTCGCACTTTTAGCATAGTATGCAGCTGACAAGTAAAGACTTGAAGTAATGTTTGCCATTTCTACCAAAGTAATTTTGACAACGGCTCAGTATGGGTGAAATGTTAGATTTCCTTGAGGAATAATCGAACGGAATATTATTCCGCAAATAAAAGTGACAGCTCCACTTAGATAACATGAGCAGCCGTTACTAACGTTACGAAGTTTGCCCTAATTTTCAGCTGCATACAAGGTAAGTAATTCCGACAGTAAGAGCATTTCTTGACCATTACTTGTCCTATCCTAATGCACATTACTGTTGAGCCGCACACTAGCCTTTCGCAATAATAACGAGGTGTAATGAAAAACTGATGAAAACTGATTGATTTATTTTGAAGGCACGTCTCTTTAATTTAAAAAAAAAATGAACAATTGAATACGGTCTGGATCAGCTGTTCGACGAAGCTTTGTCCTGATGTTTGAACAGGAGCGTTGCACAGCTTCTATAACGATTTGGCGAATGCATCTTTAGATTCTATTATTCAGCTGTTTACAGTATTTGGCTCTCCAGTTGTGTTTGTACACCATCGAGCTCAAATATCACGTAATTTCCATCTGCATGATATGCTTGAAGAAATGGAATCATTATTTTCTTCAAACATTTATTTTGGTGCACTTCTTGATTAATAGCCAAACCATTGAACCACGGTTCAAAGAGAGAGGGAAGTAGCTTTCATCATCCACAACGAAACATTTTCCGGCGTAATTTCGGGTCATTCAGCGGTATTGGGATTTTCGGGTGATATCTATTGCTCTGTGTATTCTGGTACTCTTGATTTCTTGTGACATCCTATTCCTATCTTCTTCAACGTCTAGCAGATGTAAGGTTTTGAACTGTTTTGCTGCATCAGATTGACTAATCGAATCCTTGTTGTTAAAAATACTATGGAGCAATCTAAGTCCATTCTTGTCCAATATTTTAGCCGGTCTCCCACTACCACTCCTACGCGTTGTTCCTGAGGATGACAGGATACGATAGATAGTTGAAACTGGAACATTTTCGGTTTTAAAATGGTTCACAGTGAACTTTATGTTTGTTTGATAGAACTTAACAATCCGTTCGCGTAATGCTTGTTGCTTTGACGGCATTTTGAACACAACTTAACAAGTTGGAACAAAACATGCAATTATGTTGGGGAGGCAGAGAGCATTGATACACATAATCTCCTTTTTCTCTGTGCTCGTTTGTATGAGTATGAGAGAGTTAAGATCATTCTCACTTTTTAGTTAAGCCCCGTTAGATTTGAATTTCACCCTCAAGCCCAAACTTTTGGACCTTTGACTTGACTCCTGCCATCAAGGTTTGGACAAGCTTCTCTCCTCTGGGTTTGTAAGCTTTTGTTCACTTGTGCTTGAAGTTTTGAACCGGTTTTGACTCCTCCAATTTTCCGACAGTCAGCATTCATCATTTGCTCAAAATGTCTGGGACGGAGCTCTGGACAGTTTGGAGGATTAATGTCAGAGGTACCCGAGCAGAACACAAAAGCATATGAATACCTAATTTTGATCTTGATAACTGGCCTTGGTATTAAAGAGCTCAGATTAAGAGGTAAAATACCTAAGCAAAATACCTAAGAATTGCAAGCAAAATGTCTCTAGAATAACTAAACTTGATATTCCGGATACCTGGGTAAGTATCTGGTCACCTTAGAGGTATTATTTTGGTATTGTCTTACCTCAATTCGGTATTCGCATGACATTGTGGGAACAATTTTATGGTATTATCCTCAGGTATTTTACCTCTTAATCTGAGCTCATAAATACCAAGGCCAGTTATCAAGTTATTCGCTTCTGCTCGGGTAACAACGAATCAAATAGCTTTCGGGCCCGACTTTTCGCATTTTCAAGCCCTTTATCATCTCGACAAAGTTTCTTCTGGGTCATTCTTTGAATGACCTCAGTCCACACCTAACTTTAAATTCCAGCACAGTTGACTTAGATACATCCATTTTTTATACTTTCACTACTTGTTTCTCATCTTGTTTATTGCGTACCCTTTTCGATTGCTTGGTTGGCTTCCTCTGAACCGTTTTGGTTTGTAGAAACTGGCTGATGACATTCGACACCGTTTGTTGGGTCACACCCGACCGAATTCGCGATTGTTTTCTGTGAACGGTCTGGATTTTCTAACCCAGCAAATCGCAATAAAAAATCAGACAATTAAAAAAAAATTAAAATAATTTGTTTGGTTTCATTTGGACAGATTTGAAAAATATGAAGACTTTTGTTGCATGTATAGCGCTAGAACTTATTATTATGACGGAAAATTATCAGCTTATTATTGTGTTTATACTAATTGTCATTGCTTCATTTGAAAGTATTACCGGTCTTTTTAGAATTATTGAAAGTGAATTATCAATTTTTTATTGTTATTTTAAGTTTTTATAGTGCGAATTTTAATTGTTTCGTTGGCACAGTGTTTAATAATTTAGTGGCAATTTTGTGAATTTTCAATGCTAAATGTCCATTAATTAGTGCTAGTATATATTTTACTCTTTTCTAACCACTTGTCCTTAATAAGATTTCGCAGCTCCATACACTGAAAGAAATTCTTTTGTTGACTCAGACCACTGACGCGACAAGGTTACAAATAATATTTCCGGACACGCTTTAATTGGCACTAATTATTAAGGGAGGAAAAGTAGACCGTAGTTCTACACCACTGTATGATGAAAACAAGGCTATTGTGATGCAATTGTAAGAACTACATTTATACCATGAATAAATCAGCTGTATATTTCAATTATGGCAAAGAGAGGCATAGTTGAGTGTGTATTCAATCTAACACCATTTGGTTAAAGATGGATTGAAGATTGAACTTGAAAAAAATGCAACACTCTATTTTGTGTATAGCTTTTTATTGCATGGGTAAACATTGATGACATTTTGGATGAAGCTAGTTTAGACTGTAATGTTTACAGGTGTAAATTTTCTCTGTCAATCTTTTATTTATTTATTTATTTATTTATTTATCACAATAATTCAACTGACAACAAATGTCTAAATGAATAAAAAAAAAACAAGTGGTTTAAGTGGTTATCAAGATGGCTTCCAAGCAGGAAGTGCTTCGACAAAAAATGAAGGGCGCGGTCGTGGAAAATCCAGGCAAGTCCCACAGGTGGATCGCGAAACAGTTGGGAATCGTAAACTTGACCGTGTCTCGTGTGATGAAATCATTCAAGAAGACCCAGACGACCCAGCGGCTAGCTGAAAGTGGAACAAAAGCGAAGACGAACAACCCCGTGAACGTAAGGAAGGTGAAGGATTACTTCAAGCGCAATCCGAACCATTCGATTCGGAACGTGGACAAGAAGGTCAATTCTTCCGTCTGGTATGCCAGCAGACAATGAAGCGGACAGGACTTCATGTCTTTAAAGTAAGGAAGGCACCTAACTGAACTGATAAACAGAATACGGTGCTGTACCATCGGCAAAATATATAAAGAATAATGCCTCCAGAAGCGCCTGCTGCCCTTCCTCCGGTCCCACAAAGGTGACACTCTGTTTTGGCTGGATCTGGTGTAGTTCCATTACGTGAAACTGGTGATTGAGTGGTACGAAGCCAACATTTTTCTTGTGCCGAAGGAGGCAAATCCGCCAAACTTGCCAGGACTTCACCCAAAACAAAAATTCTGGGCAATTATGAAGGCAATTATGAAGAGGAAGGTCTTCAATAATGACAAGGATTTCAAGAGAGAGTGGATGAAAGTGTGTAAGACAGATGCCACAAGTGTTGCACAGGATTTGATGGTAGAACAGAGAACAGACGTTCATCTTCGGTCTGCTACTTGCGTAAAACTTTAAACAGACATTTCAAATGTATGTCGTTATGTTCCTGGTAGGCGGCGCTGCAGTTGTGCGATAGCTGTCATGTAAATGTTTATCAATAAAAAGCCTAGCACATAACCTGGAGATTATTGTTTGTTTTTCTCTGCACTTGCTTCTTATACCAGCTGCCCATATTAACTTTTACACACATTTTTCAAGAAAAGGTATATGGACATCAATGTCTGTTCTCTGTGATGGTAGTGTTAAGTCCAAGGTGCGGGCATTTAGCCTAGGAGAGGAGGTTTAATAAACCATCTTTGCAAAAGCATACCTAATTTGTGTTTATTTATTACCTGACAGTTTAAAAAATATCAGACTTAAAATAAATGGTGATCATTTTTGTCTGTTGCATTGTTTCCGAGTACAATCTTTATATCCAGCGAACACGATTTGCTTCACAATGTCCAACTTCTTCACTCCGGGACGAACCTGGCAGTACGAACAAACCATCGAGAGTAAATGCTTGACTGTTTTCGCCATGGATGCTGGAAATCAACTGCTAACGCTGTTATTTTTTCTGTACACAACAGGGTTACTATGATGGCGATGCTATAGGTGGATTCTCCACCAGCCGGGTGACAGAATAATTGCATGAAAAATCACTAAAATGATTCCGTTTTTTTATGCATACGTTAGCAAAACTTGTTATTTAGGATACTTTGGAATGCATGAGATGTACCATTACGGTACTGTTTGACCTGAATTTGGTATTGGGATGATATTTTGGGAACATTTTTACAGTATAATCCCCAGGTATTTAACCTCTTTTGCTGCGCTTATTAAAACCATATTCAACACTCGAGATATCTGTTTATGCTCAAGATAAGAGGTAAAACACCAACGTAAAATTTTTCATAATGTGGGTACATATTACATATTCAAATAACATGTTCAATTTATTTAATTTCAAAATAATAGTCTCTCAGTTATTATTTGGATATTTAATCAACAGGTTTTATTATTCGAAGCGTACTTTAAATGCAATTTTGGGTCATTATTCTCCTCTTAAGCAAGATTTACCAATACCAACTTTAAGGAAGTTGAATTTTTGCGCCATTGCAGACAAAAACAAAGCATTTCTGATGATGATCGAAATAACAAGCAAAAAGGAAGAAGAACCATAAACATTGTTTTAACACTGTTTAATTTCACCGAAAATCATCAATCAAAATCTGACGAGAATACCAGCTTCTGTTAATACAATCAGAGTTAGGTATTGAAAAGCTACCCGAGCAGAAGCGAATAACTTGATAACTGGCCTTGGTGTTTATGAGCTCAGATTAAGAGGTAAAATACCTGAGGATAATACCATCAAATTGTTCCCACAATGTCATGCGAATACCGAATTGAGGTAAGACAATACCAAAATAATACCTCTCAGGTGACCAGATACTTACCCAGGTATCCGGAATATCAAGTTTAGTTATTGTAGAGACATTTTGCTTGCAATTCTTAGGTATTTTGCTTAGGTATTTTACCTCTTAATCTGAGCTCTTTAATACCAAGGCCAGTTATCAAGATCAAAATTACGTATACATATACTTTTGTGTTCTGCTCGGGTAGTCTATCCTTTTTCCAAACCCATTCTGGAATAATCTTGATCCATTCAAATTTAAGAAATTTCTTGGTCAAAGATCGTTTTCTGCTAAACACCCAATAAAACAGTAATTAGTCAATCAAATTTTCATCTTTTAACACAACCAAACTGCTGAATACCGTAACAAAATAAAATAGCAAGCTGATATCATAATGAAAACAACTTCTGTTTTTCCTGAAATCAATTTAGTATCATCTGTTATCGAATAACATATTGAGCCATAAAACCTAAGTGCACATACACTAAGGTCTTTTTACACGGTTTTTTTACGCGGTTTGTTTTCGGTGATATCTACAGAACGAAACAACTTATCGACCTAATTCGAATCACATTTTTCGATTTGGGCGAAAAGTAATCATATGGCAGTTTTTCAAAAAAATCACAAAATTCTAAAAACTGTATTTTGACCATTGCATGAAATGGTAACACATGCAAACAAAATGGAAGCAATTTAAAATGCTTGTGCAAGTGACTTTATTAACTCTATTTAGCCTTTTTTACGCGGTTTCATAGTAAAAAAGGAACGTGGAGACCATATACGTGCACATTCCATTGATTTTCTAAGCCAGTTGATTTAACAACGTATGCGATTACATCTGTAATAATAACAAATTCGATTTCTAAAGTTTAACGATATAAACTCGATTGAGTTTGTAATGCAGTACGATGAATAAATGTAACACCGTATATAAGTCGAAAATTTGCACTATTTACAATTGAACTTAAACATAGTACAATTGAGCACGATTTTAGGCGATGTTTATTTTAAATCTAGAATTATACGATAATATCTGAACACTGGTATTTGTCTTCTGGTTGTCGCCCTGACAAGGGATGCATCATTGACTATTTAGTTATTATACAGTATGCGTCAGAAAATGTTAGGACTCTCACTAATACTATCTTACCACTCAAGCCGTTCAACCTTGTTTAAGAAAATGTTGCTCCAGGTGTCAGTTATTGTTTACTAACATATTGGTGTATTTGAATGTTTTTGGGATTAAAGAAGATTTTGTGAAAAATGCACGACAAGAATGGAACTAAATCCTCAGATTAATTCACGCCCAGAAGTCAGTTTCATGGCTCTTGTAAAATGTTCAAGAGCTACTGTTTTTCGAGTCAAAACACTAATTGAACTCCCAAAAGTACCAAGAAAACCTTTAAGTGGTCGGAACGCCAGCGTTGATACAGTCCATTAAGATGAAAGCAACTCTTAATCCCATTCGGATCATAAGAAAAATGGCAAAGCAGGCAAATGCATCAGAATCGTCTGCGATTCAAGTCAGCAAAGGACAGTGTGTCGCCGACTCGACGAGGCTGGTTTACGCTCAAGCTAGAAAGCCTCTTTTGACCCAGAACATTACGGATGATTTAGTGCCATGTCATCGATCTAAAATGATTAATTATAATCACACTGGCTTCCATACAGATAATTGAAGAATATATTAATTAAAAATAAACCCAAAACCATTCCGGAGGGATTGAGAAATTTTACGCAAGTATGCCTCGCAGAGTAAAAGCTTAATTACTTTATGAGTTATGATTAGAAGTATAATCCACCACTAAGCTGACTTAACGAACACATACCGTACCAATCAACCTTTAAAAAAACTGGAAGATAGTGTCAAAACTTGTCGCTCAGAAGTCTGTGCTGAATCTCAACAGTATACCTAATAAAAATTGAATTTCCCACACTTGTGTAGTATTATTACTGCATGCTGGGTATGTCCATACTTTCTCGGGGAGTCTTTACTATGGAAAATATTGAACCTATTTCATGCCATTTGATGAAAAAAAACAACCCCTGATTAGCCCGTTCCTTGGTTTGTTATGATTTAGGCGATTGCAATAGAAAGATCCAAAATAAATGTAAATAAACAAAAACTTCTCTGTGTGTGCCCAACTCAGAGAAAATACTCATGAAAGGGTAAACTTTGCCGAGTGCAGATTACCGAGAATAGGGAAATTTCTGCTCTGAAATAAAGCGTACCAAACTTTGGAGAATTTTTCTTTTCGTTTTCCCTGCAAGTTATTTTTTTCCTATAGCATGTTTAACACTATCGTTCAAAAAACATATATGATTAAATAAAGTGTTCTCTAGCTGGCAGTTCAGTTTGGAATCGATTTTGAGATCAGAGACGACAGCTCAGCTTTTCGAGAAATTTAATTATGACGGGGATCCCGTTCTTGTTGCTGTCGTCGTTTTTCTTGTAGCAAGAAGATGAATATATCCGTTGGGCTGTGAAATCTGATCGGATGGCCGTTACCACGGGTTGGACTTGAAAAGTCTTTCAGTAAGATTGCTTGGCGGTGAAGCTTTACCACGCAGGGGGAGTTATTTTTACTCAATCGTTGTGGACCTTGAACTTATATCGATGGAGGCAAGTTGCTGTGGGAACGAAGATAAACTGAAGTGGAATCAATCCACTTAAGAAAAAGGTGCACAGAATGTTGAAACCAATTCTGGCAGGAGCACTAGAATGAAAAACTTGTGCAATTCAAACTTGTGTCCTAATTACTTAAGGAAATAGCACAGGAGTTTGATCGCAACATTGAGGAAGCTACTTTTAAATAAACGGATTTGCCAAGAAGCACTGCATATTTAGTTTCTGAGACGAATTATGTCAGTGCACTGACTTGAGACCCTTTTACACTAAGCTTGCATAATTTATGCAAATATTTCATCAAGATCCATACCTCTGCTATGTGCAGTCCCGTTCATGAAAGTTGCTAATATAAATGCACTTTATGACAATTCACCATGACTCCGGTCTCCTTTGTTTCAGACTGCTGACGGTATTGGCACTTCTGTTAAAAGGATTGATATGCAAATTTTAGTTGGAAAATCCTTCGTTCCTTGAAATGGTCTCATTTGCCTTCAGTAAACCAGTAGAATGAAAGGCAAAGCATTCTGCTAAGTCATCGAATAATAATTGAGTACACAAACTCGATTGGCCTACATGGTATCTTGGTAATATGCGGTGTTGACGATGCAGAAAAAAAAGGTTTATATTTAGAACTTATTTCGAAACTTATTAGCTTATTGCTTGCTCTCAACTTAGGGTTCTGATTGCACCTCCACAGTTATTAATTGAAAGTTTCTGGTTTTCAGTTGAGCATTGTGTGGCAAACACAATGATACTCTATGCCTAGGAGAAAAATCTGTTTGTCCTTGCCCCACAATATGTAATCATTAATTGTCAGTTTTGATCAACCATGTTTGACATCAAAATGTCAATTCTCGAACGATTAATTTGCCAACCTCCTTATATCACACGACACGGTGTTAAAGTTTATAATACTCAGTGTTATGTAATCGACAGTATTTGAAAGAATCAGTCATAATTCCTGGTCTTAGCTCATTAATTATAGACAACTTTTTTCGAATATCTTTTGAAAAATCTTGACAACACTCAGATTATCTTAAGAAAAAAAAAAGTGACCACACCTAGAGCATAGGTAGATCCATATTTCAGTCTGCCGGATCAGGACAGATACAAAAAAAAACAGCCACCCTTTTAAATGTATGGTACAAAAGCACAAAGATCACGAGGCGCGCCAAACTGATTATTTCCAGATTATTCATGATCCCTTTAATTCACTCTCAGCGGTGTTCCCTCACTAATTGACCTAGGAAAAAAAAGTAGAGCAAAACCTTGATTCCGTCACAAGAAGTTCAACATCTTATTTTCACCGGACACGCAAACGTGTGAATATCGAATTGATCGGATCCTCCCAACAACGACCAACGGAATGGATGCCATGCAAAGCATCACTCCAACCATACTCGTTACAATATATATGGTCCGCAGACACGCTGCACCGAGCGCCGTCACCGTTGTTTAGTTGCGGGACCAAAAAGGCCAAAAGGATAATTGCCATACGAAGCGCCGATTATCTCCAGTCAGGTGGACACAATTGAGTCCGCGATCATTTTCACGGTCATTATACTCGCCCGGCCGGAGTGGCAACAGCTTCTGCATCGGGAGTGCGAATTCCTCATGTTCTTACTACTGATGCTGCTCGGCTGTACTGATTAATTGCAGCTGCCAAACATTAAATCATCGCAACCACAGGCCGTCTCGTGTTGGAGGCATTGCATGCTCTCAAGCCGAGTATCTGTTACAGCTCTACCACAGCTCGCAATCGATAGTGTGCCCATGCTGAGGTGCTGCAGTATGGTGATGGTCCAAGAGGAAGAGGTGGACTGCCCGAAAGAAACAGAGAAAAAAGTTCATGTGCTGTTGGTTGAGGATTTAACGAAGAAAAATGGAGCACGAAGGTCGATGAGGAGATTGAATCTTTTTATTTTTTTGCATTGTGCATGATGATCTGCCTGTGGAAGTAAAAATTTCATAAGCGGGTTAACTTATTTAAGACCAGATGCAGATTATACAGTGCATGCGTTTTTTATCCGTCGGTGGTAACATTGTGAATTTACTCAAATCAAGAGGATGGAGGGGGGGGGGGGGTCTTACAAATGTTATAAAATAATAGTAAACAGTCTCTGAAGGACTTAAAAGTTGCAAACATACATCACAAAACTTCATCAAACATGAAACATCACTAAATGATCGATTTTTATAAATTCTATCGTTGTCAGTTTTTCAAATAAACTCCCTAATTCAACATATCAATAAAAACATCAAGTCAGAAACAGTTGCTTTGAGCTTTATGAACCATTTTGTTATTTTTTTGGACACATTTGTACAATTTTTTCATCATGACATCAATAAAAAAAACATCTCAAGAACAAATCCGGAACACTCCGGAATAAGCAACTGCCTATCGCGATTTGATCATGCCTAAACCAATAATTTTTAAACCAATCGGAGTAAAGGTTTTATTTTTGCTAGTATGTTGTACATAAACGTTAATGGTAATACACTTTCAGTCAATAGTCACAGTTCGAAAAGTATTGTTAATTATATTTATTTATTTATTTATTTGGTCAATCATTCAAGACTACATATACATTAACATCAATTCATTTACCTTCACATTTATTCAATGTGGCTTAGAATCTACGAGGTTGAAAAATGTTGACAGCAAATTTTTCTTAATGTCTTCATCTTACATGAAATAAATTCCTACTTCTTAAAATGCGTGATGATGCATAAAAGTTCAAACTTTCTAAAAGGTTTGCCGAACTTATACGCTGTGAGACAATATTATTAACAAAAGAGATCATGGCAATTTCTCGCCTTTTCTTCAGTGATTCAATATCAATTAACATGCAACGAGACTCATACGAATTTCAGCCTAGTTTTTTAAGAGCAAATAACAAAAATTGTTTTTGTACAGATTCTATACGACTAATGTATGTTTATTGGTATGGAGTCCAAACAACAGAGCAAGATTCAAAGAATAGATCTTACGTACGCTACTTAAAGTGTTTGGATGGTATATGGATCCTTTAAATGATAACTGAACCTTTTGATGAATCCTAACATAATTTTTGCTTTGAGAATTGTTGTATAAATATGATCTACAAAGGTCAATTTTGAATCAAGACTCATTCCAAAGTCTCTAATTTTGTTTCCTGTTTCAATTAAATGATTTCCTAGAGTACACGCGAAATCATGAAGAGTGAGTTTCCTCGAATATGATATGATTTTACATATTTTAATATTAATATCAACCAGACTTTTAACACACCATTCGTAGAAGACATCAATTTCACTCTGAAAATGTAGCAAATCTAAGCTAATACAGATTTTCATTTACCGTTTCATGTCATCAGCATAGAATACCGTTGAGATGATTTAACATAAGATTAACATCTTGAACAAACTGAATAAATAAAAAAGGACCTAAATGAAATCCTTGTGGAACTCCTGCGGTGACATTAATTGATCTAGAGATCTTTGTTTCGAAACGTACAACCTGTGTTCTATCCGTCAAATAAGATTCGATTCATTTTAATAGTGTCCTAGTTAAACCCACATGCTTAAGTTTGAAAAGAAGCAATGGAATGTCAACTCTAACAAACGCTTTGCTGAAGTCAGTGTATGAAGCTGCCACAAAATTTCCTCGGCACCTAAAGAAAATTCTACAAATTCCAATAGATCAGTAGAAGTTGATCTGCCTTTAAAAAAAAAAACAATTTGGTTATTTGAAGTATTTGCAGTCCGATTTTTGAACTGGTTGAATCATTTTTGATTAAAAATCTGAACAGTTAACAACAATTAACAATTTGAAGTCCGATTTTTGAACTGGTTGAATCATTTTGGATTAACAATCGCTTGAAACATTTTCTAAGGTGTGGCGCATTTAGTATTGGAACAAACATTTTTGATTCTTACAGCGACCCATCAGCACTTTGGATTGGCAAACGTACTTTTGCATATAAAAAGTAATAAACGATCCATAAAAAATTGAAAATCGTGCCACGAAAAACGCATTTTTGACCCATAAGACTCTGGTGAATATCCACAAAAAAATGAAATGATCCATAAAATACCGCAATGTGATCCATACTTTATAACAAATTTAGCAATAAAAAATCAAAAATGTACCGTTTTATATCTAGGTCATGGTCGTTAAAAGTGTACGGATTACCCATAAACATATTGCAAATTATCCATAAAAGGTTCAATAACTTTCCTTAAACTTGTTAAATTGATCCATAGAATGTAACCTTTGTGCAATAAAATATATTCGCATGTTCCATAAATTATTTGAAATTTTCCATAAATAAATTGCCAATGATCCATAGAATGATGAATAATGAACCATAAGCTTATAATAATGATACATAGTAAATAAGTTTTGTTCGCTAAACCATAATGTATGATCCATAAATTATGCCTGCATTTTTCCAGGTTGGGGCACTTTGTTTTAAATTTTGATCCTTAAAGATTGTAAAATTGATCTCCAAATGCGTTACTACTCAGATTTACTGACATGTCCGTTCTTTTAGGTACCGGATAAAATATTGCTGCTAAAGAAGGATTGCGGAGTTTTTGCGTAGCCGTATTGAGGATTGAAGAACTAAGGTGGCAGAAAGCGGTCGATGTTTCCGACATCCGAATTGTTGACATAGCGTAGATTAGATTCCAGGCAAACGGCTGATTCAAGCATTTGCCCGGTATAATGCAAACAGAGGATGTTTTTTTTAGTTTGGTCCGACGAGTGATAGCGAGTTGGACAGCAAGCGACTGCCCGGCATCATTTAAATCAAATTTTCTGAAACAACAGTTTAATCAAGTCATAAATTTGACCTGAAGTTCTTTATGTGCAGGAGAGCTCTTTACCAAATTTCTTGACAAACATGTGTCGCAGTTGCGGGGAGATTAAATAATGTTAAGTTCACAAAGTTGGTTTGTTATGAATCATTTTTTGAAGACTATGATATGTTATACAAACTATCAGGGGTCCCTGGCAATTTATCTATGGAACATTTACAATAATTAATAGATGATACGCACATATGTTACATTCTGTGGATCAATTTTGCAAGTTTAAGGAAAAATATTGAACCTTTTAAGTATCATTTGCAATGTGTTAATGGGAAATTCGAAAAAAAATTGTATATTCTTCCCTTGATATAAACGGTTAATTTTTGATATTTTATTGCTAAATTTTGTTAAAAGTATGAATCAAATTGATGAATTTTACGGATCATTTCTATTTTATTTTTTTGTGGGTTTTCACCAGAGTCTTATGGGTCTTATGGGAATGCGTTTTTTATAGAACGATTTTAAATTTTTCATGGATCATTTCCTCAGTTTTAAAGGTGCAAAAATAGGGCTGCCGTAGTTCTTTACGTGCACGAGTGCTCTTTACCAAATTTATTGGAAAACAAATGTCACAGTTGCGGTCGTAAAAGAACGTGAGATCGCAAGAGTAGGTCAGCTTTCTGAAAATTAAAAATCTTCTCCAAAGTGATCCTTCTTTTACAGCAATATTTAAGCTGCATTGCTAAAGGAACGGACATGTTAATAAATCTGAGTAGTAGTGCAGTCAAGGATCGATTTCCCTGTAGTTAAAATTTATAAAAATTTGTACCCAAAATTGGAAAACTCCGGCATAATTTATGGATCATACATATTAACTTAATTGCACAAAATTTATTTGCTATGGTCCATATTTAGAAGTTTATGGTTCATTTTCAAACCAATTATGGATCATTGGCGATTTATTTATGGAATATTTTCAATAATTTATTGATCATGTACATATATTTTAGTTCACAAACGTTAAA
Source organism: Aedes koreicus (assembly GCA_024533555.2). Classification (NCBI taxonomy): domain Eukaryota; kingdom Metazoa; phylum Arthropoda; class Insecta; order Diptera; family Culicidae; genus Aedes; species Aedes koreicus. Next base: position 55,606 of record JAHHFK020000519.1, read on the forward strand.
TTCTAATGATCAATTTTACAAGTTTAAGGATAGTTATTGAACCTTTTATGGATAATTTGCAATATATTTATGGGTAATCGTTACAATTTTATGGATCATAGCCTAGATATATAACGACGGTACATTTTTGACATTTTATTGCTAAAACTTACATAAAGTATGGATCACACTGCTGTATTTTATGGATCATTTTAATTTTGTTATGGATTTTCATCAGAGCTTTATGGGTCAGAAAAACGTTTTTTATGGAACGAATTTCAATTTTTCATGGATCATTCCTTCAGTTTAAAGGTGCAAACATAGGGCTGCCCTTCGGATTTGTTACCTATGACATCTAATGTGTTCCCTACACAACAATATCAGAAATTCTTTTTCGCGGTGCAGTTCGAACGTGTTTCAGAGAAATACAAAATGGAAGAAGAAAGAAGAAAAATATTTTTTTTATTTTTTTTTTAATCTTTATTTTTACGTCGGCCTATTTCCTCACATGGTGACAATCACCGACGCCAGGAAGACGACTCCACCACCTGGACCCTACCTAACGACTCATGAATATGAACCGGGACCAACGGCTTAACTTCCCTTCCGAAGGAAGACGTGACCAGTTTTTTCGCCTCAGAAAAACCACCGACGTCGCTGGGATTGAACCCAGACCCACTGGGGTGCCAAGTAGCAGTCACGCTTACCACTACACCACCGACGCCGGCTAGAAAAATAATTGTGCGCAATCATTTGGAAAACCCTTCGTGGTCTGGGCCAAAACTTGCTAAAGTGTTGGGTTTTCCCCGAAATACCGTGTGGCGTGTTTTGAAAAAGTACAGAGAAACTTTGTCTGCGGATCGCAAGCCTCAAAGCAAGCGTCGGGCGGGTACTGTCAACCGTCAACTGCGGAACAAAGTCATCAAGAACATTAAGGCAAACCTCAACATCTCAGACCGCGATTTGGTCAAAAACTTTCGCGCCATACGCCGTACAGTGCAACGGATTCGTCTCCGGGAAGGCTTCAAGTCATACCGTGCCTGTAGACATCCAAATAGGGATCAAAAGCAGAACAATGTGGCCAGAATCCATGCCAGAAAACAGTATTATCAGGTGTTGACAAAATTCAATGGCTGTCTCCTCATGGATGATGAAACCCATGTAAAGGCCGATTTCAAACAGCTACCGGGACAAACAATTTACTTGGCTACGGCTCGGGGAGATGTTCCTGCCAAATTCAATTTTGTGTTTGCAGATAAATTTGCACGTAAATACATGATTTGGCAAGGCATCTGTAGCTGCGGTAGGAAGGCCAAAGTTTTCATCACTGAGAAGACATTTAATTCAGATCTGTACAGAACGGAATGTCTCCAAAAGCGAATATTGCCATTCATCAGATCCCATAATGAACCTGTCATGTTTTGGCCAGATCTTGCAAGCTGCCATTACAGTAAAACAGTGCTACAGTGGTATGAAACCAACGGGATTCAGTTTATACCGAAAGAACTCAGCCCACCAAACTGTCCCCAGCTCAGACCGATAGAGAGATTTTGGGCTATTATGAAGAGGAAGCTGAAGGTGAATGGCAGTGTCGTCAAAAGCATAAATGAATTGAGAACCAAGTGGAATAAGATGGTCAAAACGATGGATGAGAATAATGTGCGCCGGTTCAACGTATTCGGGGAAAAGTCCGCCAAATTTCTTCGAAATCGAGATGATTATTTTTTTATTTTTCCCTCTATAGTTCACATAAAGCCAAACATTTTAGTTAAAACAGAATACTATTTTGTTAATGTATATGTTAATGTAAATATGCGCAATATTCCTTGTCCAATTCTTTGTCGCAATAAAAAAAATTTGTTTGGATTCAATTGGAAATATTTGAATGATTTGAATTCTTTTGCCACGTGTATAGCGCTAGAACTTATTATTATGACAGAAAAATATCAACTTATTATTACGTTTATACTAATTGTATATTTCTTTATTTGAAAGCAATACCGGTCACTTTTGAATTTTTGAAAGTAAATTATCAATTTGTATTGCTATTTTAAGTTTTTTTTTAGTGCGAATTGTATTTTTTTCGTTGGCACAGTGTTTAATAATTAAGTGGCAATTTTGTAAATTTTCAATGCTAATTGGTCATTAATTATTGCCAGTACATTGTGAATTTTGGAAAAACGATTTCTTAGTGATTCGAGAAGCTCTCGATCAGTCGGAAGGATATTAAAACTGTTCTGGTTTCTGATGTTGAGCTGACTAGAGTTGTTGTAGTTGTAGTTGCCACTGTTGGAATCACAAGCATTGATAGGTCTTTCCAAAGTGTTGTTTCAATTAAGGTTGTTGGCGTTGTTGTGAACGTTGTTCACGCAAGGATTATATTCGCTAGAGTTGTAGTTGATTTTTGTTGTTTTCTGCGTTTCGCCGCTTTGTCAGCGATTTTTGTTGCTTTAGGCGACGTAGGTTACGCTCATCATACTCGGTCCAATCTGCCCTCCATACCTTCCTGGTATCGAGTAGGCGCCACCCAGAGTTGTCAATCAGTTCAATTTCCAAGCTGGGGCACGAATCGTCTGGCAGAGGCAAACGGGCAATACTCCGTGATGATGCTATGTTTGCCGATAAGGATTTTAGCTCGTTTATAATATCAATCCCGGGCATAGAATTTGCATGCATTGTGCAGCTAGCCACTGTATCTAAAGACAGTTGATTAAGTTGGCTTATTTCGTTGTATATATTGCGCAGGTCAGTTGATAAAGGGCGATACGGTCAAAATTTGGTCAATATCAACTTGACGTATTTCTTTCAATTTTGCATTTAAAAAACCTGAACACCCCTCATTTTGAAGGTGTGTGTGTGTAGAATGTTGCTCCTATTTTGATTTTGGAATTCACTCTTCAGTTGTCAAAATGCCGTCCAAGCAAGAAGAGCAGCGTATCAAAATTTTGCTCGCGCATCGCGAAAATCCGAGCTACTCGCACGCAAAGTTGGCAAAATCGCTAAAAGTTGCCAAATCAACCGTTACAAATGTAATTAAAGTGTTTGGGGAACGTTTGTCGACCCAGGAAGTCTGAATCGGGGGGAAATCGAAAACCGGAAGCCGCTGAGACGACAAAGAGAGTTGCCGGTAGTTTCAAGCGAAACCCTAACCTATCTCTCCGAGATGCCGCAAATAAGCTGGGTGTATCGTCTACAACCGTGCATCGAGCCAAAAAACGAGCCGGACTATCGACTTACAAGAAGGTAGTGACTCCAAATCGCGATGATAAACAAAATACGACGGCCAAAGCGCGATCCCGGAGGCTGTACACGACGATGCTGACGAAGTTTGACTGCGTGGTAATGGACGACGAAACCTACGTCAAAGCCGACTACAAGCAGCTTCCGGGACAGGAGTTTTATACGGCAAAAGGAAGGGGAAAGGTAGCAGATATTTTCAAGCACACGAAACTGTCAAAGTTCGCAAAGAAATATCTGGTTTGGCAAGCCATCTGTACCTGTGGCTTGAAAAGCAGCATTTTCATAGCTTCCGGGACTGTCAACCAAGAAATTTACGTGAAAGAGTGTTTGAATAAACGTCTGCTGCCTTTCCTGAAGAAACACGGTTGTTCCGTACTGTTTTGGCCGGATTTGGCATCTTGCCATTACGGTAAAAAGGCCATGGAGTGGTACGCCGCCAACAACGTGCAGGTGGTTCCCAAGGACAAGAACCCTCCCAACACGCCAGAGCTCCGCCCAATTGAGAAATACTGGGCTATTGTCAAGCGGAACCTAAAGAAGACCAAAAAAACTGCTAAGGACGAGCAGCAGTTCAAGGCAAACTGGCTTTCTGCGGCGAAGAAGGTGGACAAGGTGGCTGTACAAAATCTGATGGCAGGGGTCAAGCGTAAGGCCCGGCAATTCGGATTTGGAAAAGCGGAAGCCTAACTGAATATTTTTCCTGAATTTTATACTAATTGAACTTGAAAAAGAAATTTAATTTGATTTTTTAAATAAACGATTTCACCGATTTACACGCGTTTTCCCTTGACCAAATTTTGACCGTATCACCCTTTAATTCTGACTTCAACGCTTTTATCATTTTCCTTCGTTGCTGTTCGTGGTGTCAAACAACCATCTAGATAACCGACCATCTAGAAACTTTGAACTTTTAGCATAGTTGTTCATAAGGCCAAAGACTTTTGGAAGGTTGCAAGTATGGTTCGGAATTCTGTCAGTACGTGGAGCTAGTAGACATGTAATAGAAAGCATTTTTCATTTTCATTTCATTTTTATTTTGAAGCGTTTGGGAGGGCAATAAGAGTTTGACCTCGTTGGGATGCTTCCGTAGTGCTCATAAGTAGTGCTTTATAATAGCCCAGTATTTTTGGGCCTTAGTTCCGATGCGTTAGGGGGGTTCGTGTCCTTGGGTACCTAAGTGACCCCGTTGGCTTCGTAGCACTCCATGACGACATTTGAATAGTGACACGAATCTAGATCCGGCCAGAAGATCGTAGGGCCCTCGTGTTGCTTCAACAGAAGAAGAAGACGCTTCTGCAGACACTCCTTCAGGTAGATCTCCCCGTTTACAGTCCCAGCAGTCACGAACGGCGCACTCCGTTTGCCACATGAGCAGATCGCTTGCCAAATCATGTATTTCTTGGCCAATTTTGAAAGTTCCTGCTTTCTTACTTCCTCGGGAACATCAAACTTGTGCTGGGCGGTGAAGAACAGTAGCTCCGAAAGCTGTCGGAAGTCCCCCGTGACGTAAGTCTCATCATCCATGATGAGACAATGAAGCAGCGTCAGCATCTGGATGCACAGTTTCCGGGCCCGTCGTGACCGTATATTGCTGTTCGTCACGGTTTGAAGCCTTCTGCACTTTGTACATATACAGTCCCACCGGTCCTTGGCTCTCTGAAATAAAGACTTGGACAGATTCAACTTTTTGGGCACATCTCTGACCGAAGCATTGGGATTCCGCTTAAACGCTTCCCTGGTACGCTTGTGATCCTGATCACTAATATAACATCCGTTCTGACCGCATTTTTCCTTCCGTTCGATGCTCAGAGTTTCGTAATAACGTTTAATCACACGAGTCACCGTTGACTCAAAAATTCCGAGTTGTTTTCCGATGTCCTGATGAGAGAGTTGAGGATTTTCCAGGTGCTTGCGCAAAAGTAATTCGCGACGTTGCTTTCTGGGTGATGCCATTTTTTCCAATTTTCGATAAACTGACACCAATGAAAATACAACATAAAAAAACACTCTAAACTACTTCTACCCAAATTTTCAAGGGAAAATACCCAATGGGTAATCTTCTCAAGCGTTTTTTCTGTGATGCAATTTGATGTGAGACACCCTTTATTATGTGCGCAACTAAGTTCTCGCTGTTTTTTGGTGAAAAAGGAACTTTATTTTGAAAACAAAGGTTACAAACGAATTATTCAAAGTATTTCCCATCACTAGCTACAACTTTTTCCCATCTTTCTGGTAGAACGTGAATACCATTTCGATAAAACTGTTTGATGCTATCCAAGAATCAAGCCATTTTGAGATGTCATCATATGAGTGGAATTGCTGACCAGTGAGACCATGTGCCATCGAACGGAACAAGTAATAATCGGACGGTGCAATATCAGGAGAATATGGCGGGTGGGGTAGGACTTCCCATTTGAGCGTTTCCAAGTAGGTTTTCACGGGTTTCGCAACGTGAGGTCGAGCGTTGTCATGCTGAAGAATCACTTTTTCGTGTCTGTGCTCATATTGTGGCCGTTTTTCGTGCAGTGCTCGGCTCAATCGCATCAATTGAGTTCGATACCGTTCCCCGGTAATGGTTTCGTTTGGTTTCAACAGCTCATAATAAATAACACCAACTTGGTCCCACCAAATACACAGCATAACCTTCGCAGCGTGAATATTCGGCCCAGGCGACGATGTTGAAGCATGCCCGGGCAGTCCCCATGAATGTTTCCGTTTTGGATTACTGTGTGGTAACCATGACAACGCAATTTTTTTTACTGTTTGAATCATGAAATATAGTAAAACCATCGATATTTGTTTTGAGCATAACTCCCCAGCAGACGGTTGTGGACGGACTAACTAACCACCACTTGAAAGTTCATATAATGTACTATTAGATGCAGTCAACTCTATCTGCTCCTACTTGCTCCTAAGTGTGGTACAGCCGTCAAAAATACGACGAAAAATACCGAAAAAAGTTCAATAACTCATCCCACTGAAATAATGCAGGTATAGTATGTTCAAGAAAGTTTTGAATTTTAATATTGCAAATAACTTTTTAGAACATTATATTGTCCTTAAAATCAAAAACAAAATGTTTCTGTAAAAAATGTGTTTTTGGAGGTTAGTTCTTATAAAACGCCCTCTATCTCCAATTGGGTGAAACATACGATTTATATGTTATGAGCAAAGTTGTTTGTATTGACCTGTTCTACAATTTTGCTGAAGACATCAACTCTCTATCTTAAAATCCTAGAAAAGTTCAATTTTTATCCCACTTTTAGGGGGATTGATCACAAAAATCGTGCCGTCGAAATATGAAGCTTGTCATATCCATCAACTTTGCCAAAGACGCCATTGCTCTAGCTCCACTATTTAGGGAGCTATCAGTTGGGAGCATTAAAATCGACTTTTTGACCACTGTGCACTGGTGGCTTCCTATCACATCACATCACATCACATAAACAGGTAATCGACCGTAGCAAGGCTGAGCCATGGGACATATATCTCATTTAATAAAACAAAAAATCTATCAGCTCAGTAAAGCCAACGCTATTGGAAGTTGAGCCTTTCAAATGAACAAAATGATTAAAAAAGAAGATGATTTATTTCAGAAATAATGCTCCCCAATTAGCTAAAGACATTCCCAAAACAAGTTTACTTCAGGCATGGGTCAAACTCAGAACAATTTTGCCACCCACAGACCGCATCCAGGCTAATTGGTCACGCTCCAAAGTTCTGCGAAACACTGCATTAGACAACTCCACTGCTCATTACTGTAACCGCATTGTTGCAACTTTTACCCCCTCTGCATCTGGAATTGTATTCAAAATGTCACGAAACAATTTCCTGAGAAGGCACTGTGAAGAACAAGCCACGTGCCCATCAGAACCCACCAGACTCAACTAAATTCAAAGTCGCTGCTACTCGGTTTCAACCCTCTAACCAGAAAAAAAAAATGCAAATTACTTTCGCAAGTGGAACTAGAGAACGTAAGTCTCGACACTTTTAACCCTCACCCGGGGTATCAGATGCTACCACTGTTGCAGCGCATCCTCTTTGTCGTCGTTCCCGACAGGCAGAGATATCACGTTTCTCGGAAATCCCATCGCGAATGGTGGCAAGGTAAACTATTTTAGCTGCAGCTTTCATTTTTTGGTACTTTGTCGGTAGCCTATCTGTAGAATGTACGAACAATAGATTGTCAGCTAGCATTGGATATATTTTTCCCGAGAGTAGACGATAAGCTCTTCAATGTCACAATTAGGTGGTAACCATCTTGAGTCTCTCTCGTATCGCTTCTGTTTTCAAGTTTGGTTGATAAAAAGATGCATTAAAAAGTATATTAAAACATCTTGGATATGATTGATGACAGCTTTGCGATAATTTTCCCTGCCAGCGTGATATAAATTCTCGTTAGCAGCAACCATGGAAAACAGAAGCGTCACTTTAACAAGCTAACAAGCGTGATAAATGGGAATCAACTTCCATTACCTACAATATTTGACGTTCAAATTAGATTGGAAAAGCTTGCCAGAAGAGGCATTGTTGAAGGCCTGAATAGAAGCGTATTTGATATGATTTGAAAACTGAGATCACGAATGCCCCCACGCGACGCCAATTGTCACATTCACAAGTCGGTATCTCGTGACAACCAAATAGCAGCTGCACGGTGTGTTTTCCGTTTGGGGAAAAGTTCAAAGGCAACCAGGTTGCTATTCAATAAGTATAATTAGGCTAATTAACTGGCTCTACCTTCACTGATGGTTGACTTTCGGCATGATTATCACGTTCTCAGTGTTTAAATGGTCCTGATGGGAGATTAATTTTGCAGAGCGCCTACCAATCTTGTTTCCTTCGACTGTCTTGTCGAGTGAGACCACAATTCCAGGTAAAGATTGTTAACACAATGCTTTTCATCTTTATTTAAATGTGCGTAATTTATAGAATAATCTTTATAAGTTATATCTATTCTGATTACCACGAGAGTTATGAATGCTAATTTTGAAAGAAATGTGACCAATGCCCCAAGTTAGCATAACTGACTTCTATTACTAAGTAGTAGCCCTCTTGTGCATTTCTTTCTATGTCAACGTTAGAAACCGTTTCGTTACAATGTCTATTTCCAATAGGCATTTGAGGAGATATTCTGACTGTTCTTTCTTTATTTCCATTGAGATTTCGTTTGAATCCAGTTTCACACAGATCCGCTCCATCTATGAGCAGTTGTTTCAAAAGAAATAAGATTTACATTTTGGTCCCATATATTTTTTCGTGGTTATCTTCAATGATGAATAAACCTCAGACTTTTCTTCCCATTTTTATCCACCCCAACAGCTTTGGTCAGCATATAATCCATTCCTCCACAGTGTGGACACTGGTGTTTTATGCGTTTGCTGTAGCTTTTCAACCCGTTTATCTGATTCTCACCTCGGGAACCTGATCCAAACACGTACACAAAATTGCTGACTGCTAGTTATAAAAAAATAATCGCTTTTAATTACATGCTTCCTCAACCTTGTGTCAGCACCAAGTGTAACCAAAACATGGAGGGTTCGGTGCAGAGCATGCAGCAGCATGGCCTGCCGCAACTTCTATTGGATACAGTGGAAAAATAAATCACAACTTCCTTGAGGCAGCACTAGCGTCCGTTCTGAAAAAAAAAAAACTTTGACCAAACCTGCAAGTTCCGTTCTTTCAAGCACGCGTTTTTTTAATATTCACAAGAGCAGAGGTTCCCAGCATGTTTTCGCTTCGGAAACACTTTTTTAAGTTTCATAAACCCGTATGTTTCATTTCATATAATGAATACAGATGAGAAATGACTGAAAATATCTAAAAATACTGCAAAAATACTCAAATTTGCCAGATCCAGTGGCTAAAAAACGATGATATTTACAACTGAAATTCATAACAATAAATTTCTTTCAAATTTGAAACAACTTAGCTAGAAGTACATTTTCCTCATGGAATAATTAAAGACGATTTTTCACAAGTTTAGGGACTTCAATCTATAATTTGAAAAGGTGAGTTTATTATAAAATTTAACTTTATAAAACATAGTTTGAAATCCGTTGTCCTCCAGATAATTTTGTCTGCGTATTTTTCAAAAAGCTTAAGATTAGGATCCTTTATTTGTGCATTGTTCCACCTTCCGAATCTTTTATCTTTTACTTGCAGCCATTATGAAAATGATGAACCTAAGAATTGGTAACCAACCAAAAACAGCGAAATATTAAAAAAAAAAATTCCCAGTCCAATTATTGATCTTGAAACCATCCAAACATAAATTTGATTAAAGTACGTTTTGCAAAAAATAAATATTAGTGTTTAACCACGAGATAAGTTTTCCGTGTCCTCCTTTAACACACCAGGTAGGTTGTGGCCCGTAGGTTGAGAACCGCTGCATCAGGGAACTAAAACGCCATTAGCACCAACTGATTGCTACATTTATCGCAGTCGTTAGCATAACAAATTAATCCTTGTTGTGGCTTGGCGTGCGGTTAATGTTTGCCTTGCGGGTAAGTTTATTTGGATGAAAATGGTTCGTGGACATCGTAGTTTGATCAGAAAATGGAGAAATATAAGATTGTAAACATATGCAAAGATAATCCGTCAAATAAATATGACTTGATGAACGTCTGAGTCTTATGTGGTTTAAGATGTGACCTGAGATTTGATTAACTCAGGCACTCTATATTTGCATTCAATATCATCTAAAATTTTATTTGATTATGATGGAAAATGTACAGCATGGTACATCTAGAAAATTACCATATAACTTGGTTGTAGATCGGAATAGTACAAACATATATAAATCCTGTTTTCACCAAAGTTTTGAATTTAACGAATATGCTGAATGGCGCATTTCGTGCCAACTCGGACAACTGTTGGCAACACCCTCTACGATTTCAATGAGACTTTCTGGACGACTTTGTCACAAGAAACTACTGTCTTCTGAAAAGAGTTAAACTTTTTTTACCGATTTTTTATTCAAATGGATATTACTGATAAATGACAAGTCCAAAAAAAGGTGTTGTTTGGGTAACCATCACAAAATTAGTAAAAATTTTGAATAAATATATTGACAAACATTCAATTTGAATCCCACACTGAAAAAAAAACGATTTAAAATTGTTTAAGTCGATTTACAAAATAGCACTATTATTTATTTGGATGAAACTTTATCTCAAGATAGGTAATAATGTTCACTACCAATTGTCCAAACTTTGCAAGACGAGCACTTATAAGGAAAACAAGTTTTTCCTATAAAAACTTTTTCTTTTAGCAACTTGAATTCTTTTTTCAGTGTCTTTTTATCTAAAAGTACACCAGTGAAGGTCATTATTATCAATGAAACAGAATTTCTGAGGAGACGACACAGATAACACAACCACTTGTTGTCTGATGTATCCATATAGAACATGAATTTTAACTTTCATATGAGTGAGTTTTCGCTGCTGTGGGGTAGAGCACGCATACTCAGGCGGCAACACTCAGGTTGAAATGACAGAAACACGTGTGGAAAGATCATATACCTTTAACAATACTCTTTTTAACTATAAAACGTGAAATTAAATTAAGGCGGATTTGAACCAAAAGTAGTCAATCTAGTAACGACAATTGTGAAGAACAGTTCTAGTAAAATTATCATCATGGACTACCTGTTTAAATCAAAATTCAACAATGCTAATAGAATGAAACGACAATGAAAAAGTTGTCCAGTGGCTGTACACTGATCGCTGGAATTTGGAAATCATTGGCTTGGTTGATGAGATTGTTCTGTAACTCGTTGATAAAATTTAAAATTTACTACTCATGACTTTATTTGTAAAGAACAGCCATCCAAATTAATCATTTATGATTCCAAACGCTGCTTAAGAATAACATTGGAATAATTCTCAAGCAGGTTTATTTTATCATTACCTTTGTATAGGTCCCTTCTCATTGTTCGATTCTGGGCAATGAGAGAGCGGACTCGCTTTCAAAGGTGGGCGCTATAGAAGGCGATATTTACAATCAACATTTACGATTTTTCGTTAACAGTCACTCATCAGCTGGCAGTATAAATGGAGTAAAGGAGATTTGGGGCGATGGCAACATTCAATCATCCCAAAAGTGTCGAAGAAATCTTGGTTTGGGGGGATGGATGTGAGTCAAGACTTCATTCGTGTGATGTCTCGCCTCGTGTCCAATCATTATTCTTTGAACGCTCATTTATACCGTGTTGGGCTGAGCGATAGCAATCTTTGTGAATGTGGACAAGGCTACCAGGACGCAAAGTACGTTATTTGGTCTTGTGTTGAGCATCGTGGAGTCAGATCTGAGCTTTATGATTCCCTTCGGGCTCCAGTAAGACAACCCAATGTACCGGTTTGATATATTTTGGCTCTACGTGATCTGGAGTATATGAAACTCATATACGTGTTTTTAACTAACATTTGCCTTATATTGTAGTTTGGCTAGCCTGTATGCTTACAATAAGTTTTATTGTATCTGCGTATGTGTGTGTATTTTTTTTTTCTTTCTCAAAAATGTTCAAGTCAAAAGAAAACCCTAAGCGGTATAGTTATAAGTTATTAGACAATTTAGAATTTAAAAGTAATGTGTTATGTAAACCTTACTTTAAATTCCCACCCAGCTTCCCATCCGTTAAATTGTTATTCCAATTGACCTCGAGACGGCCGCGATTAAAGGGCGATACGGTCAAAATTTGGTCAATATCAACTTGACGTATTTCTTTCAATTTTGCATTTAAAAAACCTGAACACCCCTCATTTTGAAGGTGTGTGTGTGTAGAATGCTGCTCCTATTTTGATTTTGGAATTCACTCTTCAGTTGTCAAAATGCCGTCCAAGCAAGAAGAGCAGCGTATCAAAATTTTGCTCGCGCATCGCGAAAATCCGAGCTACTCGCACGCAAAGTTGGCAAAATCGCTAAAAGTTGCCAAATCAACCGTTACAAATGTAATTAAAGTGTTTGGGGAACGTTTGTCGACAGCCAGAAAGTCTGGATCGGGGGGAAATCGAAAACCGGAAGCCGCTGAGACGACAAAGAGAGTTGCCGGTAGTTTCAAGCGAAACCCTAACCTATCTCTCCGAGATGCCGCAAATAAGCTGGGTGTATCGTCTACAACCGTGCAACGAGCCGGACTATCGACTTACAAGAAGGTAGTGACTCCAAATCGCGATGATAAACAAAATACGACGGCCAAAGCGCGATCCCGGAGGCTGTACACGACGATGCTGACGAAGTTTGACTGCGTGGTAATGGACGACGAAACCTACGTCAAAGCCGACTACAAGCAGCTTCCGGGACAGGAGTTTTATACGGCAAAAGGAAGGGGAAAGGTAGCAGATATTTTCAAGCACACGAAACTGTCAAAGTTCGCAAAGAAATATCTGGTTTGGCAAGCCATCTGTACCTGTGGCTTGAAAAGCAGCATTTTCATAGCTTCCGGGACTGTCAACCAAGAAATTTACGTGAAAGAGTGTTTGAATAAACGTCTGCTGCCTTTCCTGAAGAAACACGGTTGTTCCGTACTGTTTTGGCCGGATTTGGCATCTTGCCATTACGGTAAAAAGGCCATGGAGTGGTACGCCGCCAACAACGTGCAGGTGGTCCCCAAGGACAAGAACCCTTCCAACACGCCAGAGCTCCGCCCAATTGAGAAATACTGGGCTATTGTCAAGCGGAACCTAAAGAAGACCAAAAAAACTGCTAAGGACGAGCAGCAGTTCAAGGCAAACTGGCTTTCTGCGGCGAAGAAGGTGTACAAAATCTGATGGCAGGGGTCAAGCGTAAGGCCCGGCAATTCGGATTTGGAAAAACGGAAGCCTAACTGAATATTTTTTCTGAATTTAATACTAATTGAACTTGAAAAAAAAATTTAATTTGATTTTTTAAATAAACGATTTCACCGATTTACACGCGTTTTCCCTTGACCAAATTTTGACCGTATCACCCTTTAATCGGTTGTTTCC
>JAHHFK020000520.1:0-208503 GCA_024533555.2 Aedes koreicus
ATAAGCGGCAGATCTTCTGGAGTGTTGATGCGGTTTCGTTGTTCAATACCGTGGACGATGGAAGTCCAGACTCCATGCGATGTTAATTAACATATTTTCAAAACAATTTGAGGCCGTAGATATGCACGAAGCGGTGTCTGAGCACCCACAGAACAGCGGTGCGGTGGTTTTAATTTACTACGTGGTTGATCTGGAAGAACGGTGCTACATTGTACCTATCAAGAATGCGTGAAACTGCTGAATCGAACAAGGATGCCACGAAACCCCGTCGAGACTGAAGTCGCCGAGCACTATAAAAACATCAGATGATACTAAATTCTCGATAACAGAGAAAACAGAGCGGCAATGCGTTTCGATTTGTTCAGTATCACGAGTTCGATCTGGAGAAACGGTGTGCGATCCATGACTTCAACAGCGGTCCAAATCCTGCTTCAGACAACTCCAATCATTGTTTCCGATGGTTATCGCTTTTCCTCGGCGACGAACAGAACACCACCTGCAGTTGATTTTCTACTAATGCTAGAATTTTTATCGCATTGGAAAACTTCATAATTGTTTGGTTGGCAGTTGTCGATTGAAACTTTCTTCGAACAGCCAATTCTATGGAAATTGTACTTAGCAAACAACCTTAAAAGAGTAGGTTTTCTTCCGGAAAGGCTCGGGAAACTATAGTACAATAATTCAAAAATTATTTTGGTTCTATCACTCACATTAGCCTCTTGAAACGATAGAGATGTTTTGGCTGTCATCAGTTCATAAATAAACGGAATATTATGGGCGAGTAAATTTTTTTTCTATTTCCAAATAATCAAAAATCCTTCCCCGCTTATGACCGACTAGAAAAAGCATAGGATATTGAGCCTCCGAAGCTCTTCCGCCGTAAAAAAGCTATAAGCTATATCTTTAAATATAAATTGCTTCTAAATTGTATAAGTCTTCACAAGACGACACTATGAAATCGATAGCTAAAATATACTGTCACATGAATAAACTGGAATAACGATCGACTGGAAACATAGAATAATTGCTCAACCTCCTCTTACATGAATTGCACGTTCACCTCGAACGGATAGTCCTCGTCATACTTTCCTTGCCGGAAAATCTGCGAATGCTGCCACATCTGGCCTCCACTGAGCTTCGCCTGTACGGTGAACTTGCCCAGTCCAACCAAACTCCTCGACGATGCCAACGGAGTACCTGCAGGACAAGAATCAAACCTCAATAAACATTCGACGTTCACTTCACCCGAAACCTACCGTCGTCCTTCAGATACTGAATATCCACCGTGGCCCCTTCATAGGTTTGCTTCCCGAACCTAATTTGTATGTCCTTGACCCGCATGCCTTGAATGGAAAAATCAAACTTCCAACTAACCGTACCCGTCTGTGTGCCTTCGGTTCTCGCCAGATAGACCATCTTCCAATCGTGTTCCTCCTTTCGGAACACGTTCTCACTGGTATGCAGCCGGCTTTTCCAATCCTTGGTCGTCTCCACCATAACCGTTCCGGCTGGACCCTTCACAAAGCGTTCATAGGTATCCTTCGCGCAAGAGTATCTCACATTGAACTGCTTCGTTCTAATCTCTTGCTCGTTCGGAATAAAAATGTAGAACGTATTCAACTGTTGTTCTCCCCGCTGTAGTCGCCACTCCATGCTGCCAGAACTTCGGCCTTCTAATTCGGCTTGCGTCGGTACTCGGCTATTGATCAACTCCAAGCATTCATCCAGCGTTCTTTTACGTAAAAACTTCAATCTAGGACCGGAGACTTTCTCCCGTCGCTTGGCTCTTAGCCTTAAAATTGTATCAAGCAGTTCCTTCTCCGAGCTACTTTTCCTGCTCTTCATAACTTTCTGGTGATCGCTGGAGTATCTCCAGGTAACATCCTGAACATCCTCACGCGAGAAGGCAAACACATAGGATATGTCCTTCTTCCAACCATGCTCGTAAATCAGCGGAGAATCGATTGCGTTCTCGCAAGGATCTACGTGAATCCAGCGCCGTTTGCGAGCGGAATAAACCTCGGTCCAAACATGATCCCCAGTGGAAAAGACAAACCGAGCTTCATATCCCAAGGCTCGGCACAGGAATGTAAAACAATTGGCCCATTCACCGCAACGGCCACAGCGCGTGTGGAGCAATTTTTCTACGTCGTTGTATCTGTAGAACCGCCTCAGTTCGTTGCAGCACTTGTAGACCTCCACACGGACGCCATCCTCGATGCGACTTTCCACCTGTTGGGTCTTTTCGCTACCACACACCGTACATGGCAGCGCATTTACCCATCGGAAGAAATCAGCCTTGAACCAATTCACTAACTCTTCCAGAATCAAATCCACCATCCACGGTTCCTCATCCCGATAGCTTCCCGCCTTGATCATTTTCTGAACCTGACGAAGTTTCTCCTTGGCGCGTGCCTTAAGCATTTCCAGTGGCACCAGGTCACGGCCGCTTTGCAGCAACAATTCGTCTTCGTATTGCATCACTTGGTCCGACAGCAACTCGAGCTGCTGCAGAAATCCGTTCCTCGAACTGACAATTTTCGGGAATGCTATCCTCTGCTGAAACGACTTCCCAGCTCGAACCACCGGTTTCGGAACAATTATCACCTTTGGAGCTTCCACCTTCGCTTTTGCCTCCAGCAACGATGGCTGCGGTGCAATCGACGCGGAAGAAGTTGAAGGGGGATTTTTTATCAGCTCTTTTCGTTCGTTGATAAAATCTCGATACTTGCGTAGCTTGGCAATGACTACATTCGCGGGAAGCGACAATGTTCCACTCGCTTCCACGTAGCCAATCTCCAGCATCAGTTGTTTCATTCCGGACACCGACAGCAATTTTTCCTTGATGGCCTTGTTCTCCATCCGCACCGATCGATACTTTTCGTTCTGTGGCTCCCGGATGATGTTGTCCAGCAGCCGGAGAAGTGTCTCCACCCCTATCACGTAACTATCCATGGCATTTGATCGCTCCAATGCCAGAACCAGTGCTTCGTTCATCGTGGCCATTGCTATTAGGGACGAGAATGGATCACTCTGCGATTACCCAACAGCTCGAGCGTCTGGGATTGCAAAATAGCTCTTCGCAACGTCGGATGGAGACAAGAAGGACAATCAATGCACAAGCAGCACGAAACACTTCTTCTCGAATGCAGCGCGAGAAATCGATATCCAGCAGCCACTGGCAAAATTGCTGACGACCCGAAAATGACTAACCACCAAAACAAAAACTGCTTCTCATTATCTGAAATTGTCTTCTCACGGCCACAAACTTAACTCAATGTTGAGTCGTTTTTTAATTCACGTTCGTCAAGAGTGAAGTCACTGCGGGAATGACATGTCAACAAATCGAAAACATCTATCTGATTGAAGTCGATGTTTTCGATTTGTAGAGCTCTCAATTCCAGTTGCAATTACTCAAATTTGGGTGACTCCACTTTTGACGAAAGTGAGTCCAAATTGACTCAAAATTTAGTAAAGTTTGTGGCCGTACTCTTTTGAAAGAAGGGAGGGAGGAGTGAAGATTAGGGGAGGTTGGTTTTTCAAGGAGAGGAAAGGGGGGATGCCAGATACTTTTTTCAAAAGTCTGTATCAATCTTATTGAAATGTCTGTATTTGTCTGTATAAAGGTTTTCGTTTTGGTTTTAAGGTACTTCAATGGAAAAAAAAAATGTTGAATATCGCTATTTATCGATGCTGAAAAACGAGCAGAGGTGAGATTATGTTTTGTAAACATCGCATGAACAAAAATCGAATGCAAAAGAGATTGTCATTTCAAGTTTTATATTTAAGTGTCAACTTTCCTTTCATTTCCATACATTTGATTAAATCACTGTAATTTTTCAATCACTAAGGCTGTGAACAAATTCGCGAGTTAAATTTAACTTTGATTTAAAAATGACAAATGGAAAGTTATGCTGCTTATTTCTGACAGATGTGAAGTTAAAATGTTACCATCGTGGCTACATTCTATTCGAAAACCGGTTTATCAACAACACGAGGATTTTTGAACATGGCAACATAACTTTCGAAGTGTCACTTTTTAACCTAAGTTTAATTTAACTCGCGAATTGGTCCAAAGCCTAAATATGAACAAAGTAATGTATATTGATCTTTTACATTTGATGTTTTGAAAAATTCTAGGCAAATCGTTTATTATCAGCATTCATAAATTTGAAGAAACAACGCACCTTCACTTCACTACTACAAAATTAATTAATTCCAAAGGCTTGAGCAACTGTAATTTTGCTGTCCATATCGCTTGTGAACAGACATTTCAAATTAGATGAAATTTCAACCCCTCCGTTTTGCTTTTTTTGCGATCTATCGTACTCTTTGGCCGAAAAAATGCCTTTGATGGTTCATGTGGCAGTGCGATTGCGAGCATTGGTTTTTTTTTTATATTGTAGGGAAGATGTACCTATATTAATCTCATCACTCTGCAATTCATCCTACTTGAAATAAAACGATATACACGTGACGGGATTAGTTATTAATGTTGGTTGTAGTTATTGAACAAAACAAACATTATTAGAAAACGAAACCGATCCTTCAACTGCCCAATTGTTTGATTCATCCTAGGATGAATAAACGAAATAAACGAACAATGAAATTAATATGGGGGCAGTTACCCTAAATCGAAATAAGTCGCTCGACAGTGGCCGTCGAATATGGCCAATATAGCTGGAATGAGCTTAGAGTCTTAGACACGGAAAAGCTCAGTCAACCACTGAAAATCTCAATTCCCGGAACTCGTCGTTGATTGGTTGAACTGATGCATCATCAATAATGTTATCAAATCGTTTGATAAGGTGAAAGAATGTTGGATTTGCTTTACCTCTAATATTGTCAGGTTCAATTAACTTAATCGTTGAGGGTATCGTCTTTATGGTCAATTCTTTTTTTAGGGAATCGTCGTTAAGGTCAATTTTTGTTACAGCAGCATATGTAGAAATTCATCATTTCCAGTCGAAATTGATGCAAGTGCTCCATGCTTAAATAGACACTTCTAGCTTCTAGTGCATTCGTTGATCAAGGCCTGCACTTCGACACCTTCGTATGCAGTTTTTCCAACTCGCAGAAATTATTGGGGATAAGGTTCACAAAGCCAGGGTTCGTCAATTCTTTTAAATATCCTAGTTTCAAGAAACAATCCAATATCAAAAATATAAATTTGCAAGTTTCTGTTTTCAGCTTGTACACCATTAGCTTTTCAAATTGAAAAAAAAAAAGGTTCAACCGGTTGATTTTCGGTAAGATGTGGTTAATTGCGATCTAGTAGAGGTGGTTTGATGGATCGCTGAGACGCTCGTGAACTTTCTTATTTTTTTCATCCTGCTGATGTATCGCGAAAACTCAAGTATACTCAAATATACAAATATATAAAGACTTCCAGCTTCAAGAACACGCTTAAAAACTTGGTCCAAAGAAAGCCATCGGGTCGCGGACGGATGTAACATATTTAAAAGTTTTAGCTCTATTAGGTGCTGCAGTTCGTTGAACTTTGCTCTTTTTCAAGGACTTTTGTTGAAGATGGAATATTCTAACATGAATATGATGCACACAATGCAAATGAATGGAAAATGCATTTCAGTACGAATAAATTTTAGCTTCTTTTTATACGAAATCAAAGTCTTCATTAAACTTAGTAACCATGGCACAGTGTATCGTAGTAGCATCTGCTTCAGCAAGCTCGAGTTCGTGATAAAAAGAATCTCGAATTGACAGTTCATTGCCATTCCAATAGAAAGTCCTCACTACCAAGACCAATTGACTCATTGATTATAAGACTAAATGGTTTGAACCATTTGCCACCAATTCTTGGTGATGCGATTTGCCAAGGAAGTTCGTTATGATGCTCGTATTTTTAGTTCGTTTCAGTGCTACGTCTTAGACAAGGGTCAAATCAATGAAAATAGCCAGGCACATACTTGTACTTCTACATCCCTCACTGGTTTTTGTTTCGCCAAGTGGTCCAACTTTAGACTGTCAATAATTTGCTTACTGTTACGTATGTAACTTTCCCTATGGGTATTTGCAAGATCTTCGGCAACACTGTTTTCTTGTCGAAACAGAGTCAACCGCCACGGTCATGAATCATGATACCGTTGCTTCCGAAAAGCTCAATCAGCCGTGTATCGATAAAGACGAAATGGCGAAAACTGAAAAATTTCCGCTATCCATTCCTATGAGACGAATAGAAATTCGTCTGCAATCGGTAAGTATTAGGATCCACAGGTGTATCTGGCGATTTTATTTCATCAGCTTTTTTCATTTGGGCGTAGAAACATTTCGTCAAGACTTAGTGGTGAATCGTCTTTGTCACATAAACCGATGTTATGCAGGAAGCGGATGCAATCGTACCGACGCTGCAGATTCAACTGGTGCCAAGGAGGTTTTTATTTGAACAAGGAGCTGGTGAAACGAGAAAAAAAAACTCCGGCTGAGTATGAATCGGATCCCACGGTGCGGAATACGGACCAGAGGAAAAAATGGCGATGATTCGAGTAATGGTGGAAGTAATCAAGGTGAAAGAAAAAAAAACCCACCAGCATCACTGGAGGAAGTAGTGGTGGATGATCTTCGCATGCTAGTGGAGCTAGTGGAGCACTTAGTTCTGGCGGGGGTGACGATGGTGACGACCGCAAAAAAGAGGAGTTTCCGCTTCCGTTCAATATGACGGTCGAAAAGGATCCGAGGTACCAAACATGCCAGCAGGCGGAACTCTAAATACTCCTTTCATGGAGCAACATCTGCAGCTGCGCGAAAATCTCCATAATACTAATACTAACAGATGGAAATGTTGGCCCGAGTGCGCTTATTGTGACATCATAGCGGTAAACGACAATGTGCTTCTGGTGCATATAGATGCCGAGCACGCCACATCCGGGTTCCAGAGTCATTTGTGCTTGTACAGGAGCTGAGATCCCACTGACTTAGTTGTCTATCAAAAAACCTACCATCTGACGGGAAATTTGACGAAAAAGATCCTGGCCTGAAGAGTTTCGGAGACGATGAATGGAAATCTATGCATGAATCGTTGCGGAAAAATGTTCTTCCGTTGCATTGTACTAGTGAGTATGACTTTAGTGGTTTAGCTGAGGCAAGTCGATAGGGTTGATGTCAAACTTCCCATTTTTATAAATGCATTCATATCTTCGTTCGTAATGGAAGTCTATTGTTACATGATCTAGATTACTGTCATTTCCTTGGATGTATCGTAGTTAAGATTAGGATTTGCATTTGTTAATGTTTACCCAATCGCAATGATTAAGACTTAATATGATAGTTTTCATTTCATTCTTTATTTTCAATAATAAAACCATCCTTGTGTTTTAATTTCCAATGTAAACCCTTTTTTTATTGAATAATATCCGAAATTTAGATTTAGATCCGAAAATTAAGTTTTACATTACTCCCTTTACGTCACGACTAATTAGTACGTCGCGATGATTCACGTTGTCTCGATGAATTACGTTGTCTCGTTTAAATCGATCAAATTACATCGATAAGCAGTGCATCATTTTATTGTGTACATCGAGACAACCTAACATTACACAACCGATGGAATGACCTATGTGCATCTGATTCTGTGGAATATTCAACAACTATTTTGCTGTGCCGCTCAGCAGCGAAGGATTATTTATCGTTGGGTACTATTGGACAGCTCCAAAACATATTTTTTATTGCAAATGATAGTGCCAGATGATGGACAATATAATCATAAGCATAGATCAACCTCCAATGACTGGAAGAAACATGAAATAAATAGCGATTTCAGATTATCTAAATATGTAATACATTTAACTCAATGTTCAACATCACATTCTGACAACAAGCCTAGTTGTGGGAGAGAGCTGATGAAGACATGCTCTCCGGTACACGCGATGCAAATGCAAAATACACAACGGCAACATTTGAGCGAACTTCTTCAGCAGGTCAGAAACTGATGGTTTCTAGATGATGTATTTTAAATCTTCAAAATGACAGTAATAAATTGGTAATCAATCATGAGTCATACATCGAATCATTGACCCAATAGATAAAGCTTATGATCTTATCATTAAAAGTGAAATAATTTGGAAAATGTAGGAGTTATAGACCTATTTCCTAACAACTGATTAAAATAGTGACCCCTGATTAAGCCGTTCCCTACCCTATCTGGAAAAAATATAAGAATTTGAAAAATAAAATAATTGTTAAAGCTTAGAAATCTGAAAATACAAAATTCCTAGACTGAATGAAATTTTTTGAAACTCCATTTGTTTAGACCCCGTTCAGAATACAAGCAATATTACTTGATATATCGAATCTTGATATGAGACGTCAGATGCATTATTTCCAGTGAAAATTAGATGTACGAACATTGATATCAAGCTACTTTATATCAAGTGATAGAGCTCGTAGTCTGGACGGAATATTTATTTTATTTTTATTTACATGGCACAACGTCACGATACTATAACATAACCTGATACACAATATCCCTCAATAAGGCCCGATTCGTGGCTGCTCCTCTCCAATCCCTTGGGCACCTTGTACCCCCTATGTCTTGCTCCACCTGGTCTGACCATCTTGCTCGTTGCGCCCCTCGTCGTCTTGTACCAACCGGATTCCCGTCGAACACCATTTTTGCAGGATAGTTGCCCGGCATTCTCGCAACATGTCCTGCCCAGCGTATCCTTCCAGCTTTTGCCACCTTATGAATGCTGGGTTCGCCGGCGAGTTGCGCTAGCTCATGGTTCATCCTTCACCTCCATAGTCCGTCCTCCTGTACTCCACCAAAGATGGCTGTTAAAACCCGTCGCTAAAAAACTCCGAGTGCTCGCAGGTCCTCTTCAAGCATTGTCCACGTCTCATGCCCGTAGAGAACAACCGGTCTTAATAGCGTTTTGTACATGATGCACTTCGTACGGGAGCTAAGTCTGTTTCACCGTAGTTAAGTTCTTGCGGAGCCCATAGTAAGCACGACTTCCACTGATAATCCAACCTTCGGATCTCACGGCTGTTATCGTTGTCCGTAGTAACCAGTGAACCAAGATAGACAAATTCATCGACTACCTCGAACTCATCGCCGTCGATCGTTACACTGTTTGCTGTTCCAAAATCAATCGGGTTTTTTGTCCTGAAATTTCATGGGCTCGATTTTCCGCCTGGCAGCATGTACTTCGTTTTGAACGTATTTATCTACAACCCAATCTTCTCTGCTTCGGGCTTTATCTTCTGGTGTTTGCTCTGCCACCGCCACAAATGTTCTGCCGACAATATCCATGTCATCGAAAAACGCGGGTTGTTACCCGCTAGCTACTCCGAAGCTAGGAAAGGTGGACAATAACAGGGTCGTTTACCTACACACTCCCAGAATCATTTACTTCCAGCGGGAGCTACACATGCAACTGTGTTACGCGACACGTACCCACTAATCTGGCAAAGTGGAAAGATCGACAGACTGTGCCGTACCAGGGGGCTCAAAAGCTCTCAAAACAATCGTTATTTTTGTTAAGGCCTGATAACTCCTTTACAAGTCCGAAAACGCAAAAGAAAGAGCAAAAGCAGTGGAAAAGCCTAATCAAGGATCAGTTTGAAAGAAGAAGTTGCCTATCAGATACTTTTATCTGAACATGCTAATTTATTAGCCAACAGTGGCTTAATTGGTGACGTCACAAACATTTATTGGGGTAGGTTACTTGCGGTTAATCTTTTACATGACGATTGGCAGACGGCAACTTGTAGATGATGGCAGAACTCGATAACTCGATGCTGGATTCGAAACTGACTGGTGCTTGATATTAGGGCGGTCGTCGTATCTATCCAGTTCTACGGAACATCCTGTGCTGTCACACAGTGAACTGAAACAGCGGAATCTCTCGCTGGTGGCTTCGGTTGCGAACACTGTAACGGCGCTCCTTCGGATTTTGGCAGGGATTCGTTTCGTGGTCTTCGACGGGCCTTTGCCCGCGACAATGTGATGGGACGTACCGATGACCGTCGTCCGTGACAACGTGGTGGGATGGAGCAATGGTCGTTCGCAACAGCGTGGTGGCAAGCGTGATGGCCGACGAATGTGATGTCCAACGAACAATAGCATGCAATGATGGCGGAGAAACAATGGCATGCAATGATGACCGGAGAACAGTAGCATGCGATAACAGCCGGAGAACAATGGCCGAAATCGTGCCTGAAGAAATGACACGTGGGATAGGACAATTTCCGTAATCTGTTCGTCCTTGAGGTTTCGGGGAGTATTTTGTTTTCGATAGGCGCGCCTGTGCTGGGAATTGGCCTCCTCTGTCCTGTCCACTAGTAGATCAACATTCGCTCCACCACGCACTGCGGAAGAAAGAGAAAATGGCCCGCTTGTGACGTCACTTTTAATATGTACAATTTTCATGTTTCTTTTTACACTAGTTTAACCTTTTTCTCGTATGTCTCCTAACACAACTAACCTATTAACAGTAATAACAGTTAACTTTCATTTTATAACTAACAAGAACTAACATTTTGTGTCACCAACCGTAATTAGATTTTACAAACGTTCCTTTTTTCCCAGATTTAGCACTAGAAACTGAACTTAATTTAAGAGTTTCCACCACTCGATTTTATAAATTTACCTAAACCGGCGCGCACTCTTACTCCCGGTATAGTGACGAACAGACTGTCCGGTTTGAGCCAAAAGCTGAGCTTTTTGTGTCATTCCATTTTGCATGGTACGTCCGAGCCGAAAGCACCCGAACATTTTGACAATGCTCTTCCAGTCGGTCAACCTTTCCATAATGCTCCATGAATAGGCCCATGTTATACGGCTGGCGAGCCTTGTATCAATTTCTGCTAGCGCTCAAACCGCTGCCAATAAATTCCTTCCAGGTAGTGTGGTAGTATTGAGACGCAATCGGCACCCCCCTTTATACCGACAAGAGGAGAACTCTCGCCGGTATATGGGGAGACATTGTACACGGTGGGTTCGATGGAATAAAAAGAATCCTTGCGGTGGAGCCAGCAAGTAACTCCTGGAACCACCGGTTACACTAAGACCCCGTTCACACTACCACCTGTATTACGTGATACCTATAGAGTATCTTGATATCAAATGACATGCACAGTATTTCCAGTGAAAACTACCTAAGTAACCACGAGGCTGTAATAGCATCCGAATAGGAGAAAGAGTATCACACACTATTGCATTATTGAAGTTGGATTAAAGCTGAAAAGGGCCACACTAAGATCGAACTAATGCTATATCTTTTGTAATGCCATAAGACATTGCCAAAGTAGCATTATTGCATTGGTAATGCATCACTACATTCTTAAGCTAATCTAACGCTTCATTACTTGACAACTGTTGAATTGATGCTTTCCCGCTTTTTACCGATGTTGATATTGGGTTGAATAAGTGCAATAATATAATGCTTGTGGTTACTTGGATAGTGATGTATAGATGCTGATATCATACTCTATATCACGTAATATAAGTTGTAGTGTGAACGGGGTGTAAGAGCGTATAAGAATAACAATACCCGAAATAAATCCTTTGAGCTCAGCTTTGGTAAAGATTTGAATACGGATACATAAGTTCATTTAGTTATAATTACCTATTTCATTTTCATCTGTAGTACCTGAACTCTCTTCTTTACTGCATAAGTATATCGAGCAAGCATTAAAAGTTGAAGAGTGCCTAAATATGGACAGTTCGATTTGTATACAGTTTACTCAAAGTATCCACCAAGTGAGACTTCATTTTTTTACTAAATGAGTTTGGGATTACAGCTCTGACGTGTGTGACACTTTGAGGAGCCGATATTCTGTCGCTGTTATTAACAATGATTTGCTTTATGGTGTTAGTTAGGGGGGTATCGACCACTAATGGCCGGGTCGGAGCGATAGCCAGTCACATTATCGCTTTGAAGGACCGCTACAGGTAAATCATTTTGCCAATAATCGCTGCCCGGCGGTTGCGGCTGCAATCAATCCCCGGTTCCTATAGCTCATTTCAGGAGATTTGCGTTGATGGCCGATAAAATAGTTTGTTGCAGTAGGAAGAAACAAGAACAAAAACAAGAGGAAAGAATGGCTGGGAAACAATGCATCATGGAATTTACTGAAGAAAGCAGAGTATAGGTGACTTTACACATTGAGGTCTGCGAAGGCGCAGCACCTTTAGATCACTTCGTATGTAGGGAGATCATACGCATTCCCAAAATACCTTTAATCTCGCGAATGGTGCCATTAATGTACCTGGGGCCATTAGGGTATCCAGCAGTCGTGCTCTGGAGGCATAATTATCCTGGAAATGCCTAACAACGCGGTCGATGTCATCATACCGGTTCTCGCACCTATATATGTTGCTATCGACGAGGTTCTGTATTCTGCAGAGATGCCCGTTCAGCGAGGGGTGGCTGGAATTGGTCTTGGCATCACATCACCGAAACCACGATTTACATCCAGATCCCTTGAGATCAGCGACACCAACGAAACATTTGGAGTACACGTGTTGTAACCACCGCCCAGGAGAATTGCCTGTTCAAGATTTTTGCCAAGAACCTTTGTGCAGTGAACATCGCTCACCTGTACTGGGGGGAAAAACTAATCATGTGAAATTCTTCTTTCAGAAACTCACCTGCTTTTGCGCCCACCTTTGCTACAGAGAGTCCGCCCTTCTGAGGGGCTAATGAATTGAGCAACGAGAGGGGACCCATACGATGGTAATCCTAAATGATTCTTTTTTTCAACGCACACATCTGTTCCCTTATTTTTGAAAGAAAGTAAACAGAGTTTTTCACTGTTTTCATATCGACTCTGCGAGCCTCACTAGAACTGAGACTATCCGGAGAAGATGAAATAATGGTCTATGGGCATGTCGGAAATTATCCGCAAAGCAAAATTGATTGCTGTCAACAAAGTAACATATACGGAACAAGGTTCCCGAAGATAAGAAGGTTGATGATTGTTCATAGCAGTCACAGTGAACCAGTGCTGATCCATTCTATGCGCAAACTCCATCAGTGAAATTTTATCAGCATTTTGAAAAGTTGGTACTTTTTAATAAAAAATATGGGAATCTTAACAGGTCGAAGCTGACCCGGAACTCCTTGAATAGCCTATTTCCATGAAAAAATCATAATCAATGGAAGAACTGTGATAAGTGAAGCGTACACTTGGAGAATTATAGCATGGAAGACTAATATCGCATGACATATAGTTATCATAGATTTGTACAACGGGACTTGGTACGTAAATTCGAGCATTTCTTCGAAGTTTTTAATCACAAGGTTGTTACTGATTCCACACAGGTTGATCAGAATTCTAGATGAGAGCTCCCAGAAGCGGTACTGTAAAGGTTTTACATGCCAGATCTCCAGGCTCATATTATGGTTGAATGCATACGTAAGCGGCAAAACGTAAACAACGATATTGAATGCGTTCCAATTTGATGAGGTGGCTGTTTCTTGCCGTGAGGAAACAAAAGGAGGCTTATTCGAGAACTGAAAGAGAAGGTTGATTTTATAAGTTTTAATATGTTGTCTTCCGGGTGAGCACCCCAACATGTCCCAGAAATTGTTCTTAGAAAATTGGATCCTTTGTTGACATTTCTGTTTTAAATACGCAAAGTGATTACTCCAAGTGCATTTTTGAATCAAACATGACTCCTAAGGTATTTGAACTTCAAAAGTTGGGTAATGTCTCTTCCCAACGTGTGACTACATTGGAGCTAGGGAACCACTGTAAGTAAACACTGCCACTTCACTTTATGGAGGAAAACTCGATCCCCAAATTTCTGGCCCAGATGGACAGATTATCTGTGAATTTTCCAATGGTCTTTGCAAGATCTCCGCACGTGGACCTCTACCTGAGACCGCTGCATCAAGTCTGCAAGTTGTCTTAGCGTGCATCTACTCTGCAAGAAGAAAACAGTATCCTTAACATAAAAAGTACCAGGAGCATGGGACTTAAACATGAGCCTTGGGGTAAGCCCATGTAGCTAATTCAGGAAGTTGTCAGTTGACCTAGATTAGAGGTCATTTGTCATATTTTTCTGACAGTAAATTATGCAAAAAGTTGTTTAAAGTTGACCTGGAGAATCCACTACTGTGAAGACTATCTGCCAGTATATCTATGTGAAACTTAATCAAATGCGCCCTTAATATCCAGAAATACTGAAGCCAATTGCTTCTAGTGTGCAAATGCCAGTTGTATATCAGATGAAAAGCAACGCCAAACAATCGTTTGTTCCTTTGCTCTTTCTGAAACCAAATTGCGTATTTGATAGTAGGTTGTTTGATTCAACCCAACGGTCAAGTCTTGATAGGATCATTTTTTCTAAAATTTCAAATGCGACAGCATAGAGATCGGATTGCAAGAATAATCAGACGCTGGTTTCCTCAGGCTTTTGAATAGCTATTACTTTTAACCTGCCTCCATGCGGTGGAAACCATATTTAATTCCATGAAAGTGTTATACAGGTTAAGTGAATCGTCTTTTAGCGATATCAGGAAGATTTTTTAGAAGGTTGAATTTAATCATATCGCTTCCCGGAGCAGAGTTATTCGATGAAAGAAGTGCCATTGAAAAATCCAACATTGTGAATGGTTCGTCCAGAAAACCCTTGCTTCGGGTAGTATCCCGTAAATTCGGTTGTGTTGGGACAGAGTCTGGACAAACCTTTTTAGCGAAGTCGAATATCCATTGCATGGAGTATTCTTCACTCTCATTGGAGGATGAGCTGTGGTTTCTGCATGTAACGAGCCTTTCTCCAAAGCGTTGTCATTCGAGGTTTCTCTAGAGATACCTTCTACAAATGAATTGTTAGCAATTGCGTTTCTTTTGCTTTGAGTAAGTTTTTTTTCTTTTTTTCAAGCATGAGGTACTTATCAAAATGCTCACATGTTTCATGTCTACGATAATTTTCAAACTTATCGGATTTCTCAAGATACAACTTAGTGCATTCATCATCCCGGTAGAATCAATACCAAGGGTTACCGCCGATGCAAAATGTTGCCAATCAATATGCCTCGTGAGGTCATAAGGAACATGGATTGACTGGTCTGTTTTGTAAAAACTATTTGTGATTGAGATAATAATTGGTAAGTGATCACTACCATGGGGATCATTGATTACCTTTCACAGACAATCTAATGATAGTGAATTAGAACACAAAGATATGTCAAGTCGACTCTCCCTGGCAGGAGGTTTTGCTATTCGTGTCGCTTCCCCAGTGTTCAAGATGGTCAAGTTGAAATCGTCGCATAAGTCATAGAAAATACCCGCTCTGTTGTCATCGTATTGTTCGCCCCAAGCAGTACCGTGGGAGTTCAGATCGCCCAGAATAAGAACTGGAGATGGAAGTAATGTAATTGAACTCCAAAGTTGACGGCGGTTTATTGATGCCCTCGGAGGGACATAGACGGAAGCTATGCAAAGATCTTTATTCTTTACATTTATTTGGCAAGCGACGATTTCAATGCCTGAGATTATTGGGAGTGAGATTTTATAGAAGGGGTAGCACTTTTTGATCCCCAGAAGTACGCCACCATATGAATCATCTCGGTCCAGGCGAATAATGTTAAAATCGTGGAAGTTTAATTCATCTTCGGATGAAAGCCATGTTTCACAGAGAGCAAATTTATCACAATCAGAATTGTGAATCAAATACTTGAACGAGTCTAATTTAGGTATTAGACTGCGGCAGTTCCATTGTAATACGGTGATCATATCTTGATCCTCACTCGACGAATTATTCATCGAAAGATATGAATTCATCAATGAGGGGCCATGATACAGTCAATTGCTTGAAGTAGTTTCCAACTATAGGAATAAGCAGGTCAATAATTCCTCGGAGCGGTGAAGCATCCGAAAGGCCAAGAGCATTTAAAATGTTATCCACAATGTCCCTAAAATTAATCTTACCTCGCTTGGACGGGATATTCTTAGAATTGCGAGAAGACGTAGTTTTTGGTAACCTCTTACGGTTACTGTTATTAGGTAGCGGCGGGTTGGTATAGCTACAGCTAGGAACGGATGCATCAGCTATTACCGGTTTAATCGGTTTTTTTTTTAAATTGACCCCCTCTACCTCCATTTTTTTGCAAGCTTTTGAGAGTAGGTTTTATTTGTTTCCGGCGCACACCCGGAGAACTAGTAGGCTTCTTTTACCGGGGGCGTGTACCTCCGAAAATCCACTCTCATCGGCTTCGTCAGAGTCCAGTTCATCGGAAGACAAAATCAAAAAAGGATTTTCATTTTGAGCGGCTGATACAGACGATGCAGACGCTCCGTTTTGCGACTTTAACATTTCTGCATACGTCTGCTTGGAGCGTTCTTGTATGGAACGTCTCACGTTAACAGTGGGCTTCTTGTACACGGGGCAGTTCTGCAAATCGTGGAGAGGCTCTTTGCCACAGTAAGCTCACTTTGTTGCTTCCTGTTGGCAAGCATCCTCTAGATGCCTTTGGCCGCATTTGCCACAACGGGGCTTGTTGTCGCAAAAAGTAGCCCTATGACCCAACTGTTTGCACTTGGTACAATTAAATACCCTTGGTACAAAAAGGCGCACTGGGAAAAAAAAACTTTATCAATTTCAACAAATTTTGGGAGAATTGATCCAGCGAAGGTCACTTGTAGCGAGTCCGATGGTGAATACGTCTTTTTTCCATCTACCACTGATCCTGCATGCAATTGTTTGCATTCCAGAATCTCAATGGTAGACGAAGCGGAATCTGGAAGTCGCCCCTTACCTTCCATAACGTCTTCACACGTCAGGCTCGCTGCAGAAACCACACCATCTCGAGATGGGATGTAGACGTAGTACTCGACATTATAACCTGCATCACTAGCAATTTCATTTGCAATTTTATATGTAGGTGCAGTAACACGCAGTTTGATTCGGTTGACCTGATGAAATTCGGTCCCCGGATAACGACGCGTCAAATTTCTTTTTATGCCCAAAAAGTCTAGGGCTTTCACTTTCTGCCGAAAGTAGACAACCCAAGAAGAGGCAGAAGACGGCTGATAACAGCGCGCCCTAAAAACATCTTTGGGAGGCAAGTCGCCCCCCTTAGAATCATCCATGAAAAGACAAATTCAGGGACAAAAAAACAAAAATTAAATAAAACAAAATAAAAATCTGATTATTTTTTTTTGAACCACCCTATGCAGAACGATATTTTTTTGAACCACCCTATGCAGAACGATTTACTATATGGAAGAGAGATACACAACACACTAGCAGATGAGGAAACAAAAAACAAATGTGCTACTTGCCGTTTGCCGGCATGGCACCTTCTGCTGTTGTTCGCAAACAAAGCACCGCTTGCTGACCGGCAGTGGATGGAGCGATGACCTTCCTTGCTGCGATGGTGCTTATGGGGTTACACTTTTTCCCCTCGGGTGTTTGACGATAGTACAGGCTGGACAGATCATCCGACGGGCTCGTCCGGGAATTTCTGCTTCCCTAATGGAACGCTCGGCTGGATATCGGTGGTTTAAACAGTGCACTACTTTTAATCACCGCGTGATGATAGCGGGTTGAGAAAAAAAATGCAAAAGAGGTAATGCGGAGTGCGAAAAATACTGAACCGAAGCTCTTCAGCGTTAGATGCGGAATGGACTTATAAAAGTTAGTTATAACTTTATTAAATAAAATACAAAAATCAACACTAAATAAAATCTTATTTTATTTATTTAAATAGCCATACATCGTATTTACGATATGACTTCATCTACAACATTTAAATAAAATCTATATTCAATGGATACCAGGACACATAGGATTAACAGGAAACGACAGAGCAGATCATGCAGCCAAGATGGGTATAACGAGAAATGTAGAGGAACAAATGGGATATACTTTAGAAGATTTATTCAACATGTCCAAAAATGAAGTAAACAGAGAGTGGCAAGACCAACATGACCAAATTTCGATAGAAAAAGGTAAATGAACATTCAAATTTGATTCAAAACAAACCATGGTGTAAGGGACTGAACTTAACAACTACTGAAATAATACAAATCGGACGAATAAGAACTGGACACGTAGTAACTAAAGAAAAATTAGTCAACTGGAATCTTGTTTACAATTCCCGCTGCGACCATTGTGGGTACACGGAAGATCTCTCTCACATATTATACGATTGTTCTTTTTATGAACCCCATAGAGAAAATACACCCATATTGCACAATAATACTCCTCTGATTAATATTCTCTTAAATAATAACCCTAAAGAGTACCAACAAATTGTCGAATACCTGAGAAAAATCAATAAAAATGTTTGAGATCAAATTTGGATTTATAATGAAGATAATCAGACAATAAATCATATCATTATGCCACTAAAAATACCAGAGGGAAATCAGATTCGGGCAACACGTCAAACGTCACAATCAAATGTATGGATCAAAAGGTCTGAGACACTAAAAAAAAAATCACATTGCCACTATAAAAAAAAATCACTTGACTCTCCACTTGATTTGCGCAGAAGAATCAATTGTGACAAATGTAACTTCCACTCTCGGAATAACCCCCCATGATCTTTCAATGCATGCGCGTTTATTATTGCTATAGCGTTCCGTCGGGAAACCAGACAATTGGTGGATAAGATTAAAGTCGACTAAGATTAGTGACGAACACGATTATTATGCCCCAGCTTGCTCTCTGATGAAGCTCAAGTGCTTCCACAAAATGATTTCGTGATATGCCAAATTCAAAACGTGATGGTACTTAGATTGCTTTATCAAATAATTTTATTTCAAGTCGCTGCATCAACCGACTTCGAAAACAGTACGTAATAGACGGTCACAAACACTACCACACATCTACCGTTCGTTTCTAAACACAAATATACTCTCTAAAGAAATGCCACAAAATAGTCTAAAATCGACTGACGCAATATGCCATAAACAAATATTACACGAAGTTTTCTCAGGCTCAGGCCAGAATGCTTCCCTCCAAGCTGTTCTCCACCTTCAAATTATGGCCGAGCTGGTTGAAAGCGGATGTTATGTCCGCTGCCTTATCCGGATGGCAAACAATCGCCGTTCTGGCTTGGGACGAAAAGAGTTGCTTCACGTATTTCGAGCCAACCCGGGCCAAATCGGCTTCACTGACCTTCCCAACCTGTTGAACCAGTGCCTGATTGTAGCCGACCGATACCTGCTTAAAGCTGGCGAGGAATGACTGAACTACCACGTTTCCGATGCTCTTTTCCCGTGCTATGATTTCGAAAATTAACGAACTACGGGCTGATTCCAACAGGGTCGAGTCCCATTCCGCATCCGGTTTCAGTTGCTTTTCCTGTTGGAATTGAGAATTGTTAATATAGAACAACTTTTCAACAACCTATCTGCAGCTTACAGTAATCGACTTGGCTTCTTTGTAAGCAGCAACCACATTAGTGGCACGATACAACGTAAAGTAAAGTAATCCTTCGTTGGGTCGGGGTACGATATTGTACCCATAAGCGAAGCCTTGACCGCGAATTTGACGCCATAGGGGTCCTTCGAGCTGCGTTAGATACTGCAGGAACAACAGCAAAGGAGCCAGGTCCTCATCGTTGAAGTCGGTAATGGCTTTCGTACTTTGATAAAGGAAGGCACTTTCAACGCTTCCCAAACCCACTACAACACCGGTGCAATCCACCAGATTACCTTCCATGTTCATCAATTTCCAGTCCGGAATGACAATAAGCCTGTAAGTAAGAAACCAACTGTCAGACTTGTTGGAAGCCTCACAATTTCGTTCGTTAGTTACTGTTTTTCTGAAGCACCCTCCGATGGAACCAGCTTAGCCCAGGGTGCCTCCAAATCGACCTGAAGCTTAGCCATTTCCTCCCAATCAGCCGCAATGTGTAATCCAAGGTTCTCCGGACGGGTTATAATTTCACGAACTTTGTTCAGTTTGTTAATCACTTTCTCTGTACTCTGTTCATTATCCAGCTGTTCAATTAATGCGCTCAGAAATTTTTGCTGCTTGAGAAGTGAACTAACGCGCATGTTGCTATCTGTTGAAAACAAAATAGACGCTTGTTTATTCGGACAAACCTAACAGATGCACAGCACATTGACGTACCTTTATCATAATACATAGCCTTCAGTAAATCCCTAACGATGGAACTGCCTTCCCGCTTGGCTTGAGCCACATCATTCACCATTTTCGAGGCGCAAACCTTGACTCGATCCGGGGTAAATTCGGTTTTGTGCAGCAGTTCCACAATCCAATTGATACCGGTTTCGTACTTGCCTCTTACGACTTGCATGCACAGCGTCGCACTATTGGCAAACGGACCTAAGCTGAAGCGGGAATTAGTTTCAATACCCAATCTTGCCTCGGTTTCGATGGTATCCGATTCGAGTGCCGTGACGACCGCTTCATACGGAATCAACTCATTACCCCGACGAATGGGAGATTCCGTAAGCATTTCCATCAACAGTAGCAAATATGGACGCAGTTCTGGTTCCACGGGCTCTGTATTCATTGTAACCATGATCTAAAATCAAATTGAATTAAACGCATCACACAAGTGAACAATCTACAACAAGACTTACATAGCAAAAATTAGTATGCAAATGATACGCCTCGGCATACACTGGCAGTTTCTGTAGATCCAAACCGGGTGGATTCTTTCCATCTGTCGCCTTGAAGATCTGCACCGGGTGGAACTTGATACCGTCAGTCGAGGGAACTGGAATTGACGTCAGCATCTCATCCGGTGGTGGCACCTCATTGGCTGCCATGGCTTCGGCTAGCGCTTTTCCTTTATTGGCCAAACCTTCCTCGCCCAAAGTGTTTCGCTGTTGCTCGATACGTTCCATTTCTTCCTTTGCCGATCGTTTCTGTTCATCGATACTAGGAACGGCTCGAACCACAACGTACTTGCCCTGTCGAGGTTGCGAATTTAGTAAAGAAGTAATAGCTAAAAGCACAAGACGGAACAACGTAGAGAATCTGGATCCTAGCTAGCCAGAAAACTCTTCCTAGTTCCCCATGTCCTTGAAAAATCATAACGTCTTGGAGGTATATATGAATCGTTAGAATAATAACGGCACGACCGACAATCTACTTACATTAACAAGGTACTTATTCAGTAGATCAACCCAGAACTCTTCCTTCTTTGCCTTCAATGTCTGCAGACATCTATTCGAGTTTAAACGATTGTCGAACTGCGATTCAATAGTCAATTAGCAACAAATTCAGTACCCATCAATATTTGACCAAGAAACTTACGTCCTGTTCTACGGCTCCATACAGAACATCTCCGATAACGTGAAATGCCACGTTATCGTGCGGATTGCTTTCCAAGTTGCTCAACGATTCCAAAATATACCTCTCCAGCACACTTTCCATGCGTTTCATGTCGATTTTCTCCTCCTCCTTGCCCAACTTTTCCAACACCTGCTTGAGCTTTTCGTGAATGGCATCCACCTTGTCCAAAGGTACATTTTCGAATGATATATACAACATCGATTCCGAGTTTTCGGCAATGTTGTATCCCACTCGACTTGCGAAAGGATTTTCAATTTCGACAAACTCACGCTGCAACGGACTGACCGATGTATCCGACAGATAACGTAACAGAACGGAACATGCAGTCAACTCCTCATATTCGTTGGTAGCCTTGGGTCCTCGCCAAGCTACATTTACCAAGCCACAATCTTCCTCATCTGCTGGATAGACGATTTTAACATTTTTTGACTCTGCTAAAGGAGCTACCGGCGTTTGCCAGGGTCTAGTAAAAGCAGGCAAGTCTCCTTTAGAGAGGATCTTCTCCTCAATCGGTTCTAGCGCCTTGAATATGTCCTCTGGTTCAATTTGACCGGTAATGATGACATGAAGATTATCCGGACGATAGAACCCAGCGTGATAGGCGCGAACTTTTTCGTTATTAGTACTAGTACGTAAATTGCTCATTATTCCACCAGTTTCTGAACTGTATCCACAGTTCGGATAAATAGCTCGAAGCATATCTAGATGAATCCGCGATTCTCCGGTATTTTCCCGCCCTTGCATCTCACAATAAACCACTCCTCCATCTTCGCCCTCCTCCGAGATGTGATGAACTTCCGTTGCAAAGCCAGAGTCCGTCAAAGTCGGATAAAGAATGTGATCCAAATAGACCGGTAGTAATGATAAGAACCCACCACTTCCGGCCGTAGTCATCGTGTAGCAAGTATGATCGGTATCAGTCCAAGCATTTGTTCCGGATGCCAAACACCGGTTGGCGACGAGATCCAGTATGCCTTTGTAGGGATATTTTTCCGAACCTAAGAATATCAAATGTTCCAAGGTATGCGGCAAACCATCGTCATCGTGCGCCTCCGTTGCTAGCGAAAAGTATCCATTCACAAGCGGATGAAAAATAGAAATATATATGTTGTTTACATTTCCTATTTCAGTGAGAGAGTTTTTAATGGACCTGGCAACCCTATCCTATTTACTAGCGTTTGACAGTATGCAACATATCGCGGGCCTTATTTGAATAAAGCCCATCTGACGTTTGTTACTACGGGTACGAACGCCAGCATTGTTTACAAACAATGGATCTTTTGACGTTTGGTTGTAAGAGATGTTAGCTACAGGACAATGACGGCCCGCCAGGTCCCTGGTATTACTCCCCCTTTATTCACAGAGAACCTCGCAGAGAACAGAAGGTTTATTTCGCTGGGTGCATAACCTCAACGTTCAAGGTTCGAATCATCTCAGACTCTATCTCAGATGCAGGATTTTTTTTGTTTTGCTTTTGTGCGATGTGCGCACGCTTAGTATATAGAAAGAAGATTTTAAAGATTTTGATGAAGATTTTAAAGATTTACTGCAGAAAGATGCAGCACGATGCAAGTTGATGGATTAAGATTCACAAGATGAAACAAGATTTTTCAAAGATTGATTCGCTAGCGTGGGATTTTTCGATCATCTTGAATCTGGATTTAGATGTGTCGCACCCCCAGGTTCGAATCCAGGTTTCTCCATATTTTTATTTTTTCACACCATTATATTTCATGTGGCAAATTTATGAAATTCATACTGATTTTATATGACAAATGATCATAATGCAATCTAAAGTTTGAAGACGAATAAAGGTCGGTATAGGGCACCTCCAATCCTGATGGATATATATGATATATTGCACCGCTGATAAATAGGAAATGGCAACCCGGTTGAACTCAACGTCATGCATCTACTTGTTTATTGTGTTTTATAAATTCATGTTTGGTCACCGGAACACAAATTATAAAGATACAATTATTCGTTGTTTTGTGGTTCATCTATAACGACTTGTTGCAAGCTCCATTGATCCGAAGATGCAACGGTTTGATTCCTGTAAAGCCCGGAATACGACCTCGGTCCGTTAATTACTATACAACTCTTAAATGTGGAACGACATTCATCGGTTGATTTATTTGTTTCGTTTCCAGTGCTTGCGACTGCAGTGAGTGATTCTCCTTCATTCCGCGCCGTGAGGTGAGGTGACTATAAACACTCCGATGGAGACGTTCTCTACTTGATTTGCAGCCAATTCACACTGAGACCATCGGCATACCAAATGAAACCAACAACGTAATTACATCCTTACTTTTGAAAGCTAGAGAGAAATTCCATTATTTGCAGCGATTATTTGCATAGGCATAAGAACAAGTCGTGCTAATAAAAAAAGGATCAGTTATGACTTCCGGAACCGAAGATGAACGTGAATTCGGTGCAATATGCCCTACCAATTTATGTTGAGAAGGAAATGATGAGGTCGGAACAACTGTGGCAGTAGCCAGCATATGTGCTCGCCAGACTACAACAAACAAGCAAAATGTCATCAAGATAGCCTTGTAACATGTTATAACTCCGTAGTCTGAACAAGGCAATAGTCTGCAAACAATTTCATACTCAGTTCCTCATTACTCGAAAACACGGCAACAATTGATTCACCTTCGGTTGGCTATTTTGTTCTGCCAGAACTAAACTTTTTTTTCTTGACGCCTGTCCCGTATTATCGATATCAATTGTACTTTCCTTATCTTATACGTTTTAATATTCCTAGGACTTTTTTGATGTGAACTTACATTATATCGGTGAAAGGATTGTAAGGACCATTAATAAATAAATAAATAAATAAATAAAATCCAATGAACATAAGTTCTCCTCGACTTAAAATGGCCGCTAAATGTTTGGCAAACACCGAGAAACGGTTTCGGATTAGGTTTAGAAGCAGTAAACATTTTTTTTTTCTAAAATAGGGGAAATATTATGCTTAGCATAATATTTTCTCAATTTCAATTGCAAATTTGTTTTAAATAATCAAAACATATTGAAAACTATATTGCCCTTTGCGCCGAAAACTGTACTGAATTCCAGCGCCATCCTTCGCGCTACTTTGGTGGTTTGTTAATCTGGTTCGCGTTTTCGGCGTACTGTTCTGTGGATCATAAAGAAGTGGACGTCGTAGACAATAATATGATTTAACAAACAACCGAAGTGGCGATGAAATTACAGTAAAATGTTCGGCGCAAAGGGCAATATCTTGTTTTTCGGTGAATCAAATTGTTATAATGCCGACGTCTAAGCCGATATACTAAAATAGGTTTTGTTTTCTATTCCTGAAATCCAATCAAGGTGTTAATCGGTTAATACATGAAACAATGTTTATTATTCTTGTATGTGGTACCATTTTTGATGTGATGTACCTAATACCTTAACTATTATTTTAGAAAAACACAATCAAACGAAACCTAATTTCTTTTGCATTGAACGCATGTAGAAAGGTCATACAGTCTAAGTTCTTGCACGCTTGCTACCGGCTTCAATCAAATTTGCCAAACAAGAAAAAAAAAATGTCGCTGCTGCAAAAGTTTGGACACGAACGGTGAACTAATCTAGTAGAGCATGTTTGCAACGCAACAATCGAAAAGGTTCTATAGCTTTGATTTCATCGGTGTACCCTGCACACGGTTTTAAAGTTCCACAACCAAAGGTCGGTATCGTGTTCGAAAGAAAAAAAAATTTCCATCCCAAACCCATGTTAAATTCCGTTAACTGAAACGGAAAAGTGAAGAATCGAAAAGAAATTGCTGCAGCAGTATCCACCTGAAAAGAACGAAAAATAAAATTGGAATTTGTAAGGTTTCCACGCAAACTAAATTTTGAATTGACGGTTTGAAGGTTTTGGTTTTGAAAGTAAACCGCTTTCTACGAAAAAGAACCAACGCAACTTTTCAATTTTGGCAATGGTTTTTTTAATTTTAATAATCATTATTCTTTGTGTGTACAATGTCGCCTTCACGCTAAGATCAGTTTACCCAAATATGAGTGAACTTTACTCATAATCGCGGAAAAGTGCACATACTCATTTTATGGGTAAAGTTGCTTTACCCATATTTGAGTACACATGGTTAACTAACAATATAGGTAATGTTTACTTATATATGGGTAACCAATTTAAAGTTAATTTCACGCAAATATAGGTAAATCTAAAACATTATATTTAAATTAGAAGCAAATATGGATATGGATATGGATTTCTCTGTGCTTCAATTATACTACTACTACTATAGCAATTGGACTAACTGCTGATTATTTGTTCCATAACAAGTAATGCAAATAGTGCTGAGAAGTGATAAAAAAGAAATGACTAACAGTTGATCAAAACAATTATTGATCGAATGGTTGAACCCATCAGGTTAAAAAACAAGAACGGCATTTCTTTTTCAGATGTTGTGATTCCTCCCACTCCTTCTCATCGTAGTGTATTCTCTGTACAATTCCAATGTCACAACTCTGCCAAAACCTTCTCACCGCTCAAGTTTTGGAACGAATCCGGATCCAAATGTTTTGTGTCAGTTATTCCATCTTCTACTCCGCAATTCCAACTTTCGTGATGGACCTCAATCTGTTGAATCGCAAGATGGAATCATAACCAACCTACTCGATCCAATGAAGCTTACGAACTGCCAATGTTTATTTTTTCATCCAAATATGGGTAATATGCATTTACTCATATTTAGGTAATATCACTTAACTCAAATTGTAAGTGAAGTTGACCCACTTTTGTGAGTAATATTTACCCATATTATGAGTATTGCATCAGTTACCCATATATGGGTGAAACAATTACCTTTTTATGGGTAATTGAGTCTTAGCGTGCTGAGTAAACTGTTGGAAGAGGTCAGTGATTGAGACAAAGTAACATTAATAAAATGTGTGGGGGGGGGGGGGGAAAGAAGGGTTAAGAAATTATTTATAAAAAAAATGTTAAAAAAAAGAGGGAAAAAAAAATTTAAAATGTAAAATTTAACGGTGTTTTTCCATTTTTTTTTTTAAAGGGGGGATATAGGTGTAAGTAGGTTTTTTAAGGGGGGTGTTTTGTAGGATGATGTTCCACAACATGCAGTCAATTCATGTTGAATTTCATTTCTAGCTAAAAAAAAACAAAATCATTTATTTATCAATCATTGCTAAGTTTGTCCATGACCTTTTGGAAGGCCACTATTAGGTGATAAGTATGAATACAAATTCTTTTCGGCAGGAATCACAAAGCAAACAGCGAAAAATTTTCCCTGGAACTGGAACTTCCTGTTTTTCGGAGGTTTCATTTCAAAATCGTTGATTTTTTAAATGGCCAGCTGGTGACTAAAATGTTTATCGAATTCGGTCAAGTTTTTCATCTTGTGGTAAAAATAATAAAAATAACAACGGTAAAATATTTCGGATTCACTGGCAAAAGCTACTTATTGGATTCACGTTTAGTGTTCTTGCTTGGCAGATAGCAGACTGGCTCAGTGTTGTTGCTCAAGCATTTTTTTTTTCAATATCTTTATTATAGTGGCTTTCAGACTCCTGGGCTGGTTCGCCACTTAAGAAATTTCTTGCTCTTGGATATATTAAATATTGGATTGGATATATTAAATTTCAAATTTTGATTCTCTCCGTGTGTGTATTTCAATTTACCGTGCGTCTTTCACGCAACCCTGCTTCGGCACTTTTTAAAAAGAACCGGTTGAATAAGCATTCAATTCAGTGAACTCACTGCCGCAGCCAGTTTTTCAACCATCTTGAACCGGTTCGATGGTGCATGCATTCATTCATTGTAACGTATTTTTCGCACCGAATGAAGAAAAATCTACCGAGGAGGAGCGTTGAACTGATCAAAAGATAATTTATATCGGATTTTTTGTTCGTTTGGCCAGTTATTGTGGACAAATTAGCAGATAAAGCTGCTAGGCGTTCTGACTGATAACTTTTTTTTGTTGTCAAGTGTTAAATCTAAGTAAAGTGAACTGTTGTGTTTTTGACTCCTACCCGTCGCTGCATTCGATGGATGCTTCCGTCGTCACTATGGATCCTCTGGATGAAGTTGAGTGAGTACAAATAAATCTCGATTAGCGCTTAGTTGGTACATTGATTTATGATTGTTGTATATATACCTCCATTGCTTTAGTAGAAGTTTGTTTATTATGATTCCACCTAAACGTTTTCCTTATTTACAGGCGGAATGTGATTCAACAAGCACACGACATAACAACGACTTCGGTGCGGCGAATAAAGGAACTGTGGTCGGAGATCTTCGATGAGCATATTTGCCAGGACCACATGAGCCGGCTGCCGGAACATATTCAGACATTTTTCGAAGAAGTCTATGAGGAAAGTGAAGGTAGAAAACGTAAAATTGTCGAAGCTATCGAAGCATTACAGCGGGAGGCTTGTAATCTCAAACGATTATTGCACGAGGATCCTGGCGATTTAGAACCACTCCCGGGAACGCCATTGCATTTGGTACAGATCAATTTGGACCGCAGTTTGGAGTTTATGAGAGAGAAGTTAAAACTGCGACACGAACAGATTGACGAGTACCTCTTCGAACAGGAAACGCTCTGTGAAGGTAGGCAAAGACGAATTAATTCACTGAATTTATAGGTCATTTTGGTTAAACTATTCCAGACTTAGGAGAACTACCTAGAGAAATGAAAAAGGATCCACTGCCTTCAGATGCCGATATTTGTGAATTTCGGACGTACCTCGACAACCTTCGTGCGGAAAAGTTACAACGATTCGATGATATTGCCGCGATGCGCCGAGAGATTAAGATTATGATGAAGCAGCTGGAAATAGCGCCCCAATCGGATCGTCAGGAAGAATTGATTGAAGCACGTAGTTTCCCACCGACCAGATATAACCTTACTGAGCTGCGTCATTTGCATGAAATGATAAGGTCACAATTCGAGGATTTGAGAGACAATATCGATCGCATCCGTGATAAGTTGCAAAATTTGTGGACATACCTTGCTATTAGTCCATCCACGGTGAAACGGTTTCAAAAGTATAATGATTACACGCAGACCACCTACGACAAGCTTTTTGCTGAGTTGGATCGATGCGAGACTTTACGGCGAGAAAATATTCAGGCGTTTGTTGATCGAACCCGGGTCGAAATCGTGCAATGGTGGGAAAAGTGTCTCAAATCGCAGGAAGAGCGTTCGAGGTTTTCAACTTTTAAAAGTGACGTGTACAATGAAGATCTGTTGACTTTACACGAAATGGAGCTAAACGATCTGAAGGATTTTTACCGCAATAATGAAACTATTTTCCAGCTGGTTGAACAGCGAAAGGAAATGTGGGAAAAGATGATATCTCTAGAACAAAAGTCAAACGATCCATCTCGCTACAATAATCGCGGAGGAAAGTTATTGGAAGAAGAAAAAGAGCGCAAACGAATTAACGTTCAACTGCCTAAAATTGAGAATAAACTGCTTGAAGCGTGTAAGCGATATGAAATAGAAAACAAACGCAAATTTACTATTTTTGGCGAATGTGTGGAGGAAGTGATTCGGGAACAATGGAATAAACGTGAGGAAGGAAAACTGCACTCTAGTGCAAGGAAAAAGGCCAATCTGGCTACTCCAACAGGAGCCAATCGAACTGCAA
The DNA here is from genome assembly GCA_024533555.2 of Aedes koreicus. Lineage (NCBI taxonomy): Eukaryota > Metazoa > Arthropoda > Insecta > Diptera > Culicidae > Aedes > Aedes koreicus. Next base: position 28,892 of record JAHHFK020000520.1, read on the forward strand.
TGATGAGAACCCCCAAAACGGCAGAAGCCTTGGCCAAACACACAAGCATCAATAGCCGAACTAGGCTTGCAGCGGGACCAAGTGAAGAGGCATTGTTCAAGAACTCCTCCAGCAAGTTACTTTCCGCATCGAAGCTTTCTTCGGCTGGAATTAAACGTAAATTGCCTTCTCCTAAAACGGGAGCAGTCAAACGATCTCTACTGAAAGATTTGAACAGTCCAAGAACGTTCCTAAAACCCGGAGCTCCAGTCTCGGCTGGTAAGAGCCGTTTCACTTCGAAATCGCCCGGCAAAATTCCGACCATTAAAGTATATGATACAAAAGGCGGTCCATCAGCAGCTCAGAAAAGGGTAGGATAATTCTGTTAGCTTTGATTGGGAAGTGAATCTATAACTTTCTTATTAAAATTTCAGCGATCAAGACGCAAATCCCAGAACAAATCACGTCGTAGTGTGTCTAAGGCTCGACCGGACATCGTTATTACTTCCAGTACGAATACTACACTGCAATCAGACACGGTATCGTACGAACATTTCGAGGTGGGTCAATCAAAAGTATTTTTTAGACCAATTGCTAAATCCTGTTCTACATCATGGCAGAATTTTTTTGAGACTAACACTCCGAACCGTTCGTCTCTTATGCCCGGTCGGACAGGTACGGACGGAGCCGCAGCTGGAACTCGACCCAATACTCGTCGCCAATTTCGCAATCACGGAATACCGCAGCTAAGTGCCACGGGCAATCCACTCAGCACACCGTCCAAGATAACATTCCGTAATCCTGCGGCATCGTCCACGATGTTGGCCAACACCATCCGATCGCCAGGGCCAAGCAACACGACTGCCAGCGGGAAGAAGCTCATGTCGACCGCCAAGAACTGTCCGATAATTTTCTAAAGTAACCGATAGAGCGTGGATTTCAAATCGAGACTCTACTCCTTCGTGCAACGGTTGTTCAGAAAACTTAGCAATACTTTATAAATGTTACTTTGTTTTTAATTATTACTAATTCTGCCCGGATCAGTTTAACACTCGAACAAGAAGTAGTTGCCGTTGCGCTTAAATTATTTCACTCGTACCGATTATTTAGTTTATGCGCTTTTTTGTTTTAGTTTTTTTTTTTTGTAATATAAACATATTTTGTAATTATAAAGGATACATCTGAGAAGAACGATTATTTTTAGTTAATTTTACACATTTGTGATTGAGATAACTTTACGACACTTCTTTCGAACATTGAACCTCCTCCGACAAGAAGATCATATCAACTACCTACGCTAAGCTCTCTCATAAAAAAAAAACTGTCGGTAAGTCGTTATGCTACGGAGGAACAAAATTCATCCTTAAATCTAAAAATACGGATCGTAGATCCATCCATTGTACAAAGTTGAAGCAGTATAAAAATGATTTACATATTAATAAAGATTCAGAGGACTAGAATTCGATAGGAGCATCTTTATTGATAATGTTGAATGGCCCTTCAAAGTTGTAAAACGAAATCACCAACATAAATTCCCGTCTAACTATTAAAAAGAACCAATCTACATTGATGTCACATTGGATATCAAATCTGCTTGGAGTTCAACCGCGAGTAATGCCTATTATCTACAACATCTCGTTCCTTGTTTCATCAACCCGGTCGCTTTTGGGGTAGCAGAAATGTGCGAGTTGAACAATACTGTGCGGTTTACCTTCGGCAATGGAGCAGATAAACCAGCCTTAGGCGAAGTGGCAAATCTCGTGAAAGGCTTGGATGCCGAGCTTGGTGAAATTGAAGCTGCGTATAGGATAGAAGATGAAAAGTCCCTTCTCGTCATGTTCGAATCTGAGCGGTCGATGTTGCACGCGCTGACTGCCAACCCGGACGAACTGATATTCCATTATGGGTATAGATAAAAGGTCAAAGTGCATATGTCGCATGCCCAAGATCATATCTGCTATGTACGATCTCCCACCGGAGGTTCCCGACCAGGGGATTGTTACGGCGTTATCAAAATATGAAAGCGTAAAACGCACCGTGCGGGAGAAGTTTCCGGCGGAGCTGGAAATACCCGCCTACACTGGTGTGCGCGGCGCGTACATGGATGTGAAGCAGGAAATCCCGTCATCGCTGTACTTCGCCAGCCGGAAGGGAAATATATATTACCAAGGCAACAAGGACAAATGCTTCATCTGCAAGGACGAGGGAAACCTGAGGGCTTCCTGTCCCAAGCGGAATGCTCGGAGTCAGCCGAAAGTGCGTCGACAAGAAAGGAAACATACCGGTAAACTGAAGGCAACGTATGGTTCTGCAGTAACCAGAGGTACATCCACCGATGTTGAAGGTGAGAAGGAATCAGAAACGCTAGAGGTGCTGGAAGAAGAAATTGAGGAAGATGAATAGTCGTGATCGCGCGTTGATACAGTTCGCCGCATTCATGTCAACGGGGATCAGCAAACATAAAGAGTCAGCAAGAATTGCAAAGGAACAAGAAGAAGCACGAATCCACGCGAATATAGATTTTGAAATTGCCAGCGAAGCTCAACCGATGAGATTTCAGCAATAGATTGACATCGTTTGGAATACAAGAGGAAGATGACTACTTTGAGTATTCATTGTATAGCTGCCCTTTGGCAATAAATGCCAGCCGTTCCGTTTTTTTCTTGCCGCTGCCTAAATAATGTGTAAAATTAAGAATGCCATCAAGCTCAGGTTGTGAATTTCACGCAAACAGTTGAAAAGTCTCTGTTTATAAAGTTTAAATCCGAGGAAGCGATGCTACATGCATTGACTTTCAATACGGAGGATTTAATTTTCCATTTTGCTAACGTGGAGCAAACAAAAGTATGTATGACACAAGCGGTTGAATACATGGGTGGCCGCAGACTCGGGAAAATCGTGAAATGCGGGAATCCAAAATCACCGGGAAATACCTAAGCGGGGAAAAGTCGGGAATTTCAAAATCCATAGGGAATTTTTGTCATATGGCAGGAACCTAGCTCACACCTTTTTCAAATTGATAATTTGAGTAGCATTTTTGTCATCTCCTCGATCCAACGATCTCATTAACGGAATGCAACAGTGTTTTTCTGCAAATCCAGCAATGCTGGTAAAAATAGCTCAGTGCTCTATGGATGGCCCGGCTGTCAACTGGGAGGCATTCAAAGAACTGACTGGAGAAATCAGGGATCTGCGAGCCATCCCTGGCTTCGCAGTCCCAACATCGGTAGCTGCAGCTGGCACGTCGTACACAATTTCTTCAAGGAGGGGCTAAGGGCGCCCCCAGGGTGGAAGCGATCGCTACGCGATGCGAAGTTTGACAGATCGCGCGATGTCGCGCGACCAACCTCTGTACATTTAAACAAAGCGAAAACATAGTTAACACACCATAGTGGACGCGACGCCACTCGACGCGATTAGCGATTTCCTGCGATCGAACATGACGTGCACTGGTTTGTCGCTCGGTGTCGCGCGATCATATATCTTCTTCTTCTTTAGATTTTTTTTTATCGAAACCAAACCGCTTCGACTTATTGTCCAAAATTTTCAAAATTCGTGTGCATTATCGCGGAAGATGGATCAATCGAAGCGAATGAAAATGATATTGAGATAATTTTCGGTTAATTTTCCTCCGTGAAAAGTGTTTCTAATCGCGTTCACTATGGGTATCAAATCGCGTCGATTATCGATTCGATTAGGATCGCGTCGCGTCGCGTCGCAATCGCTTCCACTATGGGGTCCACCTAAGACAAACCTATTGGCATGTGGATCATTTTCTGCTGGCTTTGTTCAGTCTGTTTCAGAAAGTACCGCTTAATTTTAGCCCGAGCGTCTGGCAGTTAAAGCAAAATCGGCCATCGAAATAAAATTGTCTAAGAGCAATCTTATGCCAGCCCTTAATGTGGAAATCGGTTTTGCCTCTAAAGCGACAATCAAGAAAGCGAGAGAATTTGCAGACATTTCCGACAAAGACGTTTTTGCATTCCGCAACGACTGTCGATCTTTTCACTGTGGTTTTTTGAAGAAGCTACTTTGATTTCCTTTGACATACCCTTTAACGCGTTACGTCACCTGCGTTAACCCTGATGTTATAGCTCACTTCACGGATATAAATATAGATCGTAGATAGATAGATAGATCGTAGATAAAGACTATCTGAGCGCCGCAGTTGCTCACAAAGTGAAAGTGCCGGCTTTAAAGGCGTTGCTTGTCGGAATCTAGTGAAAAAAACAGCGTTTGGACAAATTTTGGCTAGAACTGATTGGTCATTCCAAGGAGCTGCCAAATTTGACAACATTAATACAAGCGGTTTGTTGTATGACGGAAGAAAAATCCAAACCTGCACAATATGGGCATTATTTTTATTTTGCTGAAAATGTCTTTATTGAGTATAGTTTTGGATTTTTCTTCCATCGTACAACAAACTGCTTCCAATTAGAATTCATTTGAATTTTTGAGAAGCATTATAAAATGTTCGTCCTATACTTTAACATGGGAGCTGTCAGCAGGGTTGCCACATTATTTTTCGTTTCCATCTTTAAATTTTGTCAAAAAAATCTTGTTTATCTGTGTTTTACTGCAGAAAATCTTGGCAAAAATCTTAGCCTTAAACGTTGTGCTGTAAAAGTAGAATAGAAACTTTTCATGTGCCTGCGTATGCACTTCTTTTTTATAATTGCTATTGAGTTGAATGCAAAATAAAACAGTACTCATCAGAGCACATTTATTGTGATTGGCCGATACAAAACGGTCTTTTCAATAGGGCTTAAGTGTATCTATCGGTTTCCCTACATCACACCACAGCGAAACGGATACTCTTTCTAAAGGAAACTAGTAGTACAGGAATTAGTAGAAAGTTCGTAATGAACTTTCTTAGCAAGTGAAAAGCATTCTTCCCATCTGCTCGTTTGAAACACAGCAGTTGTCTCCAACAAGATTTCAAGTCATCCGATTCTTCCACTTCAATTTCCTTGCCCATGATTGCCGTCCTCAGCTCACGAAACTCATTTTCTATGACCTGTTCACCACCGCTTGAAAGAAGATCTGATCCAGTAGAACTCCTTCAAAGTGTGCAGCATCTTGGAGTCAACGCTTGATGCAGTAATCAGAACTGGATTCGTTGAGATCAAAGCGCTTAGTGATCAACCAACTCGGTATAGACAGCACAGCAGATCGAGAAAGCCTCCTTTCTGGTATCATAGAGAGTTCCGGAACTAAGCATTTCTCCTGCTGCTACCCTGATATATATATATATATATATATATATATATATATATATATATATATATATATATATATATATATATATATATATATATATATATATATATATATATATATATATATATATATATATATATATATATATATATATATATATATATATATATATATATATATATATATATATATATATATATATATATATATATATATATATATATATATATATATATATATATATATATATATATATATATATATATATATATATATATATATATATATATATATATATATATATATATATATATATATATATATATATATATATATATATATATTAAAATATATTTTTTTTTTTTTTTTTTTTTTTTTTTTTTTTTTTATATATATATATATATATATATATATATATATATATATATATATATATATATATATATATATATATATATATATATATATATTTCCGATTTCTTACGAAGATGTTTCTCTAAATAAAAAACTCCGAAATCCATCACGTGTCTGAGGTAATCATCCTCACACATATTTACAAGGAGAACCATTGGTGAGACTTCAGCTGATTTCACATGTTCGGGAATTCCGGAACTTCTGACTGGAAGATACGGCTCGCTTTATTGATAATGGGCATCCTGTCATTAGATTGACAGAAGATGCGCTGTGTGGTTTGATTGTTGTCGCAGTTGGCTTGGAACGAGAAAAACAACACGAGCTAAGGAAACCGTTCCAAATTTCTTTTGACAATTGACTCCAAGGATAGCCATCTGGTGGTGAATGGATGCAGAATTTTTAAAGGTTTAAATTCAAAGATACTTTGTATCGTCTGTAATTCCTTGGATTGTATCGGAACGGATCTGCTGTTTCAGGTACAATGGAAGCTTTTCGTTGCGTAGGTTGCACATGGAGCCAGTATACTTGATAATTATAAAATGGGGACAGTCACGTTTCAGCAGCTTCTGAACGGATCGGTCAGAACACATTATTACCGATGCCCGATCTGATCCAAAACTAATTAAAGAAAACAAAAAATCACGTTCGAAACAACTATACTTTGAATAGCAAAAATAACCATCGAGAACGTTATTCTAACTTTCCAAAATTCCTCTGAGTGAATGCATGAAAATGCTTCTTAATTAGAAGAACAGTATTTTTTGTAGAAATCTCTGTAGGAAATTCTCTTAGGAACATTGAAAAAAATACTTTTCCAGCGGAATACTTTAAGAATTTATTGAAGTATTTTTTGTAGAGCTATATGTTAGAATGCCTTTAAAGAACTTAGACAAAATTTAAAAAAAAATCTACAAAACCCCTTGCAGATTTGTTTAAATTCAGAATTAAATAAATTAGATTGTGGAATTCATGCAAAACATTCTTTTAAGATTCCTCCATGCAAATCAAGATTTTCTCCGAGAATTATCTTATAGTTTTTGTGTAGTTCTTTCAGGTGTCCTCCAGAGCTTCCTTTTGAATCACAAAACTGTACAAGTTCAGGGATTCCTCCAAAAAAATCACCACCAGAATGTTTTGAAATACTGCCGATGAGATGTCAGAAGAAACTCCTGAAAAAATGCCTAGAGTAATGCCTAAAAACTCCTGAATAATACCTATAGAAACGCCAGAAGGAATATCTCAAGGAATGTTTGAGAACTTTTCATAGAATCTTTGAGAAATTAAAAAAATATCTCAAAACATGTATGAAGAAATCGTTTAAAGGCACACGCACAAACTGAATTTCAGACTGACAGCTGTCACCTTAGTGTGCCCCTAAAAATTTAGCTCACATCGAAGAACCTTTCATATATTCTGTTAAATTAACAACGCGAATCAAAGCAAAAACAAAGATTCTTGTACAGGAAAGCGGAAGAATGTATTGCCTAAGGCAAGGTATCAGGTGCCAATTTTAAATCACTAGTTTCCTATTGCTTGTTGGTGTCGGTGTCAATTGTTTTGAATGAAAGTAAAATTGGTTAAAAGGTGGATCTTGAAATGTACACATATTATAAATTTGAACTTTTAAATGGACAAGCAATTCTCAAAAATCTTAAAAATCTTGGTTTATCTAAAAAATCTGTAATCTTTACATACAGATATCTGTATGAATAAAATGAAAAAAATCTGTGTCAATCTAGATAAATCTGTGCATGTGGCAACCCTGGCTGTCAGATTTATCACCACTCGGTGTCTTTTTCTTTTTTCAACCTGGATTCGTCCATACACAGAGAGGAATTTGATAGTCATTTTTCCTTTTTTGGGGGGGGGGGTGAATTTTGGGGGTAAGGTTTTTTGGACCCGTTTATGATCGTGGTCAAAATTCTTTTTAAAAATTGGTGGTGTAATTTTTTTTATAATGGGGGAATTGCCTTTTTTCCCTGTTTTAATGTAAAAAATCGCATGAGGGGGGTAAATTCGATTTTTTTCGTGGTTATTGAAACTATTTTATGTGATAGTCATCCTGACGTTTATTTATTTGTGGGTTCAAGGATGAAATTTTTCTGGGGGACACTGTAACCGGCCAGTACCCATTAATGGGTAAATATGTACCCATTTTTCGATAGTATATGAAACTGTCAAAAAATGGGTACTTTTAAAATCAAAATAATGCATACTAAAGACCCATTTGTTATTTTCAATGAGAGATCAAAAGATGAGTATTTTTCTACCCATTAATGGGTAAAAAATATCTTGGCATTTTCCTGGCTCGCTTTGTTTATTTGAAAGTGCGTGGTTCGAAAAATTGAAAAACTTCGCGGAATCCACTCCACGAAAACGCGAAGAATATGGAAGAACTGAAGGTTAAACTGGATAGCGAAAGCTTTCAAAAACTAAGAGATAGGTTAATAATTTAATATAATAATATAAAATGCTTCAATTACATCAGTAGAATCTTACTTCCGAATATGTGTCTCTTCCGGGGCGTAAAATCCAAGCCTTCATCAAGTTGACGTCGAAATCATTTAAATCCTTTCAGATATATTCCACGGATATCCTCTCTGGATGATAACGATGTGATGGCCGCTTCAATGGACCACTTGAACGTCGCCGGAATATTTGCCGGTGTGAAAACTCCCGAACAAAACTTAACATACCTGATAGGTAAAAGGTCTGAGGCTAAAGGGTTGCCAAAATACAAATTCACATTCAGTTATTGCGATCTATTATGTTTATTCTAATGCTCATTATTCAATATCACAATTAAAAACAAATCACGAAAAATGGGTATTTTATACCCATTTCGCAAATAACAAACATTTCGAAAAATGGGTATTTCATACCCATTTCCCAAATAACAAACATTTTGAAAAATGGGTAAAAAATACCCGATAGCCTGACGTACAGGCTCTTTACCCATTAATGGGTAAAATTGTTTTACCCATTAAAGGAGTTAACCTACTTAAGTTCAAAATGGGTGATATTTTACCCATTAATGGGTACTGGCCGGTTTCAGTATCGTGCACTTCTGCATGTCAGACGTTCCTTACTTAAATATGAAGTCTGTGATAGGAATGTATTATGCATTTAGTAAATTTACTCTGAAAAATCGGCATTATAAAACATCACCTTATATTTGCGTTAACTTCAATAGTTGAATGTTAAAAATCAATAGTTTCAAATATTGAAATCAAAGCGTAGAAAATGTCCCGATCGATTGGTGCAAACATTTCGGAAATCAATCGTGGATTGACTTAGTTATTAGCGTTCAAAACCTATATATTTTTCGTGACGCTCCAAATTTTCGCAATTCGAACGTGTACCCCAGTATTGAAAACACAGACGTAGTAGTCCTACGTCAAAAAATAAAAAGACGACACGACACCATACAAAACAGCGAACATGAACATGACCGAGAGAAAGGGGAAGCAAACTTGAAAATGTAACACCCTTTGAGGCAGTATCAACAGCGTCCCTATGGACGACATGATCCTTGCACGGCTGGTGAAATGCTTCAAAAGGAGTTAAGTTATATCATTCTAACGCACAAGGAACAATACAATAGCCTCTTATTTTTGGTTCGATAAAACTGCTTCCAGACTCTCAGAGCACATAAAGACACACCAACGGACCAAACTACAAAAGACTGAAGAAATTACGAAACACCGTCTTGAACTTGCAAACGCAACACTGACTAACAAAATAACAAAAACAAAACAAAAACAGACGAAAGGACTCAAAATTCTCAAACGTGGCTCCTTCCGAGTCATTTGCAACAGCGTCTTCTTGGACGACATGTGCCGTGTACGGCTGGCAAAATGGTTCGAAAGGATCTACGCAACGATATCATCAAAGGCCTGGCGCCAGTAAACCTTCAAAAAAAAAAAAAGAAAGTGGGCACCTCGGTAAACAAACCGCTGTAAAAGAATTCTTGCAGCGGTCACTTTCCGTGCCGCTGCAACACAATCAGTGATACCGGATTCGAACTGGACAGAACTTTATGTGTCTCTTGACTCAGCCTAATATGTAATAATCGATTGCAGTATTTGTTATAACTCATAAAACATTTGAGCTGTAAGCAATATTTAACTAGTTATACACTTGTTTAGATATGTTCAATAAGCCATTTGGTAGTAGGTATCACGAAATGTTACACAACTCGTTTTATAAGGTCCAAAACTTTCAAGGAATATATATATGTAATGTCGGTCTGTAAGCACCAAATTGGGTCTTTTTGTGGATGCAACTTCGTCCCATTCGGTAGATTTGTTATTAAATGTTGACTACGTACGGTTTTTTTTTTTTCTGATTTTCTGATTTAAGGCGTTGTCAGCTGTATTGGCTTCACCAAACACAAAATTTCAGGAAAGAAACTTTAATAAAAACAGTTAAGAAACACTTAAATGATTCTCACATACAATTTATCAGCCATCCGATAGTGAAAACAAAATAATTCACTCTACACAGGTTTTGTTTCTTTGGGTTAGATGAGCCATTTGAAAAACAAATAGACGAAACTCAGAAGTTGTAATTGAAAATTTTACCAGTAACAACATTTTTAATATGATTTTCACACAACAGGCCATAGTTGGGACCATATAAATAAATATGTTTCTAACATTGGGTCTACGGTTTTCAAGTTAAATCATTGTTAGTTTAGCTATGTGAGCAGTTAGTTTAGAGCGTATGACTATTTTCTGTACATCTTGGCTGTATTACTTGGTTTATCGGTTTAATTTAGCCAATTTTAGTGTAGATAATCTGTTCGTCAAGATCGTGTAGATAATCTGTTCAGCTTTACTTGTCAAATCATGGTGTCTCAAAAGGTAAGGAAATCGTTAAGTACGCGGAAGTGAACAACTATAAATTGATAAATAATGTCTCAGTTGCTTTGAAAAAAATCGGTCATCCTAATAGCAACATAATTTTGTTGATTATCGCCAAATTAAGTAAATATTCGGTAAATACGCAGAATAAGGGAGCTAGGCTAACATTACATCCCGTTACCCTACATAAACTATCATATTGAATGATGAATTATCCTGCAACATTAAAATGAAAGCATTTAATTAATTTGCTTCCTCCAATTATGATCATGATCTAGAGTGGACCTAGTAAGCACGCATGTTTATTTACAACTGGCTGTTCGCAGATTGGGTGGTGAAACTCAAGATAAATGTCGACGTTTCCGCTAGTTTTTGTTACGTGGAACTTTACAACGGAGATAAATCGTTCGTTGTAAAGTAGGTGCCATTAAACTCTTAAATAGAATCACAATAATAGTACCATCTGACACAGAATAATAAAACCAAAATCGTCTACCGAGGTAGAGGGATCCGAAACGGCCCTGCTACGCTGTAGAAGGCGCACAAGGATTCGGGAGTTCCTGAAACGACTCTTTCCAGAAAGAATCGTGGTTTCTGTTCAGCAATTTATGGAAAAGTAAAGGGTGAGGAAAAGGAGAAGTTTCTAAGGGGGCTGTACACAGAAGTTGTTTCCATTGTAATCGGTCCATGGCTGTACCTCGCCAGCCTCGCTGTCTGCGGAGGGTCCGTACCCAAGTAACATTGCCAACACCATCCTGCTTTATTAAGTTTTATTAAGGTTTTATCAAAGGCACTAGAAATCAATTTGGTTTTATTGCCAATAGGTTTCATATTTTAGTCAGGCTTATGAGAACCTACACAGCTTGTTTAAAACGATCTTAAAACCTCGTGTTCTCAAAATCCTTTTATATCCATTCATATTATCTTATTATGGTCAGTTAAAAAAGCCTTTTAAAACCATTTTGCCTCCAGTAAATGCATAAAACGGCCAATTGGCGATGAGGGAAGCCACCAAATAACCAAATAGTTTTAAAGTAGTCATTGCGAAGATAACTTGCCTTTATGGCAGAATTCTGGCAGAAATCGCCATATCGAAATATAAGAAATAATTGAAATGAGAAATAATAAATGCACCAAATTTTAAATGTAAGGCAAATGAGCTGTAAATCGGAGACCAATTTCTCCATGTTTAGATAGCCTTGTTGAATTCCACCAATTTTCATGAAATTCATGATTAATTTATCGAGTATATTAGTTTTAATTTTGTGTTGTTTTGTTGTGAACTCGCATAATTTCCGTGGCGCATTAGTTTTCGGCTCTTATCGTGCCAATATTCACCACAAAATTTAATACGTATATGGTATAGAGCATGATACGCTGTAAAAAACTCAATTTGTTTTAGATATTTTGCTATCAAGCAAAATTTCCCGCAATATCAGACCTTTTTTCTCAGATGTTATTTACTGCTAAATGAATCAGAAGAACAGAGAATCAAACAAAGCAGAACAACAAAAACCAACCACGATATCACAGTGAAGTTTGACAGCTGTGGCCATTTGGCCACATTCTGGTTTTCATGGCAGCCAATAGGTTTTATGAAGGTTCTCAAGCGGTCATAACATCTTTCACTAGAACATTTTCATAATCTTTATGTTCGTATAAAGGTTTTAGTAACTTGTTCTTACAACCGTCTAGAGAGTGGGCTATTTTGTACAAATTTTGGCTTTAAGGAAGCATATAGGAGGTGTTGGTAGACAAAACAGTTTTGAATGAAGTTTTATCAACAAAGCCGGGAGGAGTGCTATACGGCTGGAATAAAACTAAAATTGTTACTTGGGCAGGTCACCTTCTACTTGATCGATCCACTTTGCTCGTTGCGCGCCTCTTCTTCTTGTACCTGTTGGTTCGTTTTCGAGAACCATTTTCACAGGGCTATCGTCCGACATTCTAACGACCTGCCCAGCCCATCGTAGTCGACCGTTTTTTGCGATGTGTACGATGGGAGGTTCTCCTAGCAACTGGTGCAATTCGTGGTTCATCTGCACTCCACCGTACATCGTACGCAGCACCTTCCGTCCAAAGACTCCAAGGGCGCGTTGGTCCTCCACTAGCAATGTCCATGTTTCGTGGCCGTAGAGAACTACCGGTCTAATCAATGTCTTGTAGATGGTCAACTTTGTGGTTCGGCGAACTTTGTTCGATCTTAGCGTCCTTCGAAGTCCAAAGTAGGCACGATTGCCAGCCATAATGCGCCTTTGTATTTCTCTTCTGGTGTCGTTATCGGCGGTTACTAATGAGCCCAGATACACAAATTTGTCTACTACCTCGATTTCATCACCGTCGATCTGAACTCGTGCTAGGTGGTTAACATTGCTGGCTAACACCAACATTGAAGCTATGCTTGCAAACTGGATTTTCTTATGTGCTGATTCTGGAACGCCCAAGGCCACGAAGGAAATTTTAAATTCAACGGTGGAGCTCGCATCTGGGTGGTTGAAAATATCCAAATAAGGAGATCCCGAAATATCCAAGTGGACTCCAGAAGCGCTTGGAAATGCCTCGGCGAGGTTAAAGAAGGTGTGCCTTGAAAGTTTTTTCCAATATCAACTATAAATTCGATTAGGAAAATAATCTCCATCTTCTGGAACATCCGGCTGGAATGTCAATGAGGCCAATATTGTAATGAATCATGTACCAAAGAAATTGTTTGCTAGGTAGGGTATCAATGAAAGCTGAAAAGAGTGCGCTAAGGCTTAGTATACTGAAAGACTTTCGTATCAATCCATTTGTAGTTATGAACGAAGACTTGATGAAAAAAGGTCTTAACCTGAATATACCGTACAAATTGCTTAAAACTAACCACCATATACGGGAATCAGGAGGAACAAATATCTTACCAGGATCGATTATTATCTATACTGATGGCTCGAAAGTTAATGATGGAACTGGAACAGGAATTATTTATTTGCGTCTATCTATTGTAGACCAGTTTTGTGCTTGGACTGTTTATGTAAAACAATTGTCTATTTCTTAGGAAGCGAGAGGGAGCATAGAAGTTAAGATTTTCTAAAATCTCTTGTGTGTTTACTCTCTGCATAATAACATCATTCAGGAAAGCTATCATTGCTAATTATCTTCTCTTTATAAGCCCAGCTAAAATAATCAACATACATCGTGACTCATAAGACGGCAAAGATAAAGTTATCCAACCTAACTTTCGTAGGGCAAATAACAAAAATTGTTTTTGAACTGACTCTATACGGCTTACATGTGTATCTTGATATGGAGACCAAACTATGCTACAATATTCAAGAAGGGGTCTCACATATGTTATGTACAGCGTTTTGATTGTGTATGGATCATTAAAGTTTAAGCTAAACCTTTTGAGAAACCCGAGCATGTTGCTTGCTTTATAAATGATATTATTATAATGTTCGGCAAAAGTTAATTTAAAACCGAGTATAACAACTAAGTCTCTAATTTGACTGCATCTTTCAACACTTTTCTGACTAGTGTAATAGATTTTTGCAATATTGTGTGTTTTCTGGTAAACGAAATGGAATTGCATTTTTTTATATAAAGTTCTAACAAATTTTTATTACACCAAATGTAAAAATTGTCAATTTCGTGTTGAAATAATTCAAGGTCAGATGTCTCACATATCTCCATGAAAAGTTTCATGTCGTCTGCATATATTGAAAAACGAAGGAAACTCAAAATGTGTTCAATATAATTGATAAATAAAATAAATAATAATGGACCAAGATGAGACCCTTGAGGCACGCCCGACGTAACGTTCACAATTGATGAAAGTTTTCCCTCAAATCTTACTCTTTGCGTTCTTTGAGTCAAGTAAGACTCAATCCATTTTAGTAGCCCAGGATTGAATCCCAACTTGGATAATTCAGAAAGCAACAGTGGAATATAAACTCGGTCAAATGCTTTACTTAAATCGGTATATTGCGCTTCAACACAATTTCCTTTATCCATTACGTTCAAAGAAAAAGTTACAAATTGTATCAAGACTGTTGATCGTCCTTTAATAAAACCATGCTGTTTATTAGAAATGAAAATCTTCACCTGTGAAAATATATTACCATTTATGATAGATTCAAAAAGTTTCGGAATGCTTGATAATATAGCAACCCCAAAATAATTTTTAATATCAGATTTTTTTTCCACTTTTAAAAATTGGGATCAAAAAAGATTCCTTCCAAACAGCACGAAGAACGCTGGACTCCAATCATGAATTAAACAACCAAAATAAAGGTTTAACTAGCTCCTTTGAAAAAGATTTTAAAAATATAGGTGGTAAGCCGTCTCGTCCAGCACCCTTTGAAGCATCCAAAGTTTCAAGAGCATGTAAGATTTCCCTGACAGATAAATTATCAACTGAAATGTCCGTCATTGGCTCGGGGAGGTATGAGAAATTTTGCAAGTCACACTCATTATCGTCATGAGAAGTATAGATGTCCTGGAAGAAATCAGCGAATAAGTAGCTAATGTCATTTGTTGTGTTACCGGTCCTGTTGTCTAAATGCATTTTTGAAGGAAAGTTCTTAGACTTACGTTTTTCTTTAACATAGCGAAAAAAAGATTTAGTGTCTGACTTAATATTATTCTCAGCCCGAGTGTTATGCTCTTCATATGCATTTTTTAATTCTAAACTCAGTTGATCGCATATGGCCAGATAAATCGATAGATTTTCATCAATTTTATTTCTTTTGTATGCTTTATGAGCTTTTTGTTTCCTATTTTTGAGATTAGTAGCCAGTCGTTTATACCATACTGGGGATTTTAGACTAGATTTTCTCATTTGTTTCATATGCACTGTTTTTTTCTAAAATATCATACATAATTTGGTAGAACGCGTCCACTGCTTGACCTACATTATGATCACGTAATACAGTTTGCCAGCCAATACAATTCAATTTTTCTTTGATAAGTACATAATTGGCCCTACTAAAATCATAGTATGGTTCGGACAAATCATTATCCATCATTGTGGTTTTTTTTTTTTAAATCATTTATTTGTACAGGCTCAATCGAATCAACTTTACAGAGCCAAGTTTTCATATTTATATACATCAGTTATCTTAAAACTAAAGTTAGAAGGATAGAACCGATTACTCGCGGCCGTCTCGAGGTTAATAGGAATAACAATTTTAAGGATGGGAAGATGGGCGGGAATTTTAAATATGGTTTTCATAACACATTTATTTTAAATTCTACACTGTCAAAAAACTTATAACTATACAATATTTGGTTTTCTTTTTACTTGAACATTTTTGAGAAAGAAAAAACACTCACAAACACAGATAAAAAAAAAAAACTTATAATAAACATACATGTTAAACTAACTACAGTCTTAGGCTAATGTTAGTCAAAAACACATAAATGAGTTTCATAAACTCCAAATCACGTACAGCCAAGATATCTCGGACCGGTACATTGGATTGACTACCTCGAGCCCGAAGGGAATCATAAAGCTCAGATCTGACTCCACGATGCTCGGCACATGACCAAAGAATGTGATCTGCGTCCTGGTAACCTTGTCCACATTCACAGAGATTGCTGTCACTCAGCCTAACACGGTATAAATGAGCGTTCAAAGAATAATGATTGGATATGAACCGAGACATCACACGAATGAAGTCTCGACCTACATTCATACCCCCAAACCAGGATTTCTTCGACACCTTTGGGATGATAGAATGTTGCCATCGCCCCAAATCTCCTTTACCCCATTTATACTGCCAGCTGACGAGTGACTGTTGACGAAAAATAGTAAAAAATTCATTGAAGGCGATTTGTCGATCATAAATATCGCCTTCCATAGCGCCCACCTTTGCAAGCGAGTCCGCTTTCTCATTGCCCGGAATTGAACAATGAGATGGGACCCATACAGAGGTGATGATGAAATAACGTGAAGATAAAGCACTTAGAAGCTCCTGTATTTTCATGAGAAAATACGAGGAGTGCTTTACCGGCCTCAAAGAGCGAATAGCCTCTATAGAACTGAGACTATCCGTGAAAATGAAATACTGATCCGGTGTTAGTGAGGCAACAATTTCTAGCGTAAAGTGTATTGCCGCTAATTCGGCGACAAATACGGAACAAGGAGCTTGAAGTTTACGATTGGCGCTATAAATTTCATTAAATATACCAAAGCCTGCTGACTCCTCTATCAATGATCCATCAGTGAAGAACGATTTAGTGGAATCAACTTGGCCAAACTTTGCAGCAAATATCACAGGAGCGATCATAGGACGATGATGCTCTGGGATTCCATGAAGCTCCTGCTTCATGGATAAATCAAAATGAACCGAACTGCCGAAGTCGACGAAGCAAACACGATTGGAAATATTCGGAGAAGGGCTGACATCCTGTGTTATGTACAAATGGTACAAAGTCATGAAGCGAGTTTGAGGATTCAACTCAAGGAGCTTCCCAAAATTTTCGATTACCTGAGGGTTCATGACTTCACACCTGGTGAGGAGCCGGAGAGACAATTCTGTAAACCGATCCGAGAGTGGCAACATGCCAGCCAGCACTTCAAGACTCATGGTGTGAGTCGAATGCATGCAACCTAACGCGATACGAAGACACCGATACTGAATACGTTCCAGTTTAATGATGTGCGACCGAGCCGCTGACTGAAAACAAAAACTACCGTATTCTATAACCGACAAAATCGTTGTCCGGTACAACGTTAGAAGATCTTGCGGATGCGCTCCCCACCAGGTCCCGGTAATTGTGCAGAGAAAGTTGATCCTTTGCTGGCATTTTCGCTTCAGATACTCAATGTGGGATCTCCAGGTGCACTTTGAATCGAACCAGACCCCAAGATATTTAAATGACATAGAATGAATTATCGGCTTACCCCAAATTTGAAGCTTCGGTTGTGCTGGGTTATGCTTCCTAGAAAAAACTACCAACTCAGTTTTCTCCGTAGAGAATTCGATACCTAGCTCTAGAGCCCAAGCAGACAAATTGTCTAAGGTATCCTGTAAGGGTCCTTGCAGATCGACCCCATTGGGTCCCGTGACAGACACTACGCCGTCATCTGCAAGTTGTCTCAACGTACAGTTGTCAGTTAGACAAGTCATTGTGGTTTTGTCGTACACAAATATGGAGTATTCAATTGCAGTGTGGAACACTTAATTTTTCCAAAGAGGAGTCGGTGACTCTGAAACGCAAAAATCATCGGTCATATTAGTGAATATCAAATCTAAGTAGCAATTATTCTGATTTTTCACGATATTTACTTGATTGAGCCCGATTTCAGAACTTTTGTCAAATAGAGTACGGAGCGTTTCATTCTCCCCTGCAATTTGAATCAAAAAGGACTCATTTTCATTGTCAACAATAAATTACCGGCGCAGGTCTTAATATCTCAATTGCAATGAGAAAATGAACCATTGTTTTCCTAGCAGAAATAAATGCCATATTAGAATGTGTATCAATAAGAGCCTGGAGCGAAATTATAGACATGCAAGGATTTACATATTTTCAGATAGTCAGGTGGCTTTGAATGCTCTAAAATGGTTCACATGTCAATAAAAAAATGGTTTGAGAATGCATAAAATTGCTGAAACAACTGGCAGACAAAATCCAGCTTCACTTGTACTGGGGACTAGGCAATTGTGGAATAAAAGAAAATGGAAAAGCAGAAAATTCTGATTGTAGTATGTTATGAAGCTTAAACAATTGTCCACTGTCATCGCAAGAACGCGTAGAACATCTTCTGTATATGGGTTAAGAAAAATTACGCAGATCTATTAAAAAATGCAGGAATGCAGGTGTACACAACATTAAACATTGATTTTTAAATACGACTATCAACACAAACGGAACCAAACCTCATTAAGTATATCGCATAATTTCATCCTCGGAAAAAAATCGCTCCCAATAGAATGCACAGCTAATTATTTACACTTACTAATTCGATTATGCGATTACGCTAACCGACCGTATGAATACATCAATCATATCGGCGTAATCGATAAAACAAATAAATTACTCGCATTTCCCATGGCACCATTATGCATAATTAATTTTTGCTTTCGTTCTCCTTTTTTTTCTATCTCCCTCCTCCTCCGCCGCCGCCGCAGATTTAGTCCAACCCGAACGCCCTCGCCGTGGGACGGCGTCCGGATAGCCGATAAGTTTAGCCCGGTCTGCCCTCAGCGGCTGCCGAATGTAAATAACGAAACAGCAGCTTTAGATAAGATGCCAAAAGGACGACTAGAGTACTTGAAACGTTTGCTACCTTTTTTAATCAACCAGTCGGAGGATTGTTTGTACTTGAACGTGTTTTCACCGGCACACGGTAAGTTCTGGTTAGTTTGTAGTTTCGAACTGAAGTCTAATTCTCTTCCATCAACAGCCGCTCAAAGCGACAAGAAGCTACCTGTTATAGTATTTTTACACGGAGAATCATTTGAGTGGAACAGTGGGAACCCCTACGATGGGACCGTGCTGGCCAGTTACGGAGAATTAGTTGTAGTTACACTGAATTATCGATTAGGAATCTTAGGTAATGTTAACTCACATATAAACACTAAAACAAACGTTACTAACCTTTTTTTTCTCATTCTAATGATCAGGTTTTTTAAATGCCAATCCAAGTCCGGAGATACGGGCCCGGGTGGCCAACTACGGTCTGATGGACCAGATGGCAGCCCTGCACTGGGTCCAGCAGAACATTGCCAAATTCGGCGGTGATCCGTCAATCGTTACGCTGGCCGGTCACGGAAGTGGCGCAGCGTGTATAAACTTCCTGATGACTTCGCCGACGATGGTGCCCGGGTTGTTCCACAGAGCCATCCTCCTGTCCGGATCGGCCTACTCGTCCTGGGCCCTAGTGGAAGACCCCGTGATATACGCCCTGCGGCTGGCGAAAGAAGTCAATTGCTCAATACCGGAAGATCTCATCAAGAATCACGAACAGATCGTCGATTGCTTGCGAGACGTCCCGCTGGAGGACCTGTTTGCGGCAGACATCCAGCCTCCGAGTTTTCTCAGTGCGTTCGGACCATCGGTAGATGGAGTGGTGATCCGGCCGGGTCGAACCAATCAAGACATCGACGAAACGCCCATCCGAGGTACATCGAAACGATCGCAAGGTGCAGCAGGTCGTTACGATCTACTCTTCGGAGTTGTCACGGGAGAAGCTCTATGGAGGTTCAGTGCCGCCGATATTCAAAGTGGCTTCGAGGGCGAACGTCGGGATCGAATCCTACGAACGTACGTCCGAAATGCCTACACATACCATCTAAGCGAAATCTTCTACACCGTAGTTAACGAATATACCGATTGGGAACGAACCAGTACGCATCCAATCAACACCCGGGACGCTGCAGTTGCGGCATTGTCGGATGCCCAATTCGTTGCGCCCTTGGTGCACACCGGAGACATGCTGGCACCTGCTCCACCCCTACCCGGACAGGAGCCATCCGGTCCCAAGTGTTTCTTCTATGTGTTCGACTATCAAACCAAGGACGGCGACTATCCACAACGAATGGGAACGGTGCACGGGGAAGATTTGCCGTACGTGTTCGGGGCTCCGCTGGTGGACGGATTCAGCCATTTCCCACGAAACTACACCAAGTCGGAGGTGGCTCTGTCGGAGGCGATCATGATCTACTGGGCGAACTTTGCCCGGACGGGGTGAGTATTGAAGGGCTGCGCTCAATTGTCCATTTTTCGTTTGTTTCCATTCAGATTTGAATCCCACCATTGAAACATTTCAAATTCACCGATTTACCCCAAAATTTGAGGACTTTTTTGTCTACCATCTATACGTAAAAATCTCAGTTTTTATGCCGATTGGACTACCCGTCGGCCCATAGGACCACCCCCGTTTTTAGGTTTTAAAAAAAAGGTTTTTTTTAATTGCTTGCATCTCCTAAACCATTACATCTGCAAACGATCTGTTCAATGTTTTTGGAAGTAAATTGTTCAGAAAATTAGGGAAAATAAAGTGGCGGCAGTGTTGCCAAACATGTTTTTTGTGCATTTTATAAAATTAAAATTGCGTTTTTCGTCAAATCAGTATCAGTTAATTCGGAAACTTCGAATGTCATCGTGTTCCTCACACGTTTTTACATAGAAATCACTTAAAACGTAAAGATATTCTGAGGCCTCTCTGGAGTTACAGCATGTTGATTCAAGCAGCGGGTGGATAGTCATGAAGAAAACGAAGAATATTGTTTTGGCTCGGGAATTACTGGCACACCGGTCCCAAGCTTAATGATTCGCACCTAAGACCGTAACTGACACCAATACACTCTCAAATATTCTGTCAAAATAACATAGCGAATCAAAACAAAGACAAACATACTTGTACCAGAAGGTACTGAAAAGCGCAAAAGTGCATGGCAAGGTGCAGATTGCAAGGTGTACTTCGGAACGTGGGGCTCTACAACAGTGAACCAATTTCAAATCGCCAGTTGCACATGTATTGTTGATTTAAGGAAGTCCTCATTTATAAGTTTTTGTGACACTAGCCGGCAGTGTTTACCCCCATTGAGGAAATAACGTGAATTTTTTATATTTTGCCTCGCTGAGTTAAAATATGGTCTCAGAATAGCTGTAACATATCCAGGTTTTGAGAAAAATGAGATTTAAAATCACAAAAATACGTGATTTCTTTCGAACTATAAGTTGACGCCCTTTGGATGTTGGGATTTGGTTTATGGAATGGACTTCCCTAAGTCCATTTGTGAACAAAGTTTTTTCCTTACACGAAAGGTTGTGAAGAAAAACGGGGTTTTATTCACAAAATTATGAAATTTCATGAAAATCTAGATTTTTGCTTTGTTTTTAACACTTGAATTTTAGCTTTCCCCTTTGAATGCTGCGCATAAAATTTATGAAAGAGACTACCCTGAATCCATGCGCAAAAAAAGATTTTGCCTAACACGTAAGGGAACGTCCATTAATTATGTCACGCAAAAAGCGAATTTTCATAACCAACCCCCCCCCCCCCCTTGTCACGTTTTTTGTATGGACCTTCAAAATTTTTTGTATGGATTGTCACGTTTTACCAACTCCCCCTCCCCCCTGACTGCGTGACATAATTATTGGACCTTCCCTAATATCGATGAGAAAAAAAGGTTTTTTTTCACGAAATTACGAATTTTCATTAATATTAAGATTTCCTATTTTGAAAACTTGAATTTCGGTTCTGCCCTTTGAATATTGGGCTTCAATTTTATGGAATGGACTTTCTTGAATCTTTTGATGCTCACAAATTTATTCTAACACGTATAATTGATGAGTAAAACGAATTATTTTTCACAAAACTACAAATTTTATAGGCAATCTGGTATTCCAGTTGTGAAAAACTGTGTTTTGGATCCACCTTTTCAATGTTTTGAGTGGATTTATGTGACGGACCTTCCTAACACCATAGGTGCTCACATTTGTTTTTTTTTCTTACACGTATGATTGATGAGTAAAACTGGGTTTGATTAACAAAACTACATTTTTTGAAAGAAATTCTGCATTCCTCTTTCTACATTTTGTATGGGATTTTGTATGGGATACCAACACGTAGAAAGAAAGGCCCGTTCCACAGCAAGCTGTACGTCAATGACTGGTGGGCGGTGCCGTATATTCGAGCAAGAGTAGGAGTGAGCAAGACAGCATTTAAACAC
Source organism: Aedes koreicus (assembly GCA_024533555.2). Lineage (NCBI taxonomy): Eukaryota > Metazoa > Arthropoda > Insecta > Diptera > Culicidae > Aedes > Aedes koreicus. The sequence continues at coordinate 51,033 of JAHHFK020000520.1, forward strand.
ACAAACACTCAGAAGACAAAAGAACAGGTAATACAAAAGATTCTGCGTAGTTATAAATTGACTGACTGACTGACTGACTGACTGACTGACTGACTGACTGACTGACTGACTGACTGACTGACTGACTGACTGACTGACTGACTGACTGACTGACTGACTGACTGACTGACTGACTGACTGACTGACTGACTGACTGACTGACTGACTGACTGACTGACTGACTGACAGACTGACTGACTGACTGACTGACTGACTGACTGACTGACTGACTGACTGACTGACTGACTGACTGACTGACTGACTGACTGACTGACTGACTGACTGACTGACTGACTGACTGACTGACTGACTGACTGACTGACTGACTGACTGACTGACTGACTGACTGACTGACTGACTGACTGACTGACTGACTGACTGACTGACTGACTGACTGACTGACTGACTGACTGACTGACTGACTGACTGACTGACTGACTGACTGACTGACTGACTGACTGACTGACTGACTGACTGACTGACTGACTGACTGACTGACTGACTGACTGACTGACTGACTGACTGACTGACTGACTGACTGACTGACTGACTGACTGACTGACTGACTGACTGACTGACTGACTGACTGACTGACTGACTGACTGACTGACTGACTGACTGACTGACTGACTGACTGACTGACTGACTGACTGACTGACTGACTGACTGACTGACTGACTGACTGACTGACTGACTGACTGACTGACTGACTGACTGACTGACTGACTGACTGACTGACTGACTGACTGACTGACTGACTGACTGACTGACTGACTGACTGACTGACTGACTGACTGACTGACTGACTGACTGACTGACTGACTGACTGACTGACTGACTGACTGACTGACTGACTGACTGACTGACTGACTGACTGACTGACTGACTGACTGACTGACTGACTGACTGACTGACTGACTGACTGACTGACTGACTGACTGACTGACTGACTGACTGACTGACTGACTGACTGACTGACTGACTGACTGACTGACTGACTGACTGACTGACTGACTGACTGACTGACTGACTGACTGACTGACTGACTGACTGACTGACTGACTGACTGACTGACTGACTGACTGACTGACTGACTGACTGACTGACTGACTGACTGACTGACTGACTGACTGACTGACTGACTGACTGACTGACTGACTGACTGACTGACTGACTGACTGACTGACTGACTGACTGACTGACTGACTGACTGACTGACTGACTGACTGACTGACTGAAAACACCTAAATGCTCATGGTTTTCTAACCCACAATCTGCAGTATGTATTATACTGGCTATTGTCCGTGAAATCCAAGAAAAATACTATTTATTGGCAGCAGTGTTGCCAAATTTTTTTTTTGTTGCCAAATTGTTTTCCATTAAAAAAAACATTAAATTGTACAACACTTACAAACATTTTGAGCCAATGTCGAAGAACACTATTTGAAAGGGGGACTCCACCCTGGATATTCGTCAAAATCGAATATTTTGTTTTCAATATTCTGCCTCAAAAAAGTTGTGCCGGACATATTTTCCGATAGCAAGTAACTCATTAAAACGCATTGCTGTACGAAACTTTTACAGTGTGATACGGATCACATAGAATAATACTGCCTTCAGCATAGTTATTCGGTCGATAAGGCCTTTCCATTGACGATCAGTTTAGTCTCACTACGTGGCGTTAGTGTGCTAATTATTTTCAGAAATATGCTATATCTTGGTCAGATAGAATGTTTCTGTCTTGGACAATGTTGTTCAGTAGGCCAAGACCTTTTGAATTGTGGTTTGCAGTTCAAAATTATCTCGATTCTTGAACTTTGAGAACGGCTCAAGATGTTCTTAATTTTTCTATGTCAAAAACAAGTCTGATGAACGCGATAAAATTAGAAGTTTTTTAAATTACATTATACTCAATTGTAGAAAAATACAATTTCATTTTTTAGTTAATTTTTTTTGGCAACACTGCTGTCAATAAATAGTATTTTTCTTGGAATTCGCGGACAATAGCCGACATGAAACATACAGCAGATTCTTCTAAGACGTAATAGTTTCGGAGATATAGACAAAAGAAAATAATAGATTTTGACAAATCTATATAGGTACAGGGTGCGGCAGAAAATAATGCGAAATTTTTTTCTATTTCTTTCAAATCCTATTTTCATCTAATTCAAGCAATAATATCAATTTCATTTTCGAGTGCAGTTATATTTATAAAGTCCTGCATGCCAGAGCATGCCTTTCGGACGTAGTCCTCCGACATTGACTGCCATGTGCGTGTTATGGTTGACTTCAGGGTTTTCACACTAGGGTGTGATGTTTTGCAGGCTCGTGTTTCAACATATGCCCAAATCGAATAATCCAACGGATTAAGATCTGGACTGCTAGGGGGCCACAAATTCTTCGGCCAAAACTTCATGTTATCGTTCAACCATTGTTGGACGTGTGACACGGCGCTCTATCCTGCTGTAGAACAACGTTTTGGTCCTCGGAGAAGTTGACCTTCACCCAGGGAAGCACTTGGTCTTTAAAATACCGATATACACTTCGGTATTGATTTTAACTCCAGCATCAATGAAAACAGGCGGCATTTTCTACCGTTGGACGCCACCAAACTAAACATCATGAAAACCGACCGGATGTTTGGTTTAAAATTTAAATTTCACTTTTTCCGGAACGTTCTCCATTTTCTGCGGTGAAATGAACCGGTCTGTGCGGCTGTTGGCCACAGCATCGATGCTGAAAAGCTTTTCGTCGGAGAACAGAATTATCATTTTTTTCCTTCTTCAACAAGGAAAGCAATCTCTTGGAACGAGTCACTCATAGTTCCTTGACCCGGTCCGTAATCAAGTGGCGTTTCACTCTGGCTCTGGAAGATGCATGCAGGTCTTTTTTGATGATTCTCCGCATGGATTTCTCCGAAATATTGGCTTCCTTTGCAAGTTTTCTTATGGAACGCACCGGGTTGCGAGCAATTTTTGCACGGACCGATTTGATCACGTTCGGCGTGTGTGCGAAGCGTGGACGTCCGCATTCCGGATTCCACGGCTTAGGACCATCCTGCAGGGAATTTTTTATGCGGTAAACTGTTGCCAAATGGCACCCTACGACCTTGGCAATCTCTTTCGGCTTCTTCGGGGCGAGCAACAAACTGGTGATCACTTCTTTAGCGGACATTTTGACTAATTTGCAATAAACAAATAGAATGTTTGGATGCAGCACTAGAAAGTTAACATAAAAAATACACTTTCGACAGAAATTAGTCACTAGCTACACGAATTAACCCAGTACTCAAGTTTGAACATTTTCGCATTATTTTCTGCCGCACCCTGTATATAAAAATGAATTTCTGTCTGTCTGTCTGTCTGTCTGTCTGTCTGTCTGTTTTAACCTTGGAGGCTTGGGAACCGATGAACGGGTGAATTTGTATGTGGGGGTGGGGGGGTTTGGGGGGGGGTGGAAAGATATAAAGAGAGTGTTCCCTCCTCTTTTATGGGGGGGGGCCATACAAATGAAACACATATTTCTGCATAGCTCGAGAACCAATGTAGCAAACGGAACCAATTTTGGCATGTGGATTTTTTTGAAGAAGAGACATAATTCTTCGGTGGTTTGAAACCCTTCCCCGTCCTAAAAGGGGGGGGGCTCCCATACACATGAAATACAATATTCTGTATAACTCGAAAACTACATAAGCAAATGGAAACAAATTTGGCATGTGGAAGTTTTTGAAGATGAAAAATATTTCAATGGTGATTTGAGGCCCCTCCCTTTTCTGTAAGGGGGCTCCCATACAAATGAAACACAAATTTCTGCCTAAGTCGAGAACTAATCCAGCAAAGGGAACCAGATTTGGTATATGGAGGAAAGGTTTCTATGGTTGAAGGGGGAGGGGGGTCTCTCAAACAAATGAAACACAAATTTCTGCACAACTCGAGAGCTAATAAAGCAAATGGAATCAAATTTGGCATATGGAGGTTTCTGAACAAGAAAAATGTTTCTATGGTGATTTGTGACTCATCCGCCCTCCGGAAGGGAGGGGTTTCCACACAAATGAAACAAAAATTTCTGCACAACTCCGGAATTAATAAAGCAAATGAAACCAAATTGAAGGAGCGACATATTTCTATGGGGGTTTGAGATCCCTCCATTTTCTGAAGGGGGGGGGGCTCCCATAGGATGAAACGCAAATTTTTGCAAATGGAACCAAATTTGGCAGGTGAAGGTGTTTGAAGGCATGAAATGTCTCTATGATAGTTTGAGATCCCTCCGCCTTCTGAAAGGGGGGTTTAAATACAAATGAAACACAATTTATTGCAAAACTCGAGAACTAACCAAGCAAATGGAACGAAATTTGGCATGTGGAGGTTTTTGGAGGCAAGAAACCACAAGCAGTGGGGGGGGGGCTCTCATACAAATGAAACACAAATTCCTGCATAACTGGAGAATTATGCAAGCAAATTAAACCATATTTCGCATGTGGGGGTTATTGGAGAAAAGATTTTTTATATATATTAAAATGAATTTCTGTCTGACCGATTGGCGTGAAAATTTGAATGCAGTGGTTTTGGGGCTGGGGAAGGTTCTTATCTCGAGTAATTCATGATAAGGGCCTAAAAGCCCTTTGTAAACAATGACTTTAAACGTTGATCTCTCATGAATCACGACAATCCCACTATATCCAGCTACTCCATATGGTAGAACTAACATTCTTCTACCAAATGCTGCTTTCATTTCACGAGAGTGATTTAAGATTCAAGAGAAATCGACATTTAAAGTCATTGTTTACAAATGGCTTTTAGGCCCTTAGCATGAATTACTCGAGTTATGATTGTTTGAGGCCCCTCCCCTCTTCTGGAAGAGGGAGGGCTTCCATACAAATGTAACACAAATTTCTGCATTACTTAAGAACTAATCAAGCAAATGGAACCAAAATTGAAATGCGGGGTTTTTTGAATGCAAGAAATATTTCTATGATAATTTCAAACACAAATTTTAACCAAATATGAGAATTATCAAGGTAACTAAAACACAAACTGTGTATTTCCTGGGTAAGAAGAATGTTCTGAACCCCTTCTTAGTAAAAAAAAACTCATTAAAAAAAAAACAACTATAAACGCGCCAGTTCTTTGTAATGTTCATTCATTTACTTGCAGGCGTAGCAACGCTCGCACCGGGATCAGCTAGTAACTTATAAATATAGACATGTTTGATTGAAAGTGTTCTATCTCGTCAACATCTTCGAATACCTTGAGCATTTGAGTGTTTTCTATGTCGAGTCAGTCAGTTAGCTAGTCAGAAAAAATTGTGAACACCAATAGATTCAGGAAGGTCCAATCCAAAAAATTCTAACCCAACATTCAAATGGTGAATCTTAAATCCAATTTTTCACAACAGGAATACAGAATTTGTAAAAAAAAACAAACGTGTAGTTTTGTAAATAAAAACCAGTTTTACTCATACGTGTAAGAAAATATCTGTGAGTATCTATGGATTCAGGAAGGTTCCTTCCATAAAATCAAAGCCCAACATTGAAAAGGTGAATCCAAAATCCAACTTTTACAAGCAGCAATATAAGGTTTTCTTGAAAATCTGTAGTTTTGTGAAAAAAAAACCGATTTTAATCAACGGAATACTCAAAAACTAGACGTGCTACAGAGATTCTGTGCCCAAATTTTGATTAAGCGAGGCGAAATCAATAAAATTCAACAAATTTACTCGATAGGAGTGGAACACTGCAGACTAATGTTATTGACAAAAAAAACCGATAGCTAAAAAATTCTTTGTTTCAAAAAACTGTAATTCCAGAACGACTTAGAATACCTTAAGGTTTTTAGTGATTTCTACGTAAAATAAAGTATGAGAAACACGTTGGCATTGAATGTTTTCAAATCAAATAATACTCGTGTCACGAAAAATGCAATTAAATTTTTTAAATGCAAAAAAACATGTTTGGCAACACTGCCGCCCAAAATGCATTCAACAGATTGTTTTTAGGCTCAGTGGTTTCGAAGATGTTAAAGAAGAGCATTCAAAAACTTGAAAAAAGGGGGTGCTCCCATGAGCCGAGGGATGGTCCTTTCTACAAAAAAACGGGGATTTTATCACATGAATGGTAGATGAAGAAATCCTCCAAGTTTAGTGTAAATCGGTGAAAGTCGAATACACGTTTGCTCTTTTTCCCTGCGAATGGACTGACCCATATGCAATTTTCATTTTCAACAGGAACCCCAACGAGCACCATCGGCAGGATTCCATACTCATGGCGTCCAAAGAGCGAAACCGCTTCCGCAGCATCAACTGGGACGAGTACGATCCAGTGCATCAAAAGTACCTTGAAATCGGTTCGTACGAAAGCAACAAACGCATCAGTTCATACGTTAGTGATTTTCTTTTCCATCCTTTTTTCCACTCGCCCACTTAGGCATGAAACCCCGCATGAAGAACCATTTCCGGGCGCACCAGCTTTCCATCTGGCTCCGGCTGATACCGGAACTGCACAAGGCCGGCATGGAGGACGTAGTGGCGAGACACAATCTATTCAAGAACCACGACGACCTGGACATTTACGAGGGCATCGTCAAACCGAACCCACTGAGCCGGTTATCCTTCCTGGAGCAGGATCTCAAACGGAGGGGCATGGGCGGCGGCGGTGGGCCCCAGTACGGGCACTCACTACACAGCAATGGTAAGTGTCTCTTTGATGCCCATGGTTGAATCATCTGAAAATGACGCACACAGCTACGCAAGTTGGGTGTAATTTATTTACTTGGCCTTATTAATGAGATGACTACAACAACGGAATTTGCACAAAGTTTGCTGCACCGAAAACATCCCTTATTCCCCGGGCGACGCAGGGCACCATTTATGCCACTTATGCGTACCAACGAGGTAGTTTTTTTTCGTTCATCCAACGCCACACTGAACCACCCCTTTTACATGACATGGAAAAAGAAAATCCCATCATCAAGCATTCTTCGAGCGAAATTCCTCGTTACACACTGTACAACAGTTTCGAAAATAGTTTCTCGCTCTGTCAGAAACAACAACAACAGGAATGAAAAAAAAACAACAGAATTAAAAACTAGAAAATCAACAAAGCTGAAGACACACACACACCCCCCCACAACTTTTGGCCTTTTTTGTGCACTTGCTTTGTACTTTGCTGGAAAAGCTTCTAGTTTTCTGTTGCTCTTTGCCACATTAGACAGCATTTTCTGTGACATAGTTCCCCCCACCCTCTCTTCTATCGCCCCATCTATTTACTCACGTGTTTATCTACCGAGTGAGTTTCCTTTATTTTTGCGTTCCCGGAAACTTGCTCTTCCTGTTACCAACTCGATCGTTCGGAAATTCCATTGGACCCGTTTGTGAGGGGGTGTATCGTGTAAGCTTGATGGAATGTTTACTAATTCAAGTGTGCATAGAACAGACAGTGCAGTATTGCATTCGGCAGTCCGACTCCAGAAGGTTCAAACCGGAAGGGGGTTCGAATTCCACGAGCTGAAGGCGGCTTACAATCGGAAAACATTTCAGTTGGGGATTAGGGGCCACATACATACTTACGGGGACACAAACTAGCGAATCAAAGTTTAGCTAAGAATTGAAATGAATTTTGAAAGTGTCGCTGAGCAAGTGTTCGGGAAATCCTTTGTGATTGTGACCTTACAGGGCTTCGCTAATAAATATCATTGCTTCGGAAGTGGCCGAATTTTTATTTTTTCGGAACTCTTTGAAGGCGGCGATGGGCTCAGGACTGGTCCTCAAAATATATCAAAAATGCTCATGAAAAATCATCTTGAGGAATATTACGGACTAGAGGTGGGCAAAATGGCTCACTATAGCGAGTGGCTCCGAACAGTTCCGCTCATTGAAGTGAGCTAGTTCTTCAGAACCGTTCATTTGCTCTTTTCGTAGCACCTAGCTAATTCGGATCAGCGTATTGAGGTTTTTGAAAAAATTGTGTATTTTTCGTTGAAATATTCGATTTGTTGTTTTTTTTGGAAAACAGTAATTACAATTTACGAAATATGTTCTGCTTTGGAAAAGATCCGTTCACAAGGTACGCGCTGCAGGAATGCATAACCTTTGCACCATTATCTGATGCCGATGCCGTTTGGGGTTCAGCTTGCTGATTTTCATACGAAGTATCAATATTCTTGACCGCATTTTGTACACGAGACCTAGGTGCGTCGCATTGTTAATCTTCACATCTCCAAAACATTGCTTCTTAAACCGTTGATCGAGAACGATGGCTCGAGCGATCAGTTTATTCGATTCTCTTTCCCCGAACCGCTTGATGAGACTATCTTCCAGTTCATCTACCAACTTTTCGATATTTTGAGCAAGAGAATCGTTTGAATGCAGTTTGATCCGTTCTCTAATAATGTAGGAAGTACTGAGCTTTAGGTGAGGAAACAGATTTTCCTGACGAAATTTCATTAAAAAGGCCACGAAGCGGGTCGAATCCAATAAGTGGAAAGTAGAACTTACAGGATCTTTGTTCAATAGCAATCGTTCTGACATATCGAACGTGGAGTTCTATGTCGTCAGAACATCCTGGGGTGGCATTACGTAGCTCGAAACGAACGACTTTTTGTACGGACGTTTGTGAGCAAAAGTTCTTCGTTTCGAGATCCGCAATACGGCTCCTGCTTTAGCTTAGGAGGATGTTTTCCTAACAGAGTATTGACTATTTCCTAACAGAGAATCATTGAAAACCAATGTTGAGCGAGAGCGTGAAAGAAAAACTTCCATCTGCTTGCGAGTTTTGATTCCACTCTCGCTCTTTTCATGGCAGTTTCGAACGTTCCTCAGGTTTAGGAGAAAATTTAATCAGATGATCGGCCTTTCTACCTCGTTCCCGCCCTCGCTAACTCAGTACAGCTATAGCTTTAGCAGCCGATCAGTAGCTCGGGAGTCACATATCAATAGGCGCTCTCGCTCAGTTAAATAGCTCTAGCTCTCCTATCACATGCAGTGTTGCCACATTTTTTTCATGGTCAATCTGTATTTCCAAATCCAAAAATCTTTGTTTTTCTGTATCCGGCTGTTGAAAATCTGTAAAAAAATCTGTATTGTCAATTTAACCACTATTTGGTGCCTGGTTTAAAACAGGTTGAAAAATAACTTTGCGTGCATCGCATTTGAACTAAATGCTTTACGCTATTAAATTTTTTGCCGCACTTATTGAACCAACTCTATACCTAGCCCTTATTTGCTCTAAGGAAATCCCTGAAGATCTAGTCTCAAGGAGTGCTTCAGTCAAGAAATTGGCAGAAGCTACAATTTGATGGATAGGTCCACTCCCTACTGGAGGAGCGCGGGATGCGGAAATCAGTAAAGACTGTTATAGTGTCGGTTGATCAACGACCACTAGCAGTGGTAGAAGAACGGAACTATGAAATGGTTGATAGATACTCCAGTATTACCAAACTGCTAAGAGTCATGGCATATGGCTTACGATTCAAACAAAACTGCGCAGTTGGATGCGGCGCAAAAATACTGGCGAGATATAAAAACCGAATCCAATTGTGAAGAATTTTTCAAATCGAAAATCATCCCTTTGAAAACGGAAGCTTCGAAACCGAAGGGTACACTGATGGGTCCTGCCGACAAGGGAATGCTGCGAATGGAGAGAGTATCAAAAATGTTTCACAAGTCCCACCGGATAAGGGAAACTCCGGAATCGCAGCCTTCCAGTTCTTCACAAGCTCCTCCGGATTCGGACAAAGTGTTTTCTCTAATTTTGCATGCCCCAAACCAAATAATTGAAAATTATTAATTCCGAGATTTCTAGCCTGCTGATTAGAGAGCAAAATGACATGCTTTATGCTATACAGGAAAAAAAAACGCTGTCTGACCTGGTCAACGTAGGAAATCGCTGAATAAGGACCTAGAGAAGAAGAAATCAGATCAGCAACGCCAAAAGACAAGCATATTGAACAGAAAGAAGATTCTTGAGGAAGAATTTGAAACAAACTCTCATCTTGCCAAGCGATTCAAAATGCGGCCTGATAAAGGACGATCTCCGATCGAGAGTGACCAACCAGTGTTACTGAAGACGTTGGTCGATCTGGTCCAGCATGGAACGTCAGCGATGAGAGGCGAAAATAAGGGTTTGGAGTAACATAAAATCGTTCTAAAAAACAATAGCATTGCGTAAAATAAATTCCTCATTTAATTGGATGGAATTGCCTTGATTTCAGAGACTTGCAGCTCTTGGTTGGCTCATCTTGAGACTATTCAAAAATATGAATTAAATGTTTTGAAAATTTTGTCAGCTTAGGACATTTTTCAGTTTGTATATTCAATTTTTTGAAGCAACTAAAATGTCTTAAACCTTGATTTCATAGAATATGGGACAATGTTTTGTGATAGGGGGTAGTGCGCTCGGGACGAAGGGCTGAGAAATGAAAAAAAAATGCTGGGTGTAAGGCAAATGGTAAGTAAAACCTAGCAATTTCAATTTTCTAAAAAACCCTCTGCCTTATCCCTCTCCCTCATAGTTCGACCCTGCTCTCGAGTATTCTCTTTAAACTTATTTTCACAAATTCGTAGGTAAAATTGGGAGCAATTGTTTTTAGTATTTTTGCATATTCAATTTGTATTATTGCATATTCGTTACAAAATTTAAGATTTGATGAAAATTGTGTTCTGAGTTGTGACCCTCCCTTCAAATACCCAAAGCTTTCAGAGTTTATCTTAAACATTTGATTGCAAAGTCAGTACCATTCATATCTCCAGAACTGTTCTTTTTTCAGCTTTTGTTGTTGACTGAAAGCATAGGTTTGTGCCTTATCACTAATGAACGTTTATGTCGATTAAGTTAACTGATAAAAAATTACAATTTAATTATTGATTGAATAGGCGTTTTTAGATGAGAATCAGTCAACTTTTTTTCTACTTCTCAATTAAGATGATTTAAAATTCAAAACTGACATTTAACTTGAATTATTGATGTTTTTTAAACCATTTTTTATTTCGATCTGAAAAATTACGTACTATCTGGACACTTGATGACTGACAGACGGACTGCGGTCAGCTGGATTTGATATATCAAGAACATCGGTTTGTTAACATCTTTTTCCTCGGAACAGAAATACCATTGAGGGTAAGGGGCTGTTCAAAGGGTAAGGGGTCTGATTAAAGTCAACGCTACATACAAAATTTCAAAAAAAAAAATGAATGGAGAACCGTGAACGCGGGTGAGATTTTCAAAAAATGAGTCTACGTGGTTTATGAACAGGCCTAAGCGACACGTACGGACTGTTCCTGTGAAGCTCGTCAAACCAGGTAAAAACCTTCACAAGTTCCACGTTGACACAAAATGTTGCATGGCATCTATGAATGCCCTTGATGAATTGAACAGTTTCTTGGGTCCCACTGAAGTAGCAAAACTGAGTCAAGACGACAAGGCGAGAGTGCCTCTGGGCATTATAGCCGCAACTTTGCAAGTACCACTCATCATGCATATGGATTATACTGTTCGGTTGCCAGATCATGATTGGACTGTTGCGGATCATCACAAACTCATTCCCTCAGTGAATGCTGGTTTGGTGATCAAGGAACACGAGTTTGGAGACAAAGAAGCTGTAACGTAATCAGGTCCGATATATGTTGCTGTACGTTCGGGTAAACACGATAAATCAACTGCATACAGCCATGCTCGGGATTTGGAACATATCTACATTCTGCCGGATTTCGACGAATGCCTCAAAGCGCCGAACGGAACGCCGAAGCCTGTTCTTATTGTGAGTGAGTACGGATGGAGGGCCAGATAAGAATTCGCGATTCCAAAAGACAATTGAAATCGCTGTGCTTCATTTTCAACGGTTGGATCTTGATGCTTTGTACATCTGCACTAATGCACCAGGTCGCAGCGCATACAACCCTGTGGAGCGCAAATTGACTCCATTGTCTAAGCAGCTTTCAGGAACCGTTCTCCTTCACGACAAGTTTGGAACCCATTTGGATGGACAAGGGAAGACGGTGGATGCAGAACTGGAACGTAGAATCTTTAGTTTTGCGGGGGAGATGCTTGCAGAGCTTTTCAGTTCGATGGTCATAGATGACCACAATGTCATCTCTGAGTTTGTCAACAGCGACGAGTCTGAAACCAGAGCTTTTAACCAAACCAGCTGCCTGGATGGCAAAGCATATTCGTTCATCCCAGTATACCCTGCAGATCAGAATGTACTGACGAGAAATGTTACGCTCCGTTTTGCAGTTCTTACCTGCGTTACATCCAACGACGATTCTTGCCAGCACCAATTCCTTTGTGCTACACACAACAGATGAGATACGCAACACTTTTTCAAAATCTAGCGTTTTTTGCAGAAGAAAACATGCCATACGATAAGTTTTGTCCATCTGTTACTGAAAAATTAGCAAAGAGGTCATGCGATGAGTGTGGAGTTTACTTTGCATCTAGCGTTCCTTTGAAAAAGCATGCTGTTGTCCACAAAAAACCGCGTCAAGGAAAACTACAGCCAAAAAAGTTCATTGCCAAGAGAGACAAAGAACTCCTGGTTTCCCTTGACGACGAGGTTCAATGGCTAGGTCGAACTTACAGGAAAGCAAATACCAGTGTACGAAAACCTTGATTCATCTCTGCCAGTTATTTCCATCAAAACACACTGCAACAATCCTTGGACAAAAGAACTTTAAACATGTAAACATGTAAGAGATCAAATTTGAACTGAAATACACGTTATTATTGAATTCGATAACACTAATATGCATAATTTTTTTTTTCAAAGGTGTGACATCCAACAGGGGTGGGGGGGGGTAGCCGCATTTGTGACAAAGTGTGACAGGGGGGGGGGGGGGGTAAAATAAACCTGAAATTTGATGGACGTCATTTTTGAATCACCCCCACAGAGAACAGACGTTCATCTTCAGTCTGCTACTTGTGTAAAACTTTTAACCGACATTTCAAATGTATGTCGTTAAGTTTCTGGTAGGCGGCGCTGCAGTTGTGTGATAACTGTCATGTCAATGTTCATCAATAAAAAGCTACCCACATAACTTGAAAAGTTTTGTTTGTTTTTCTCTGCACTTGCTTCTTATACCGGCTGCCCCCTATACTTTTACACACATTTTTCAAGAAAAGGTATATGGACATCCATGTCCGTTCTCTGTGGTTAAACATCAAACCATAGAATCAAAGTATTCGAATCAGATATGAAAAGAAATAGCCCATACCAGCTAATTCTTGAGATGAATCCTGTCCACCGAGGTTACTTGGATTGACTACTGCAAATTGTCCATCCCCCTGTTATTATTGAGGACCTGCGGTTGGATAATTTCTAATCAAGTTATTCAGTAGTATGGACCTTCAAGTCAGTTCGTGAGCAATATTGGATTGGTGCTGCCGTTCGCGCTCTCACTCGCTTGTCATATTGCAAACAGAAATAGCTCCCGCTCACATGTTAGTTTTTTTGTGAGGTGAGCGGGTGAGCTACCGCTCAATTAGAAAGAGCGTTAGGTCACTCGTTCTGGCATGAGAAGCGCAGTCTTGCCAATTGCGACATTTTGCGAATGGCCTTTCCTTCGGGTGTTTGATATCGGATTTTGTTTAGACCAGTTTTGAGTGCTTCATATTTCACATTGAACTTGTGATAATGTTCTCATGAGATTTAAAGGGTGTAAGGGTTGCTGGTTTAAGGTAAGGCTTGAATTTACCAATTGTTATAGCAGAATTGCATCATCATTTTGCATTTTTGATGATACAAATTAGTTACAAGCCCAAAACCGAAAGCTTAGTCTCACATTTGACGAGTGGACTTCGATGAGGAACCGTCGTTATATGAACGTAAACGTCCATGATTCAAATCACATGTGGAATTTGAGGCTCGTGTGAATCCGAGGATCGATGAATGCTGAACAGTGCATCAATTTATTGGAGCAGAAGTTGTCAGAATTCGATTTGGTGATTTTCAAAGACATCAGGAGCCAAACGGCCAATGGAGCACTTATCATGAAAAAAAGTGGGAAGACTGACATCTGCAGACCATCTAGTGTGCCTGGCCCATGGCATTCACCTTGCAGTAACAAGTGTTCTGTACCCAGAAACCGTCTTCAAATACAGACAATCTTATCGATTATGATGAATGTATATTTATGCAACTTTTCAATCTTCTAGAAAACATTACTTACGCATTTTTATTTGTAGATTCAGATTCCAATGCATCCTCTGACGGCAAAATACGGATCCGTTTGTGCTTGACCTTGGATCTGGTAGCGATGTTGCAATGAAGCCTCAATATTTCTCTACCGTTAAGAAGGTTCGCGACATTGTCAAGGTTTTCAGGCCATCACCAGTGAAAAACGACGATGTTCTTCAGAAGTATGTTCGAGAGGATAAAGGCAAAGAACTGAGTCTGATCTCTGACTGCAAGACTAGATGGAATAGTTTGCTTGCCATGCTTAAGCAGGTTTTATGAGATCAGGACTGCGGTGCAAAAAGCGATGATCGACCTTAAAGGACAAGTGAAGGTGAGCTTCTTGACAGACGATGAGATGGAATTAGTTAGAGAAATGATTGACGCTTTAGACCCTGTAAACGCAGCTGTAGAGCAGTTGTGCAGACAACACTTTTTTTTTTTTCTAACATTTCTTCCCAAAACACCGATATTGCCAACGAACTTTTCGAAGCATTGAAAGAGCGGATTAAAGAAATACGGTTTGAATACGCTGATCCTTTCGCATTTTTGTCCAATCCAAAAATAGGAGAAAAGAGGGGGTTGGAAAGGGGGGGGTGCAAGGGGAAGGTTGAAAAGAGAAAGTGGAAAAAAAGAAAATGGAAGAAAACAAATTTATTGAAATTATATTCTGGTTGGTGGTGGAAAAAAAAAAAAAAGAGAGGGGGGGGGTGGGGGGTGGGGGGGGGGGGGGGTGCGTTGTGCATCTCTTGATTCTACCAATCAGCTGTTTGCAATTCGTGGCTCTCCAGTTATTATTGTACACCAAGGAGCTCAACATCCCGAAGAACTCTTCGATTGGGCGACAATGAGGAAGATTTGTCAGGTTGTGGTTTTTGAGTACAAATGGAATCGAATGGGTACTCAAGTACGATTGTGTTTTTTTGGCGGAATACGATGGCGCTTTATCCGGCCAAAATACGTACTGTTCATCTGCATGATGGTTTTGCAGAAACGGGATCAACATTTTCTTCAAACATTTGCTATGGTTACTTACCTTACCACCTTACCTGTCGGTTCGTTTTCGAGAACCATTTTCACAGGGCTGTCGTCCGACAATCTTAGGACATGCCCAGCCCATCGTAGTCAACCAAGTTTTGCGGTGCGAACGATGGGAGGTTCTCCCAACAACTGGTGCAATTCATGGTTCATTCGCCTCCTCCACGTTCCGTTTTACATCTGCACTCCACCGTAAATCGTACGCAGCACCTTCCGTTCAAAGACTCCAAGAGCGCGTTGGTCCTCTACTAGCAATGTCCATGTTTCGTGGCCGTAGAGAACTACCGGTCTAACTAATGTCTTGTAGATGGTCAACTTTGTGGTTCGGCGAACTTTGTTCGATCTTAGCGTCATTCGGAGTCCAAAGTAGGCACGATTGCCAGCCATAATGCGCCTTTGTATTTCTCTGCTGGTGTCGTTATCGGCGGTCACCAATGAGCCCAGATACACGAATTCGTCTACTACCTCGATTTCATCACCGTCGATCTGAACTCGTGCTAGGAGGCTAACATTGTCTTCTCGTGAGCCTCTTCCCTTCATGTATTTTATTTTCAACGCATTAATCACAAGCCCAATCCTACCAGCTTCAGCCTTAAGTCTGATGTACGTTTCTGCCATCGTCTCAAAGTTACGTGCTACGATATCAACGTCGTTGGCGAAGCCAAATAGTTGGACAGACTTCTTGAAGATCGTGCCACTCATGTCTATCCCAGCTCTTCGAATCACACGCTCCAATGCAATGTTAAACAACAAACACGACAATCCATCACCTTGCCGTAACCTTCTCCGAGATTCGAAGAGACTCGAGAGCGTCCCTGATACTCGGACGACACACATTTTTTCGATTCGGTGCAGAAGTACCTAGTGACACTAATGCAGTGCTACCAATGGCCGTTCGAGTATTTCTCCAGCCATCCTCAAGAGTAGCTGCGCCAAGCTGCTCTTCCGTTGGTGGGGCTGCTTCTAGCTGTTGCGCGTATTCCTGGGCAACTCCGGTTTCCCGTAGTAGCTCAATGTTAGGTCGTGGCGTCCGAAATCGACGCGTGTTGTACACCGTCGAGAGTTTTGAGCGCATACATACTGCAACCCTGTAGTGGTCCGGGTCTATATTCGCGCTGCGGTAAGTGCGAACGTTGATGATATCAGAGAAGAATTTCCCGTCGATTAGAACATGGTCGATTTGATTCTCTATTCGTTGGTCAGGTGATCTCCAAGTGGTTTTGTGGATGTCTTTACGGGGGAAGAAGGTACTTCGGACTACTAAACCACGGGAGGCCGCAAAGTTCACGCTTCGTTTGCCATTATCGTTCGATACAATATGCAGGCTGTTAGGCCCTATTACCGGTCTGTACATTGCCTCCCGTCCTACCTGAGAGTTCATGTCACCAATCACGACTTTTACGTCCCGCTGCGGGCCATCACTTGATCTAGCTGCGCGTAGAACGCTTCTTTTTCGTCATCGGGTCTCCCGTCGTGTGGACAGTGTGCGTTGATGATGCTGTAGTTGAGGAATCGACCCTTGATCCTCAGCTTACACATTCTAGCATTGATCGGAAACCATCCAATCACGCGTTGACGCATTTTGCCCAGCACTACAAAGCCGGTGCCCAGCTCGTTTGTGGTCTCACAGCTCTGGTAAAAAGTAACCGCTCGATGCCCGCTTTTCCATACCTTCTGTCCAGCAAACCTCCTGCAGTGCTACGACTTTGAAGTTTAGTGGTTGAAGTTCGTCGTAGATTATCCTATCGCAGCCAGAGAAGCAGAGCGATTTGCTGTTCCATGTTCCGAGTTTCCAATCGTAGTCCTTAATTCGTCGCCTAGGTCTTTGCCGATTGTTCCGGTCCGTATTAACTTCTGTATTATTTGTATCATTGATTTTTTTTAAGGGTGGCTTGTTGGGTCTTCCCCAACCCCCTGTCTCGCCGGTGGACCATCGTGCACAGCACTGTTGAGAGTCCCACACTGGCACGAGGACGAAGATCAGCCGCTCCTAACATGGAGAACAGACGCTGTTTTGAGCCGCCCCTAACATGGAGAACAGACGCTCAGATAGACTGCACCCTTTGAAGAGGACAGCCCCCTTCCCTGTCAGCATATGACCAAGGTCCCACCGGGGTTGGTTACCCGATCTTTCCTATGGTTACTCATACCCCAGTCGGCACCACGGGGAGGTAGGGATAGGAGTTACTGGACAAGAGGCTAAGGATCGCAGTAGGGTATATTTTATACCTGCAGGTATAATACGTACCAATGGTACGCATTGTCCAGTCATTTACCAACCAACATTTGCTATGGTACACATCTTGATTGACAGCAAAACCAGAGGGGTTGACCCAAGGCTTAAAAAACCCCCCCCGGGAAAGGAAAATGGAGCACCTCTTTTTTTTTTTTTTTTTTTTGGGGGGGTGGAGAAAAATTCGCAGGGAATTTTCCTTTTTTTTTCGGGGGTGTGTGGTTTTGGAAAGGGGGGTTTCTCGCTTCGAAAATTTTGTTGTGCCAAAACAAAATTTTTTTGGTTTTTTTTTTTATCAACGGGAGGGGGCAGCGTCCAAGTCTTTTCCTCACTGTACTCCGGCGTTAGTGCCTTCTTTCGGCACTTTATTCCGACTTTTTTTTGTTTTGCAGATGTACTGGTGAAAACAGTTGAACTTTTTTGCGGAATTCCGTTGGCTCAGTGAATCCTTATTGTTGAAGGCACGAGAAAGAGAACGAAGTCCTTTTCGTCCATAGTTTTGGCTGGTCTTCCTCTGCTTTGCTTGAGAGTAGTTGTTGGGGATCTCAGGATATGGTAAACAGTCGAAGCAGCGTCATTTTTACTTTTAAAATGTTTTACCGTAAAACGGGGTATAACTAAAGAACTAGCATGATTTTAACTCTCTCATATCAAACCACAAACGTGCACAGTGAAAAGAGAGATAATGTGATTCAATGCTCTCTGTCTTCCCAACATAATCGCATGTTTTGTTTTGTTCCAACTTGTTCAGTTGTGTTCAAAATGCCATCGAAGCCAGAAGCATTTAGGGAGCGGATTGTACAGTTTTATCAAACGAACATAAATCACGGGAAAAAGTTCACTGTGAACCATTTTAAAACCGAGAATGTTCCAGTTTCAATCATCTATCGTACTTTGGCATCCTTAGGAACAGCTCGTAGGAGTGGTAGTGGGAGACTGGCTAAAATAATGGACAAGAAAGAACTTAATTTGCTCCATAGTACTTTTAACAACAAGGATTCTATAAGTCAATCTGATGCAGCAAAAAAGTTCAAGACTACGCAGCCTTACACCTGCAAGGCACGTTGAAGAAGATAGAAATCAAGAGCACAAGAATAAGGTCTGTATCCACATTAATCCGGACACCTTCAAATCATTGTAACTTTTGAAACATTGCACGTAGGGATGAAAAATTTCACTGTGGTATAGCTGAGAGTCTATGATGAAAAAGACTACTGATTGATGTTTACATTTCATGTTTAGTATTCAACATGGCGACGAAAGAAAAACAAGTGCGCGAGCGAATTTTGTACGGGCGTACGGAAATCCTGACTTGTCAATACGGGACCTTGCAAAAACATTGGATTTGCCTAAATCCACTGTTCACGATGTGCTCAAATCATTTTCGGAACGTTTGACGGTGGAGAGGAAACCGAGAAGTGACAAAAACATTGGACGCGCTGATCCTGTCATGGACCGAAAGGTGAAAAGGATATTAACGAAAAACCCAAATCTCTCCATTCGAACGGTGGCTCGTAAAATAGGGATGTCCCTGGTTTTCTCCAAAAATCAAAACAACGTTTGGGACTTAAGTCGTATAAAGTAAAAACAGTTCCAAATCGCAACGACAAACAGAACTTGGCAGCAAAATCACGGGCTCGACGTTTGTACTGCGAATATTTGACGAAGTTTTCATGCGTTGTTATGGACGATGAAACTTATGTCCTGGAGGATTTCAAGCAGCTTCCAGGGCTGGTTTTTTATTCTGCTATGGCCAGAAATGCTACAGCTGAGCATTTCAGAACGAAGAAGGCATCGAAATTTCCCAAAAAATACCTTGTGTGGCAAGCAATTTGCACGTGTGGCAAAAAGAGTAAATATTTCGTCACTACAGGCCACAATCAACAAGGAGATCTATCAGAAAAAGTGTCTGCAGAAGCGATTGCTACCCTTCATCAAAAGTCACAAAGAAAAACCTTTGTTCTGGCCCGATTTGGCATCATGCCACTATGCTAAAACTGTGATGGAGTGGTACCAAGCAAATCAAGTGAACATTGTACCAAAAACCTCAAACCCGCCAAATTGCCCAGAGCTACGACCAATCGAGAGATATTGGGCTCTGATGAAGCGGAAGCTTTCTGGAAAGACGCAAGGAATCAAAGACATCAAACACTTCCAGCAAATTTGAACAAAGACGGCTTCTACGATTTCTGAAGAGTCTGTACAAACCCTAATGGACAGAGTTAAGCGCAAAGTTCGAAAATTTTATGCAAATACCGAATAACTATGTTTTGTCTTCACAAATTGTTAAAACACATCCCATGAATCTGAAATAAACAACTACGACGGAAATATAATGCGAAATTTATTTTTTATTCATGTTTCGAGGTGTCCAGATTATTGCGGATACAGACCTTACACAGAGCAACAGATATCAACCGTAGAATCCCAATGCCGCTGGATGACCCGAAATTACGCCGGCAAATGTTTCGTTGTGGATGATGAAAGCTACTTCCCTCTCTAAAAAAACCCACTTCCCAGGAAACGATCGATATTATTCTGATAACATTTCTACTGCGTTTCCGAACGTGAAACATAAGTTTGAGCAGAAGGTGATGCTTAATATTGCCATATCTGAGAGAGGAATTTCTAGCCAAAAATCAATATTTTAAGAAAATATTGATTCCATTTCTTCAAACATATCATGCTGATGGAAAGTACGTGTTTTGGCCGGATAAAGCTGCGAGAAAAACACAAACCTTCTTGGAAAGCCAAAACATCCCTTTTGTACCAAAAAACCGCAATCCAACAAGTTTGCACCAGTGTCGCCGATTGAAGATTTCTTTGGATATTTAAGTTCGCTGGTGTACAAAAACAGCTAGAGAGCCAAAGACTGTAAACAACTGATTAATAGAATCAAAAGATGCATTCGCCAAATCGATAACGAAGCTGTACAACGCTCCTGTTCAAACATCAGAACAAAGGTTCGGCGAAGTGAAGCTGGTGACGGACCGTATTAAAATGTTCATTGATTTTTTTATAAAGTAAAGAGACGTGCCTTCAAAATAAATCAATCAGTTTTCCTTTCTATAAACAAGTCTGTTTTTTATGGCCCTTAAAGAAAATTCTCATTTTTTCATTATACCCGGTTTATTTTTGCCGAGATTTCTGTGGAGTTCGTAGAGCTGTACAACGCACTCGCGAAATGTTTCTTGTTTCGACGGCATTTTGATCAAAACTGAGGGTGCATAAACAAAACAAAAATTACTAGCAGAAAGAGGAGATAGAGAGAGCTAAAACATACACACTCTCATTTCTCTCTGAACTCGTTTGTTATTGAGCATAGGGGCCTCGGAAAAAAATCCAAAATTTACGTTGCCACCCGTTAATTGCAACAAAAAAAACTTAGCAACCAGTGTCATTCTAAATGCATGACCCCAATAGGTAGGTTGCGTTTGCGTTTGTATATATTTTACAGTTTTCCCATGGGTTTTCTGTCAAATATACGTCAACGAAACGCAGAGACCCTTGATTTACTAAGCAAATTATATTGTAGTACATACAAAAAAAAAAATTAAGAGGATGAAAATCATATTTTCCGTTCTTGTTTTAAAGCATTTATTATACTAACATAATTAACTATACCGAAAATACAAGCTATAATCATAGACAAGTGAACAATTGCACCTGAAACCATGGGTCCCGAAAAAAGTTGAAACCCAACGATTATGCAGTCTGCAACTCAGAATATTAAATTCAATACACTTTAAAATTTTATCTTTTAAACCAATTATATATAATTCCCAATACCATATAACCTCTTGCAAAAACAGCTCATACAAGCACGTTCTGATAATTTTCACTCATTTCATTTTCTTTCAACTGATTCAAAGAAGAAGAAAAAAACAGCATAAACTATATCGAACAAAATAAAATGTGAACCGGGCACGTACTCTTTCCCATTCTCGGAAAGGAGACTTATCATCTCCCGCAGTATTCCCACAGTAAAAAGCACTCTGCACCTTCCCATCATCGCTAATTGAGGTTCGACCCGGCATCATCATCGGCACCAATTCTACCGAACGGACTCGAACGACCTCTAATCTTTTAAAGTCTCTACTGGACCACTGTCCGACATTAGCGTACTTCTCAACTGACCGCACTAATACTCCTGATGCCATTATCTCCCGTACCTGTAGAAAAAAAATATATGGAAATTTGCATAATTTGCTAGCCGATCTCAAGTAGAGACAATACCTTCCATTCCTGCATCGTTTAAATTCCTCTAACCATCCATTTTGTTTTCTTGCTTTCATTGCAGTGGCAGGAATGACGACGGTGGAGCCATCGTTGCTAACGACTTGCATGCCAGTTGGGAACTACACTGCCTACGCTCAGCCCACGTCAACCGTGCTGAACGCAACCACGGACACCCTGGCCGGTCTGGAAGCGGCCGGATATGCGGCATACTCGACCGCTCTCAGTGTGACCATCGCCATCGGTTGCAGTTTGCTGATATTGAACGTGCTGATCTTTGCCGGTGTTTACTACCAACGGGACAAGACCCGGCTCGAGGTGAAGAGCCTACAGAAGCAGTACCAACAGCGAGGCGGAATGCACCAGCAGGGCCCGTTTGATCCGATTAAGCATGCCCACTACCACCTCGGCCATTCGCAGTCCGCGAACGTGATAGTGGACGTGGAAAACCACGACACCGGAGCGCTGATACTGGCCAGTGATGTCAAATCGCCCCATATCTGCTCCAACTCGATGCAGATCAATGTAATGAAGAGCGGCTCACCGGGCAACGACGGCCGAGGTGGAGGAGGTGGGCCGGGCGATCCTGGCTGTAACGTTCCATCGGGTCAAACCGCAAATAATGCAAAAATCCCACTGGCCAATAACACCTCGTACAAGCCCCGAACGGAGCACATTACGATACCAATCAAAAATTCAACCTTCACCGGCGGGACCGGGATGATGACGCTGCCCAAACCGGGCACGGTGCACATCCCTATGAGCTACAATCGAAACGAGTGCATGACGCTGCCACGGAATGCCGGCGGTGGCATTAGCACGTCCAGCACCAACACAGGTGGGTGTGAAGACGCGAACGGTAGTTGCTCTAATCGAATTATTCCATTCCGATTGCCTACTTATCTGCTGGACGATGGCGAATCCTACCTGCTATATCCCATTAATTCCCGATACTCTTAAAATCCACATTCCACCGTCAGTGAGTGCTTGGTTGGTTAGTTGGTTGGCTGGAGGCAGATAATTCGACTTGATATTGATGGGGTGGTTTCGTTTGGAATTACGAAACTAGCTGACCCGGTGAACTTTTCCGCTTTAATCGATTTTAGGATTCAAATAATTCCGAACATTCATGATTTAATTTCTTTTTATTAACTTTAAGCTAGGCTTGGCTTATTTGTCACCTAAATTTGTTTGTCGTTCATTTGCAATCAATAACAGATTACGACACCTTAATTTTAGGTATTGATTGAATGATATTGATTTCGAATTTGTTTGAAGAAATATGCTTTATTTGCATGATTTTAGAGGATGACAGAATCTTGCGCCAGTTCAATTCAATGCTTTGTGATGGACTACATTCTTTGTTCCATTATCCGGCGCGTAAATAAACAAAGTTTAATAAACAACAATGCGAGAAGCATTCGAGATTAATCCCGCACACTTCTAAAGGGTGATACGGTCAAAATTTGGTCAAGGGAAAACGCGGGGAAATGGGGAAATATTTTTTTTAAAAAAAAAAAATATTTTTTTTTTTAAATTTAATTTTATAAAAAATTAGAGAAAAATATTCAGTTGGCTTCCGCTTTTCCAAATCGAAGGGCGGGCCCTTAGGTTTGGCCCCGCCCTCGGTTTTGGAGCCCCCCTGTCCCCTTTTGGGGCGGGAAGGCGCTTGTTGTCGGGTTTCGCGGCCTTTGGGGGGTTTTTTGGGTCTTCTGTGGGTTCCGGTGGACAATAGCCCGGGTTTTTTAATTGGGGGGGGGGGGGGGGGGTGGGGAACCACCTGCACGTTGTTGGCGGCGTACCACTCCATGGCCTTTTTACCGTAATGGCAAGATGCCAAATCCAGCCAAAACAGTACGGAACAACCGTGTTTCTTCAGGAAAGGCAGCAGACGTTTATTCAAACACTCTTTCACGTAAATTTCTTGGTTGACAGTCCCGGAAGCTATAAAAATGCTGCTTTTCAAGCCCCAGGTACAGATGGCTTGCCAAACCAGATATTTCTTTGCGAACTTTGACAGTTTCGTGTGCTTGAAAATATCTGCTACCTTTCCCCTTCCTTTTGCCGTATAAAACTCCTGTCCCGGAAGCTGCTTGTAGTCGGCTTTGACGTAGGTTTCGTCGTCCATTACCACGCAGTCAAACTTCGTCAGCATCGTCGTGTACAGCCTCCGGGATCGCGCTTTGGCCGTCGTATTTTGTTCATCATCGCGATTTGGAGTCACTACCTTCTTATAAGTCGATAGTCCGGCTCGTTTTTTGGCTCGATGCACGGTTGTAGACGATACACCCAGCTTATTTGCGGCATCTCGGAGAGATAGGTTAGGGTTTCGCTTGAAACTACCGGCAACTCTCTTTGTCGTCTCAGTGGCTTCCGGTTTTCGATTTCCCCCCGATCCAGACTTCCTGGCTGTCGACAAACGTTCCCCAAACACTTTAATTACATTTGTAACGGTTGATTTGGCAACTTTTAGCGATTTTGCCAACTTTGCGTGCGAGTAGCTCGGATTTTCGCGATGCGCGAGCAAAATTTTGATACGCTGCTCTTCTTGCTTGGACGGCATTTTGACAACTGAAGAGTGAATTCCAAAAATCAAAATAGGAGCAACATTATGCACACACACACCTTCAAAATGAGGGGTGTTCAGGTTTTTTAAATGCAAAATTGAAAGAAATACGTCAAGTTGATATTGACCAAATTTTGACCGTATCGCCCTTTAAAGATTGACCTTGTGATTTATTGATTGTTATGTCACCATGACCATGCAAGGCGAACCGGAAATTGTATTCGTTAAAACTCGAAAGGTAAATCGTTTGAAATAGATGGAATTCTTGGATTGAGCACTTCCTCGCCCTCGAATTTGCCTTTGAGTATCATTGCTTGAATGACATGATTCTTGAGTTGTTATACGACCTATCTTGTTTCATTACACAATTTCGGTTGATTGAGGTTCCGGAGCATGATGATAACATATCCAATCTTCAGTCTTAAATTATATGGTGGTAATCCTGGTAAATCCAAAAAAAGAAATTATGGTGAATAAATGGTTCCTTCGTCCAAATTAGTCACACAATCAATTAAGTTGAATGAACGTAATTGTCCAGAAATTGCATTTTGAATAACGAAATTCAAATCCTCGACATCCTTATTTTTCGTTGCCAAAATCGCACGTGCACTTAAGCAATCGTGGTTCTCATAATTCTGGATGATGTTTGGGAAAACACTCGTAATGATTTGCTCTTTCGTCGTTGGGAAATGGCAGACATTCGGCGGGAACGAAATCCATTGCCAATCGCCAACAATTGATTCGAGAAAAAAACCGGCAGATGGATCGTTTGGCAAGGCGAATTGCCAACTGTAGCTTCTTTACATATCGCCCCAAATACGAAAACTTAAGGCGTGTGGAATGACAGGTAGTGTTTTTCGAAAATCAACTGGCACATAATCAATGCGCCTCCAAAAAGTCTCGAGATACTGCGCAGATCTTGAATAATTTGATCGAGTGCTATTGTGCATTCGTCCCAGATGATGATCTTAAAACAATGCAACATTTTCGTCATTGCCGAATTCATCGAAATGTTGCATGTCGGTTCGTCATTCAGTTGGAGATTCAACGGCAGCTTCAACGCAGAATGAGCCTCTCGAACGCCTTCAAACAATGTGGCTGCAATACCTGAAGAGGCAACCGCCAGCGCAATATCTGTTCCTGAGCGAACCGAAGCCAATAGTAATGAAATAAGGTACTTTTAGCTAGTTCCTCCGTATCGATGAAGAAAATGCCTACATTTCGGTCGACAATCGCTTTCATCAAAGTGTCGTAAATGTCCTCTTGCTGAGGAGTCAACAACGGTACGTTTGTTCGAACCATTTGTCTCAAAGCGTCATGATCGTATTCTCGTTCATGCTCCAACTCTGGATTGAATGTATTGTGTATTGCACGATTTGGAATTGGCATGACCAATTTGGACAACAAACTGCCGCACATGGGCAAACACATGTATTCGATCAAAATCAGCGCCTCGTTGCGCATCTCATCGTTAATTTCCTGCTCGTAATTTAAAGCGGTTGTACGAGCTCGATGTAAAATATCATCAACCATGTCATCCTTGTATTTGTTCCACAATTTGCGTATGTTTGATGGAACACATGTCGAAATGGTGATCGCAAACAGGGTACGAATTTGATTTGTAGGTGCAGTAATAATGGCATCGGCAAGATTTGAATCCCAATGAGTGTCGTTTTCTAGCAATTGCGGACCGCTGACCGCTGACAGGCCTCTCGATATGTCGCACATAGTAGACCATCCACAGTCCGAAGCGACTCGAACGAAGCTGGACCACGAACATTAAACAAAAGCAGAACAATAAGGACACCTGTGAAATTGCGCCAACAATGTCAGGTGGACTTTCAACGTTATCTACGATCCATGTCAAGGATAACTTGATCAAAACGAAAAAATACCATACATAATGTATTGAAAATCTACCATTTTCTATGTTTTCATTTTCCCATAAATTTGTCCAACTTTTTCTTTTTATGAATGTTCCTTGAGCGCAGCCAAACAGAACAAAAAAAATGCAACTTAAATCGAACGATCCGTTCTCGAGTTATGAGCGGTCTTACGTATGCCACTCTGTTTTATATAAATAGATTTTCATATACTCACATATATTTGAGATTTGAAATTACACATTCTATGTAGAAAATACAATGTGAGCAATAAAAGTACCCACACTGAAATACTTCATGGAGGGCCGGGGGGGGGTTTTTTTTATCTTTTGGGGTGGGGCCAGTTGAAAAGTGAACATTGCTTTTTGTCTTATTTGTATTTTTATTAAAAAAATTATTTTTTTTTTTATTTTTTATGTTCTTCTTTTTGTCGAGGTTAGAAGGAAAAAAAAAAAAAAAATCATCATCTCTCTTTCGTGGATATTTGTTGCTTCTTTCTCTCTATTTATTATCCACCCACCAGCACTTATTTCATCGTTTTGGCAAACTTCACTGTGAAATCGAGTTTGTGTTTTTGTTATTCTGCATTGTTCGATTCTTTGCTCTTCTGATTCATTTAGCAAGAAATAATATCTATGAAAAAAAAAGGTCTTGAGTTGCGGGAAATTTTGTTTGATAGCAAAATCTCCAAAACAAATTGATTTTTTTACAGCGTATCATGCTCCAGATCATATGCGCATTTAGTTTTATGGTGGATATTGGCACGATTAGAGCCGAAAATAAATGCGCCTCGGAAATTGTGCGAGTTTGCAAGAATAACCAAATTTCAGACAAATAAATTCGATAAATTAATCATGAATTTCCTGTAAATTTATGGAATTTAATAAGGTTATCTAAAAGAATGCCGAAATTGGTCTCCAATCTGAAGTTCATTTGCAGTACATTTAAAATTTAGTGCATTTATTTTTCCACATTTCAATTATTTCTTATATTTCAATATGGCGAATGGAAAAAATCACAGTTTTGCCAAAAAGCCAATTTATCCTCGCAATGACTACTATAAAACCAATTTGCCGGTTAAGGCATTTACTGGAGGCAAAATGGTTTTAAAATGCTTTTTCAACTGACTATAATAAGATCATATGAATGAGTCCTAAAACGGCATTTCAAAACAGCATTTTACGAGTTCATAAAGTAGAAATAAAACCTTTGATAGGAGTAAAAGGAATTTGAGAAAACAATGTTTTAAGATCGTTGTATACAAGCTGTGTAGGTTCTCATAAACGTGAGTAAAATTTGAAACCAATTGGCACCTCTTGGTGCCATAATAAAACCATATTGATTTCTAGTGGCTTTCATAAAACTTTAATAAAATTTAATAAAGCTGGATGGTTTTGGCAATGTTACTTGGGGTAAGATGTCATAGTTTACAAATCCGACCAATAGGGTCGCTGTAAGAATCAAAAATGTTTGCTCCGATACTAAATGGGCCACACCTTACAAGGGTGAAAATTTACTTCGTAAAAATTTGAAATCCAAGTACAAGTACAAATCTTATACCGTTGCACCTCGCTTTGGTGTTTACTTTTATTTCTAGTTCTGAACTAGGGATTAAAATTTCAAGCCTAGATGTGCTAAGAGATAAACTGGACCCAGAATGTTCCGGAAGCTAGAAGGAAAGTGATTTTACAAATGAGAAACCCATTTTCATAAACGTGTAGAACATAAGTGTTTCATTTTTACTCGATGTATTATTGCTTGAATAAATTATCATTAAATTCAATGTGCTAATTTCTTTCTCAATTTCTAAAGATTTTCCTGAACCATTTTGAAAAAAGTACTCAATCGACTTTGATTTGATCCAACAAAATTCAGGCTTCGAGAAGATGGATGGAAAGTAAACATCCAGTTTAACGTACAGACCTTGTTTCCACTTATGGATAAAACCCTTTTACCCACCTTGTGGGTTAGTCCTGAAATCTCCAAGGTGGGTGAAAAACCACCAATTTTAGAGTACTTTTATTCCTCCGTGTAGAAATTGCACTTTGTAACTTCAACTGCTATTTTCTCGATGCCTACTTTTTCCATTAGGGACTTATATGCAGTTATAAGTAAAATTTTGTTTTTGATAACCCGGTTTGTGGAAAAAATAAAATGTTTTGTAAACCTGTTTGGAATTTGAAAAGCCCTTAAGGGAAAAAATATTAAAATGGATGGAATTGAAAGTGAGGGAGGAAAGAAGGAGGTTGTTTTTTTATTATTCTGCTTTGTTCGATTTTCTGCTCTTCTGATTCATTTAGCAGTAAAAAAAAGGTCTTGAGTTGCGGGAAATTGGGTTTGATAGCAAAATATCCAAAACAAATTGTGTTTTCCACAGCGTATTATGCTCGAAATCATATGCGCATTTAATTGTATGGTGAATATTGGCACGATAACAGCAGAAAACTAATGCGCCTCGGAAATTATGCGAATTTACAACAACATAAATCAAACTAAAACAAACATATTCGATAAATTAATTATGAATTTCCTGAAAAGTGCTTGGAATTGGATGAGATTATCTAAAAGAATGCCGAAATATGATGCATTTATTTTTCCACATTTCAATTATTTCTTATATTTCAATATGGCGATCGGAAAAAAAATCACAGTTTTGCCATAAAGCCAATTTTTCTTCGCAATGACTATTATAAAACTATTTGGTCTCATGGTGACTTCCTTCAATGCCAATTTGCCGTTTAATGCATTTACTGGAGGCAAAATGATCTTAAAATGTTTTTAAACTGACTATAATAAGATAATATCTATGAGTCCTAAAACGGCATTTCAATACAATATTTTACGAGTACATAAAGTCGAAATAAAACCTTTGATAGGAGTTGAAGGAATTTGAGAAACAAGGTTTTTAGATCGTTGTTAACAAACTGTGTAGTGATGATGTTGTTTTTGAGAAGGAAATAATCTCTCATCACACGTGAGGCTCTAGGAGTAGACGGCACTTTTTTTTTGCTAGAACAAATTTGTTAAGAAAAAGTATTGATAGTTCCGTTAGCGCACGGCAGGCTGTGAAGATTGAATAGAAGTAGCTTTAAAAATTGAGCGGAGGGCATTGTGAGGTAGTATTTCGAAACAAGCACACAATCTTTTGCCAAGCACTGGCAAAAGAATGTGCGCTTGATCGTGCTCATATACTACCGATAGCTTAAATGGTTCTAACGAACTGTCCATTCGTACCCCCAAATCCCCTACATGGGAGAGAAACTATCTCCCGCTCATTTTGGGTTTTATTTTTGGCATACGACTTCTGCTTTACCAAGCATCCACTCGTCGTCTATGACTTATAGACCTCGGAGGGGAAAGGCGGTAGGTGTAGGTTCTCATAAAGCTGACAAAAATATGAAACCTATTGGCAACTCTTGGTGCCATAATAAAACCAAATTGATTTCAAGCGGCTTTCATAAAACTTTAATAAAATTTAATAAAGCAGGATGGTGTTAGCAATGTTACTTGGGATAGGCAACTCATCAGTCGACAGTGTCAACAGGTTCAATAATAACTAGTATGCAAGAAGATCTTCAAATTCTCCAGGATTATTACTTACTAACTTACTGTCACTAAACTTGCAGGAAACCAAATACATGATTTTTTGATCACCACGGAAAGTCCTTCCTAGCGTTCCAAAATTAAATGTGGGAGGGAACACCGTGGAGAAAGTAGAGTCATTCAAATATCTGGGAGTTCATCTGAATTGTATTTTGTCTTGGGATGCCCACATTAAGGAAATTGCAATGAAAGTTTCTTCATTGTGTGGAATTTTAAAACGCGTGAGCTGTCTTCTTAGTCAAAAAGCTTTACTTATGTTATATTTTGCACACACACACTCCCAAGGGAGTTATTTGATTTTTGCATGGGGAAGAACTTGCAAATCTAAGCTTTAAAAACTTCAAATACTAAAAAATCGATGCATTCAAATAATCTATAACCTACCATGTCTGTTTCCAACAGTCCGTTTGTATGTAGAACTTTCCCATAAAAAATTGCCTATTCTAGGCTTGTGTGAAGAGCAAACACTACTCCTAATACACAATGTGCAACATAATACAGCAAGTATCAACAATTTTACTTTAAGTCTGACATCACGATTACACAACACCAGACAAATTAATCATCTCTCACGTTTCATCTCTCAGTTTTGTAGGCCCAGACATATATAACATTCTGCCAAGATCTTTCAAATGGGCTGGGTACTTTTAAAAAGGATGTGGTTTTTTTATTTTTTTAGGGAATGAAAATTTTGAATTAAGGAAAAAAACCCTTTTTCCTTTTTTTTTTATTAATTTAAGGGGAGACCCAAAAATACTGGAAAGAAAGTTGGGCTGGAAGAAACCGGGGTTTTTTTGGGGTAGCCTAGCGCAGATGTTTGATGAAGTTTACACTCTCAAATGAACACTCTCTTGAAGTGCACACATGCACTCATCAAGGTGAACATGAACACGAACATAAGCTTCGTGCTCATGATATGTGCTACGTTCACAGCGGCGCTCTCAGCCGCGCTCAAAACATCTATGTTTGCGCACGGTTCAGCTTCATATCCAGAAGATCTTTTCTATTCTGTTTTGCTCCTTGCAGCCTTCAATACACCATAACTGTTTTCGGTCGGACAGAGATTTTTAAAGAAGCCACCCCGGTTTTCAGATATCCTACAGAGGTTTGATAGTTTTGTACGATAAGCGGTTTATTTTGCTAACGCGTTTTTTAGATCTTTTCTTCCGGAAAACCGATTCAAACGTTAGGTAATCAATGATAAAGTTCTTTAAAGTCTTGGGTGAAAATCAGATTAAACTAAGATTACGTCGCGTTCATCCGCTGCTCCCATGAGTGATGTGTTCGGTAAACATAAACACGAGAAGGAGAGCGCGTACTGGATGAACGCGCACTAGTGAGAGCCAAGCTTAGCGCCGCTCATGTTTTTGTGAAGACTGGTCGACACACGTCCGTTTCGGTAACAGTTTTGTCTCCCCATTGTTTTCAACTTCAAATCTGATCCATGTTGCCGATGACGGATCGAAGTAGACAACGCTCCAAAATTGACGTGTTTTGCCATTTTACAGGGTGAGTGGGAATTCCTGTCAGGGTGCCGCCACACGGCGCTTGAAAGCTATGCCATAGAGATTGCAGACAGCTCGCTTACCACCACAAACATAGCCGACGGCCGGTTTGTGATCATTCCAAAACTAAAAATTCAAAACAACAACAAAAGAAATCAAACAAAACTGATGTCTCTTACCATTGAAACAATAATAATAACAAACAAAAACCGAGTAGACAAAATGACAGGCCGACCAGAAAAAATATGGCATCCTTAATTTTTGCACTTTTTTGCACTGGGTGGAGCAACCTCTATGATGAAGCAGATTATCTCCCATCAACATGAGAGGCTCTAGGAGTGGGCAGAAGAGAATTGAAAGAAAGTATTGAAAGTCCCGTTTAGTGTAACGGCAGGCTGCTAAAATAGAAAGATACAAAGTTGAAAAAGAGCGGAGGGCATTTTAACGGTAGTATACGATCGGGCACCTAACTTTTTACCAAGCTACCCCAGATGCAGGATAGGCAACGGGGAGGATACCCCCTTGACAGGTAAAAGAGTATGCGACCGACCGTGCTCTTATACTACCTATTGCTTTGATCTAGTTCTAACGATTTGTTTGTTTCCCTCTCCCAATGCCATGGGCGAGAGATTATCTCCTGCTCTTGGGTTTATTTTTGGCATGCACCGACTCTTTCACACCTTTGGTTTATAGTGCATATGAAAGGCAAAATGTTTGGTTATACATGAGGTAAACGAACCTCGTAAACACAAAAAACACAACAATTGTGTGGGTGCCGTCCCTTACGCTGTCGATGTTCATTTTGTGATACATATGCTACCGAGTTAAATAATTCATTAATTTTTAGTCAGCTCGTGCTATTCCGGTATACCCAGCGTAAATAACAACATCAATATCAATATTTTGATATCAACAAATCATATCTGATGAGAAACCATTAAAAACGATCTTCCATTACACTAGGAAACTATTTTGATTTAATTGGAATCACATATGGCCGATGTGATAGTACTGGATACAGGGATCCGTTCATAAATTACGTAGACTTTAAGAGGAATGAAGAAGGGTTCTAGTAAAGTCTGCTTTCAATACAACTTTGCCAAATGTGTGGATTTTGTGTCGACGAGGGAGGAAAGGGTTTAAGATTTCTAAAAACGAGTCTACGTGGTTTATGAATAGTCGTAGCAGTTGATCATTTACAAAAAACATTACCGAAGGAATTATGTCGTCCAAAAATAACCATTTTCAAACTCTTTCCCTTCGTCACACTCTTAGTGTGGGATTTCCGAAATGTTCACATCGATCGCCATACTTTTAAAACACCACCCCCCCCCCCTAAAGTGTGGCGTAATTTATGGATGTCCCCCATTAACTTGTCAGATGAAGTTAGAAAACAGTTATTAACAATAGAGAAAGCAAACAAAGAAAGCCACTCTTTTGCAAATGGGACTTTTTGAAATGTATATTTCGAGCATTGTGGAGCTCATGTATTTTAGTATACTTTTCAAAGGACCGTCCATAAAACACGTAGTCTTTTTTTCGGAATTTCTAGATCCTTTCCTCTTGTGGCCTTTTTTGTATGGACCATTGGCAAATGGGCCATGTTATTGGCCAGACCCGGACCTCTTCTCCCTCTCTAAAGACCACGTGATTTAAGGAAGGTCCTTTATTAAGAAAAGTTGTATGTTCAGCATGTTTTTTTTAATGTCAAGAGCTTTCTGATGGAACTAATGAGTAAGTAATATTCTAAATTTTTTTTGAAACATTTGTGCGTTTGAATTTCTATCAGATATTTTAGAAAGGCCTTTTTTTTTTTTTTTTTTTTTTTTTTTAGACGGGATGGAAAATCTGCAACCAGACACCTGAAGAACTCAGGGTGTGGGGATGAGGGTGCCAACTCCTCGACCCACTAAAAACCCACCCGTGCCTTTAGCCCTGGTCCCTCCCCGGAACCACCTTTCGGTATTACTTCGGGGAGGGGGCTATTGTGCTTGTTAAGCACCCACTATGTCTAACTACTTAGGGCTTTAGTAGTTAGGTGGTCCCTGCGACCTGCCTTTGGTCGTTTCGCCATTTTTGTTGGAGATCAAGGACGATCTGGGAGGCTGCTACGCATACCGCGTCCCAGACGTCCCGGTCTTGACACATCCTCTGGACCAAGTTATCCGGAGTCGTGTCGCGACCGCATACGGCCATCATGCCGGATCTCGCGCCGTCGAAGCGAGGACATGCGAAAAACACATGTTCTGCAGTTTCTTCGACTCCCGCGCACTCACTGCATGCGGAGGACTGTGCATGCCCATATTTATGCAGGTATTGTCTAAAACAGCCGTGGCCAGACAATATCTGTGTTAAGTGGAAGTTCACTTCACCGTGTCGCCTACCGACCCACCCGGTTAGTTCCGGGATTAGTCGGTGGGTCCACCGACCTTTGGTGGAGTTGTTCCATTCCCTCTGCCACTTAACCATGGATGCGGCTCTAGTGGTCTTTCGGATACCTCTTGTTCCACGTTGCTCGAAGCACTCTACGTCCTCTTTTATGACGATGCCTATTGGCATCATCCCCGCTAGGACGCAGACCGCGTCGCGTGATACCGTTCGGTATGCACTCACCACTCTTAGGCACATAAGCCTGTGTGTACTCTCGAGCTTATTTGCGTAGCTCTTGGTACTCAAGGCGGTGATCCATGCCGGCCCGCCGTACCTAAGTATGGACAGGGCGACACTGGCCAGGAGTTTACGCTTACTCCCTTGCACCGCCGAGCTATTCGACATCATGCGGGATAATGCCGATATAGCCATAGAGGCTTTCTTGCAAGCGTAATCGACGTGACTGACAAAGGACAGCTTGTCGTCGATCATAACCCCAAGGTACCTCAAGAACCTCTTCGATTCTACTGTGCAGTTACCTGCACTAATCGTCGCATGTTGCTCCGATTTTCGATTGTTCACCACCGTGACCTCGGTCTTATGGTGGGCTAGCTCCAATTGCCTGGAGCTCATCCATCTCTCCACAATGCCAATGGAGTGTGAGGCCGTTAACTCGACCTCCTCGATGGATTCACCACATATCTCCAGGGTGATATCGTCTGCGAACCCGACGATCTTTACCCCACTCGGGAACTCAAGCCGCAGTACCTCGTCGTACATCGTGTTCCATAACACCGGACCCAGGATCGAACCTTGCGGGACGCCTGCGGTGATCTGCACACGTTTCTGGCCTGCCTCTGTATTATATACCAGTACGCGATTCTGGAAGTAGCTTCCGAGAATCTTGTACAGGTACCCAGGAACCTGAAGGCGTTGGAGCGAGTCGGCGATAGCCGCCCAACTGGCGCTGTTGAACGCATTCCTCACGTCAAGGGTGACCACCGCACAGTATCGTACTCCTCGCCTCTTGCGCTGGATTGCCACCTCGGCCGTCTTGGTGACGGACAGGATGGCATCCACCGTCGACTTCCCTTTACGGAAGCCAAACTGATTACTTGACAGACCGCGTATACCCTCCGTGTATGTTGTCAGTCTGTTGAGGATTACCCTCTCGAGCACCTTACCCGCTGTATCCAACAGACATATTGGTCTATATGCCGATGGATCTCCTGGTGGCTTCCCTGTCTTTGGTAACAACACAAGGGTCTGAATTTTCCAGGCGTCTGGGAAGACGCCCTCGTCCAGACACTTTTGCATCACCACCCTGAACATTCCGGGATCCAGCAAGATAGCCGTCTTGATGGCCAGGTTCGGAATACCATCCGGTCCCGGCGCTTTGTTCACCTTTAGCGACTTTGCTATCGCAATGAGTTCATCATTCGTCACCGTCGCCTCGTCGCCGACCCCCGTTGTGCCGTTGTCGGTGCCCACGTGGTCACGGGTGTTCGGCTGAGCCGTCCACCCTTCCGTCGCTATGACAGCGTTAAGGTCTGGGATACTGGAACGCTGGTCATGGGACACGTCTACGGCGGCGGGGGGCCATGGACTTGGGTCGTGGCTCGGAAAGAGTCCCCCAACGATCACCTGCAGCAGCTCTGATGAACGCTCGGTTGGAGCCGCCGATCCTCTGGTTTTGGCCATTACAACCCGGTAGGCGTCACCCCACGGATTCGTATTGGCCTTCTGACACAGACCCTCGAAGCAGGCTCGCTTGCTGGCCTTTATCTCCCTCTTTAGTGCGGCCTTCGCGGCGACTAGCGCCCCTCTGCGCTCGATTCTATCGGCGTCTGACCGCGCTCTTTGCGCCCTCCGTCTTGCGTGGAGGCATGTTCTTCGGAGGTCGGCGATCGACTCCGTCCACCAATACACCGGCGATCTTCCATTCCTCGGTTTGACTTCCCTCGGCATGGTCGCATCGCACGCGCGTGTAAGTGTCATAACGAGTCTTTCGCCGCAAGGTTCCTGGGTTTCGCGTAAGTTTCGTTCCCTCTCAAGCGCCTCTTTAAAGGGAACGAAACTTAAAAGAAGAAAGGACCCTTAAGAAGTCAGATATTGCCTGTAGCTGCGAACGTTTGGCATAATGAGAATTATATGCCTTCTCTATAATGCTACCTGTTTTGTAAGAAACCACTTTGTGCGAATCGTTCATATGCGAGACGTTTTAATGCGAATTAACCTATATCCTATTGGAACATTGATAGACAAGGCTGGATCTTCGAAAGAACTTTGTTGAAGACATAATTTTTCTATTTTGTGAAGATTCTGAGGTGCGAATGATTGAAAAAATGTCCAATGTTACTTACTTGCACCCACCCAAAGTAGATATCCGAGCAAAGGGGCTATCCATAAAACACGCAGACCGATTTTTGAAAATATAAGACACCCCCTCCCCCTCGTAGACGTTTGGCCTTTTAAATTTTGAAACTTTGTATGGAGCGTAGACTTTGGCCAGACCCATCCCCCTCCCCAAAGTAAATGTGGTTTATGGACAGCCCTTTATTGGTTCATCTCCGTTGAACATTGTTGAAGACTTTTTTCTCTTTTCGATACAAGTTGTTGCAAAGCTATGAATGTTATAAAAGGGCAAAAACTCAGAACCTTTTGACCACCCTAGCATAAAAAAGAGCACCCTATTGTAAAATAAAAAAATACGGGTCCTATGTTTTCATACAAAGAACAACTACAACGGTTCAAAAAAAAATGCTGCCGTTGCTGCGTACATCATATTGAAAAGGCGAATAAAACGAAAAACTCGCAAAGTCTGGACAAAATGGTGGATTGCTCGTCTTGAACGCATGTGAATTGAGGCTAGTCTGCTGAAGAAGCAGGGTTATGAAGATTCAGATCACATGTTCTGGGAAATCTATATATATAAAAATGGATTTCTGTCTGTCTGTCTGTCTGTCTGAACCTTATAGACTCGGAGACTACTGAACCGATCGGAGTGAAATTTTGTATGGAGGAGTTTTTGGGACCGGGGAAGGTTCTTAAGGTAGTTAGAGACCCCTCCCATACAAATGAAACACATATTTCTGCATAACTCGAGAACTAATCAAGCAAAGGAAACAAAATTTAGCATGTGAGAGTTTTTAGAAGCAAGAAATGTTTCTATGGTGGTTTGAGACCCCTCCCTTTTCTGGAAGGGGAGGCTCCCATACAAATGAAACAGAAGTTTCTGCATAACTCAAGAACTAATCAAGTAAATGGAACCAAATTTTACATGTGGAGTTTTCTGGAAGCAAGAAATGTTTCTATGGTGGTTCGAGACCCCTCCCCTCTCTAGAAGGGGGGGGGGCTCTCATACAAATGAAACTGAAATTTCTGCATAACTCGAGAACTAATAAAGCAAATGGAACCAAATTTGGCATGTGGGGATTTTAAAGGCAATAAATGTTTCTAGGGTAGTTCGAGACCCCCCTCTTCTCTCTGTTAGGGGGGGGGGGGCTCCCATACAAATGAAACACAAGTTTCTGCATAACTCGAGAACTAATCAAGTAAATGGAACCAAATTTGGCAAGTAGAGGTTTTTGAAGGCAAGAAATGTTTCTATGGTGGTTTGAGACCCCTCCGCTCTCTGTAAGAGGGGGGGCTCCCATACAAATGAAACACAAATTTCTGCATAACTCGAGAACTAATCAAGCATATGGAACCAAATTTGGCATGTGGAGGTTTTTGGAGGAGATAAATGTTTCTATGATAGTTTGAGACCCCTCCCCCTCTGGGTCCATACAAATGCAACACAAATTTCTGCATAACTCGAGAACTAATCAAGTAAATGGAACCACATTTGGCAGGTTGAGGTTTTTGAAGGCAAGAAATGTTTCTAAGGTGACTCGAGACCCCTCCCTTTCTGAAAGGAGGGCTCATATACAAATGAAACACAAATTTCTGAATAACTCGAGAACTTATCAAGTTACTGGAACCAAATTTGGCATGTGGAGGTTTTCGAAGGCAAGACATGTTTCCATTGTGGTTTGAGACCCCTCCGCCCTCTGAAAGAGGGGTCTCCCATACAAATGAAACACGAATTTCTGCATAACTCGAGAACAAATCAAGCAAATGGAACCAAATTTGGCATGTGGAGGTTTTTGAAGGAAATAAATGTTTCTAAGGTGACTTGAAACCCCTCCTCTTTCTGTAAAGGGGACTCCCATACAAATGAAACACAAATTTCTGTATAACTCGAGAACTAATCAAGTATATGAAACCAAGTTTGGCAGGTGGAGGTTTTTGAAGAAGAGAAATATTTCTATGGTGGTTTGAGACCCCTCCGCTTTCTGGAAGGGGAGACTCCCATACAAATGAAACACAATTTTTAGCATAACTCGAGAGCCAATGAAGCAAATGAAACCAAATTTGGCATGTTGAGGTTTTTGGAGGCAAGAAATGTTTCTATGGCAGTTCAAGACCCCTCCCCCCTTTTGAGGGGGGGGGGGGCATTCAAATTAAACACAAATTTCTGCATAACTCGAGAACTAATCAAGCTCATTAAACCACATTTGGCATATGGGGGTTCTTGAAGGCAGGATTTCTATATATATATAAAAATGAATTTCTGTCTGTCTGTCTGTCTGTCTGCCCCTTATAGACTCGGAAAGTTCTGAACCGATCAGCGTGAAAATTTGTATGCAGGGGTTTTTGGGGCTGGAGAAGGTTCTTATGATTGTTTGAGACCTCTTCTCTCTCAGGAAGGGGGGGGGCTCTCATACAAATAAGACACAAATTTCTTCATAACTCGAGAACTAATCAAGCAAATCGAATCAAATTTGGCATGTGGGGGGTTTTGAAGGCAAGAATGTTTCTATGGTGGTTCAAGACCCCTCCCCTTTCTGAAAGGGGGGGGGGGGGCTTTCATACAAATGAAACTCAAATTTCTGCATAACTCGAGAACTAATCAAGCAAATGGAACCAAATTTGGCATGTGGGGGGTTTTGAAGGCAATGATTG
This sequence comes from Aedes koreicus, assembly GCA_024533555.2. NCBI lineage: Eukaryota > Metazoa > Arthropoda > Insecta > Diptera > Culicidae > Aedes > Aedes koreicus. The sequence continues at coordinate 89,675 of JAHHFK020000520.1, forward strand.
TAAGGTGGTTTGAGAAACCACCCCCTCTGGAACGGAGGGCTCCCATACAAATGAAACACAAATTTCTACCAAACATGAGAACTATCCAGGTTACTAAAACACAAAACGTATATTTCTCGGGTAAGAAGCATGTTCTGATAGAAGTTTGAACCCCTGCTTAGTCAAGAAAAAAACTCATTCCGAAAAGACAACCATAAACGTACCAGTTCTATTAAATTTTCATTCATTTAGTTGCAAGCGTAGCAGCGCTCGCACCGGGTTCAGCTAGTTCCATAGATGTCACTTTCAAAACTTTTTGACTAACCTAGTAAATCAGGTATGTTTTATGAAAAATTGCAAATAATCTCGTTGTTTATTTACGCTTGCTTAGGCTTGCAATTGAATGAGGTAAGATTTTACGCGTCTGTTAAAATTCATTTTTTTTCTGTATAGAGAATTATTCTCTTAAATTAACACCTTTTTCAATTCACCCAGAATTCCCGTCTAAGAAAAACAAAAAAAAACCGCAGCAGGTGGATTAATTTTCTGCTTATTTTTACACACAGTTTACTCATGGCAACGACCGCACAACAACCACTGTAACTTTGTCATTACAAGTCCCCAAGAAGTTTTCCCATCATTAATATTTAAGGATTGATTTAGCCTTCCTCTCGTTTGAAGTGGTACCACAATTCCGAGTACTAATGTTCCTCGAAAACTGGCAATAAAATCCCCATAAACATCATCATCATCATCATCATCATCAGCCCGTCTGCAATGATTGCCGATTTACCAGCTCACCACCCCCCGCCCATTCGAGCACAGGGGCGGCCTCCTGCACTGAGCTGCCGGCAACAGGAACCGGAAAGCAACCAGCAAGTCAGCAATAAAATAAATAAATTGTTCTGACCTCCCTCCTAGTATCCTATGGTCGTCCCCGATGCCCGGAATAAATCAAATTCATTCCGGCGAGTTGTTGATGGAGCTGCTGGAGCAAATTGAATACTGGCTGCTGATGCGATGAGCTCCGCCAGTAATTTGAACTGTGGCTTTGAAGAGCTTACAACTTTGCGGTGAAGCTTAAAGCCGTGTACGATCCCTGGCGTCTCCGGGGATGCTAAAGGAGCTGACTGACCGAGGAGGTTTGATGAAATATTGCTGAGCTCGTTCGTCTGAAATCTCAGAATTGGGTTACTTCGGAAAATGAGTTTCATGCGGTAGAATTATGGAACTTAAAAAAAATTCCAGCTTCAAGAAGTGCCACCAATAATTTGATTGATTATTAGTTTGTTTATTAACCTTCGGCCACGAGTGTACTCGTTTGCGGGGTAAAGGCGGACTTCAAGCGAATTAGTTTTGTGGTTATTAGAGCTTTAAATATGTTATTATTTCTGAATGAATGGGATAATTAATGAACATGATTTCATTACGATGTCGAACTTCCGCTCTGAATGATTTCGATTGATGTTTGCTCAGCTGCCATCAATCCTGAGGCCAGGAGAGGAACTGAGGACAGCAGTGCTTGAGGCATTACCGCATGGCTTAATGAAATCAGTTTCATAGATCGAAAACAGCGGTTTCAATTTCTGGAGTAATTAACTCCGATGGTTGCCAGAGTATCGTAATTGCCAAAGACCGGCGAAGGGTTGATGTTAAAGCTTATCGCAAAATGGTAATTGACGTTGATTGTGGTTGAACGTCGACATTGGGAGGGATGATCGATGAGGCATCTTGGTTGATGGAAAATGTTGTTTCCAATTACAGTTTAATTGGATAGATCGTACTGGGTGGTGTTGTTTGAGTTATTAAGACAAATTATTTGATAGGAGACATTATTCATTCTGATTCATTAGGGGTCCAATCGAAAACATGAGATCGCTGGGATATCAATCAATTCAAGTATTATCAAATACACTTCTGTAATAAACTTTGGCCGGCTCGCAATCCACTGACTGCAAGAGAGCAAATTATGCTTTCCGAAAAGAAAGCCAGGTGGAATGAAGATATAAAGGGGCCTTCTTTAGCACAGTCAGTAAAGGGGCAACTACAAAACAACACCATGCTGAAGGTTGCTGGGTTCGATTCCCAGTCTGGCCGAGGAATTTTTGTGAGGGAAAATCACTCAACTTCCTGATTGTACTTGCCACATAATCATGCTAATGCAAAAATGGTACTTGGCATTGAAAGCTCCCAATTAACAACTTTGGATGGGCAATTAGATAACTAAGTTGACAACAAGAAAAAGGCTAGTTCTAAAAGCAAAAAGCTTGAAAAATCAATTTCAAAAAGAAGTGAAATGAACAACAGAGCTTCATCGCAGGGATGCTCAACCACGGACCTGGCAACCCTATCCTATTATCTAGCGTTTCATACTATGTAACATATCACAGGCCTTATTTGAATTAGGCCCATCTGACGTGTGTTACTACACTCAGGGAAATAAACTTAAGAATGTCATAAGGTTCAACTTATGAACGATTTATTTTACCCGCCGGCGGCGGTGGTGTAGGCGGTAAGCGTGACTGCTACTTGGCACCCCAGTGGGTCGGGGGGGGGGGGGGAAGTGGGGGTTCGAGTCCCACCAGTCGGACGTCGGTGGAGTTCGGAGGGAATTGAAGGCCAGCTTGGTCCCGGCTCTTATTCATGAGTCATTAGGTAGGGTCCAGTAGTCGGTGGACTCGATCTCGGGCGTTGGTGATTGTCACCATGTGAGAAAATAGGCCGACGTTAAATAAAGAAAGCAAAAAAAATATTTTACCCGACGTTGTTCTTGTACGCCTTTTTCTGTTCTACATTTGTTTCCAGATATCAGTACTAGTATATATTCAAGTCACTGGACCCAATAACCTGCAACGTTACAAGGTTCGAATCCAGGTTGTTCTATCCAGGTTTATTTTTTTTTATTTTTTCTACATCATTATATTTCATGTAGCAAATTAATGAAATTCATACGATTTCTTTGTGGCATATAGATGTCAATTATAGAAGTCGAGTCGAGCAACTCACCTCGACATTTGTCACTTTTGAGTCGAGCAAAATAGCGCATTACAGAAGCCGACTGAATCTGATCGAATCGGCAACCGAACTCGACTGTAAACTAAAGTGTGGAATTTTTTCAAAATGTCATTGAAAAACTACACCTTCCAATAAGTTAGGACTTTCGTCAATTTCGTCATTTTTGACAGTCAAAGAATAGGTATTTAAATGTTTCCCTCTTTTTTTTTGTGAATTATACTACTGTTTTTGTAATTCAGAAAGCCTCAATGAGCCACTGTTCCAAAGTTGCAATTTGAAGTATTTTTCAAGGAAGTTATTATCTCTATGTGGACAAGTGTCGATCTATTTCAACCACTACAAAGAAGTTAGGAGTTATTACCTAGTTATCACCAACTAACTTATGCGTGCCGATACTGAAGCTTACTTACCTTACCAATCAGACTAAGGCCGGAGTGGCTTCTGCTGTACACAGAAGTTGTTTCCATTGTAATCGGTCCATGGCTGTACCTCGCCAGCCTCGCTGTCTGCGGAGGGTCCGCAGGGCGCCTTCTACTTGATCAATCCACCTTGCTCGTTGCGCGCCTCTTCTTCTTGTACCTGTCGGTTCGTTTTCGAGAACCATTTTCACAGGGCTGTCGTCCGACATTCTTACGACATGCCCAGCACATCGTAGTCGATCGATTTTTGCAATGTGTGCGATGGGAGGTTCTCCCAGCAACTGGTGCAATTCGTGGTTCATTCGCCTCCTCCACTTTCCGTCTTCCATCTGCACTCCACCGTAGATCGTACGCAGCACCTTCCGTTCAATGACTCCAAGGGCGCGTTGGTCCTCCACTAGCAATGTCCATGTTTCGTGGCCGTAGAGAATTACCGGTCTAATTATTGTCTTGTAGATGGTCAACTTTGTGGTTCGGCGAACTTTGTTCGATCTTAGCGTCCTTCGGAGTCCAAAGTAGGCACGATTGCCAGCCATAATGTGCCTTTGTATTTCTCTGCTGGTGTCGTTATCGGCGGTCACCAATGAGCCCAGATACACGAATTCGTCTACTACCTCGATTTCATCACCGTCAATCTGAACTTGTGTTAGGAGGCTAACATTTTCTTCTCGTGAGCCTCTTCCCTTCGTGTATTTTGTTTTTAACGCATTAATCACAAGCCCAATCCTACCAGCTTCAGCCTTAAGTCTGATGTACGTTTCCGCCATCGTCTCAAAGTTACGTGCTACGATATCAACGTACGATACTGAAGCTATTGACAGTATTATTTCTTTAAAGATTTAACATTCGAGGTTGTTGTATGCTGTAATCGATCTCGCCTGAACGATTTTATCTCGAAGTTCTCTGACTTTCTGGTAAGGCATTCAAACTTTTTTCTAAGCTTCTAGTACCCTAAGTGGGAAATTTTTCAAAATCGAGGCTGTTTTTTTTTTAATTTTTATAGAGTTTTCTGAACATTGGAAGAATTCTTGAAAACTTCTTTGATATATTGATGAACTTCTTGAACATTTTTTCAACTTCTCTGCTAAACTTCAGGGAAGCTTTCTTACCAATAAAATCCCTTAAACGAGGTGAAATGGAATTCAAGAAACTGTAATTCCAACATGAGTTTGTGTCGTAGCTTACAGTATGATTTAAACGGTTGGTAAGATGGTGTTTACCATATTTTAATATGGTGTCATGAGTAATGAATATCATTATGGTCATATGAATGATTTTAGTACAGAATGGTTCTATGGTTCGTCAGTGATTATCTTTTGAATTTCATAGAAGATCTCAAGCTAGCTCCAGATGTATAGAGGGTACTACTAGGAAGTATCCTTTATACACCTGGAAAGTTTCATCCTGTTCTTCTGAGAAGTATTTACTTGAACTTCTGGGAATTCCTGAATTTCGAGAAAGCCTCAATTTGAAATTCCGGAATGTTCGGTTCTGAACTTCAAAAAAGCTCTCTGGAACTTCTGGGTAGTTCCAACTACACTTTTGGGAAGTTTCCTTCTGCGAAACTAATTGGAACTGATTGAGATAATTGGGACATAGCGGAACTTCTGCGAAGTCATCTCCTGAACTTCAGAGAAGTTTTTCTTGATTTTTTTGAGAAATTATTTTTATAACCTATAGGTAGTGCCCTCTCTAGTTAGTTTCTTCCTAAAATTCGGTGAAGTTGTTTCCTGAGCTAATTCCAAACTGTTAATTAGTCCCATTCTGAACTCCGAAGAAAATTTTACCGAAACTTTGGGAAAGTCTTTTCCGGAATTTGTAGAAAAATTCCCTTAAATTTGTTGGAAGTTTCATCCTGAACTTCTGAAAAGTTTTGAACTTTTGGAAAATTTACTCCTGAACTTCGGGGAAGGTTGTTCCTGAATTTCTAAAAAATTCTTGCTCAAACTAGTAGCAAGTACCTTGGGCCTGTTCATAAACCACGTAGACTCATTTTTGAAAATCTCATACCCCCCTCCCCCCTCGTAGACTTTTCTCCATACATTTTTTTGAAATTTTGTATGGAGCGTAGGCTTTGGTTACACCCCCCCCCCACCCCCTCCCCCAGAAAAGTCTACGTGGTTAATGAATAGCCCCCTTCTATGCTTCTGCAAAGTTTCTTTCTGTTCTTTGGAGAGGTTTCATCCTGAACTTCGAGATAGCCTCTGTCTGAAAATCTTAAATGTTCTCTTCTGTACTTCGCTTTCTCTTGCACTTCTGGGACGGTCCAACTAAACTTTTGGGAAATTTCTTCCGGAACTTCTGGAAAGTCCATTCCTGAACTTCAGAGAAGTTCGCTCTTGAGCTTCTAGGGCGTACCGTATTGAGCTTTCCGGAAGTTTGTTCCTGATTTTTATGAAAAATTATAGGAAGTGGGGAAGTTTTTTTCTTGAACTTCTGAAGTTCTGAAGTTTTCTTGAAGTTCCATCTTAAATTTCTGGGAAGAGCTCCAGGACCTCTAGAAAGTTCCAAACTTCTAAGAAGTCCTCTTCCCTAAACTTCTTCCTGAAGCTCTGAGAAGTCCTGTCCTGATTCTCGGGGAAGTTCTCTCCTGAACATCTGGGCAGTATGATCTTCAAATTTGGGGTTTTTTGGTCCTGATTTTTTTGAGATAATCCTGCTCTAACTACTAAGAAGTGCTTCCTTTACTTCTGAAAAGTTTCTGCCTGACTTTCGGAGAAGTTTTTTTTCGAGGAAATCTCTTCCTGAACTTATAGAAAGTATCTTCCTGAAGCTCTGGGAAGTCTCGTTTTGAATTTTTTAGGGTGTGCCCCAAATTTTGGGTAGTTTCTAGGACTAATTTCAAAAACCACTTAACTCGAGGGTAAATTTCCAAATCACAAGTGCAAATGTACTGGAATGATGCTTAGAAGTACTTAAGAAAAAAAAATCGGAGTTCCAAGATTAATTTCAAAAGCTCATCACTTTTAATGTTGTTCTGAATCTCCGTGCGGCCATCGACTGCGCTTGATAGCCAATGTTAGGATTATTAAAGTAATAGTATTTAAGTGATAAAATTATAAATACTTTTTGTTTTTCCGACCCAAGGTGGTCCTAATGAATCGAGCTCTTGGTCAATTTCCTACCACCTCTAATGCTTAACATTAGTTTTGCTGGCCCCACGCCACAAAAACCTCTGGCGATGTTCACATTAATTTTAATCAGTTCGATCAGCCATTCGAAGAGATGGTAATTTGTTTTGTTTTTGATAGGATTAGACATTTTTTGCATGAAGTAAACTGTTTTTCTGTTGATTCGCCCGCAAAAAAAATAATGGTTTAGTGAGTTTCTTGCCTTGCTCAGCCAATTACCACTAACCGATGAAAAACGCGTATCAAATCAAAATCATACCCGGCAAAATATGACAGTTCAGTCACCCGTTTCCGAACGGTCGATTGAGTCGACCAACTCGACAAAATTTCTTCGATCTCGACATCTGTAATAGCAAAATATACCTGTCGAGCAAAGTGACGGTCGACTCGACTTCTATAATTGGCCCCGTACAAATGATTGCCATGTCCACCGTTGGTGTCCAACCGAACACTCACTGACTTTCCCACGTTTCTCCATCCCCAACCCACAAACCGCCAGCCGAGCGAAAAACCAAACATTATCATTATCTAATTACTTCTAGAGGCTCAACAAATTAAACTACCGCCAAACGGAACTGCGATCGGTATCCACATGCGTTCGAACGCGGCGGCCAACCACGGCAGGCCGCAATCCTGTAGTAATAGTTCACCGGAACAGCATCGACTGCCACTTCACTCGTCATCATCGGTATCGATGCAACATCCGGGTGGCGTCGCGCCACCACCCCCAAGCCTAGCCGCCCATCAGCATTCGCACCAGCATCATTCGCATTCGCATTCCCACTCCAGCAGCAGCAGCAGCAGCAGCAACAGCAGCAACAGCATGATCCCGGGACACAGCTACAAAATCTCAAAGGGTGTCCCCAACAGCAGCAGCAACAGCAACTGCCCCAAGCGGCCATGAGTGAAATGCGTGTTTGATTGCATTTTGCCTCCTCCTGCCCTGACTGACAACGACAACGAGGACAACTCCCGATGACGGCAGCGATGGATGATGACTACCAGTACGACGGCCACCATGGCAACGACGACAACGACGACTACTACAGTGATGATGGTGAAATTGTTTAATGTTTTGTTTTTGTAATGCCCACGGGCAGCAGTTAGCCCTCCCGTGGAGGAAGGCAACCGGGCGGACACGGTGGGCTTCCATTACTGCAACTTCCTGGTGCTCTTTTCATTATTCATCCAACGCAATGCACGCTCTATCACACTCACCCGTTTCCGGACTCCTGTTGATTGATTATTGATGTAGGTTCGAATGAAGGACGGAAGGTCAACGTGCTAGTGGGATCGTTGGACAGTTGGGCGAAGGCGGTCGGAATTCGGTCAAAAATAAACAGGCGAAGAAAGCTATGTGATCAGTGGGATTAGAAGCTGAAAATTAAAAATTTGGACCTTCCCTACGTTGTTTGTCTAGTCGACTATAATAGGAAAATAACATTTGCTATTTCACGAAAAATGTTTTTTTTTCCAAAACTAAAATAACCACAAAAATGATCTTACGCTTAAGCTACAATACCACTTACTTCCTATACTCCCGTTCCATTCAACTCAGCGACTGATTTTTTTTAAATTTAACTTTATTTAGGTGACTTTTAGCCACCTGGGCTACTTCGTCACCGACTCAGCGACTGATCAGAATTGTATTCCTTTCTGTAAAGGAAGCGACTACTCCAAATTGGTGAAAAGATCACATCGGTCAATATTTACTCATCTGGGACGATTTTTGGGAGAACAATTTTTTTTTTTTTGATTTTCACAGGAGCAGATTTTCAAAATATTGCCGCCATGCGGCAGGTAAAGACTGTTTCCGAAAATATGAGCACAATTTCAAAATATTAAAAATATGTGGTTTTTTAAGATTTGTATTATTTTATTTGGCAAATTATATCAGCTCTGATGTTTGACATTTTTTTTGGGCGTAGAACCACTGCGTCCCCTCAATTGAACTTTTGTTTGTAACCAAGACATCTTACTTTTCCTCGAACATGACCCATAAGCTTTTGCACAGTTGCAATACCCACCATTCTCACCACTTTTTAAATTTGTCGATGTCATCCGCTGGTTTTACGAATTTCCGCAGCTTTTTTTTACCAAAGCCAAGAAAGTCTCGATTGGCCGTGCCTCCGGGAAATTTGGCGGATTCATGTCTTTCGGCAAAAAACAAACATTTTGTCCACCCTAGTTTGTCAGGCCAAAATATGACTGGACCATCACGCTGCTTCATCATCAGCAATATACGCTTCTGGAGGCTTTGCTTGGTGCACTTCTGAGTGTTCATTGTCTCCGATGTTACGTGCGGGCTAGATAAGGTCTGTATCCGCAATAATCCGGACACCTCAAAACATGAATAAAACATACATTTCGCATTACATTTCCGTCGTAGTTGTTTATTTCAGATTCATGGGATGTGTTTTAACAATTCGTGAAGACAAAACATAGTTATTCGGTATTTGCATAAAATTTTCGAACCATTAGGGTTTGTACAGACTCTTCAGAAATCGTAAAAGCCGTCTTTGTCCAACTTTGCTGGAAGTGTTTGATGTCTTTGATTCCTTGCTTCTTTCCAGAAAGCTTCCGCTTAATCAGAGCCCAATATCTCTCGATTGGTCGTAGCTCTGGGCAATTTGGCGGGTTTGAGGTTTTTGGTACAATGTTCGCTTGATTTGCTTGGTACCACTCCATCACAGTTTTAGCATTGTGGCATGATGCCAAATCGGGCCAGAACAAAGGTTTTTCTTTGTGACTTTTGATGAAGGGTAGCAATCGCTTCTGCAGACACTCTTTCTGATAGATCTCCTTGTTGATTGTGCCTGTAGTGACGAAAGATTTACTCTTTTTGCCACACGTGTAAAGTGCTTGCCACACAAGGCAGAATAAAAAGCCAGCCCTGGAAGCTGCTTGAAATCCTCCAGGACATAAGTTTCATCGTCCATAACAACGCATGAAAACTTCGTCAAATATTCGCAGTACAAACGTCAAGCCCGTGATTTTGCTGCCAAGTTCTGTTTGTCGCTGCGATTTGGAACTGATTTTACTTTATACGACTTAAGTCCCAAACGTTGTTTTGATTTTTGGACAAAACCAGGCGACATCCCTATTTTACGAGCCACCGTTCGAATGGAGAGATTTGGGTATTTCGTTAATATCCTTTTCACCTTTCGGTCCATGTCAGGATCAGCGCGTCCAATGTTTTTGTCACTTCTCGATTTCCTCTCCACCGTAAAACGATCCGAAATTGATTTGAGTACATCGTGAACAGTGGATTTAGGCAAATCCAATGTTTTTGCATGGTCCCGTATTGACAAGTCAGGATTTGCCGTACGCCCGTACAAAATTCGCTCGCGCACTTGTTTTTCTTTCGTCGCCATCTTGAATACTAAACATGAAATGTAAACATCAATCATAGTCTTTTTCATCATAGACTCTCAGCTATACCACAGTGAAAAGTTACAATGATTTGAAGGTGTCCGGATTAATGTGGATACAGACCTTATCATTCTAGGGTTGAGCAACGAAGCTTTGAGAAAAAAAAAATTCGGACTCTCGTTCAATCGTCGTAAAAAGTTTTATTACTCGGATTAAACTTGTTGTACAAGGTTCTCCGAACAATTGAAACATTTGTTCCATATCACCTGGAATCGCTTTCATGCCTACGAATCAGTGCTGGAAATTACAACGGTCTTATTATGGTCTTATTATGGAAAAGATAATTCAGCGCCAACATTAGATTAGGGCGAATCAGCTTTTGTAAACAATAGCTTTCATAGTCACAAATACAAATTAAGCACTCTTTAAGGAAGAGGAGCTTTATCTCTATCTGCTGATATATTCAATTTAAAGGAATTGTATTTAACTTTCTATTAATTAGCAGAGAAAGTGTTTGTTTACAAAAGCAAATTCGCCCTAATCAAATGTTGGCGCTGAATTGATTTAGATTTGACAGTTTCAAGATGTTATCAATCCTCCTATTCTAAATTCGATTCTATAAAAACATTTCACTAAACATATTCTGTGATAACGTGGTTAATGAGCTTCAATTTGATAACCTTTCAATAAGTTCAATTATCTTCTATCGCCATGAAGATTGATTGTTGGCACTTTGAAAAGAAATAATAGAGAGAAAAAAATACCAAAGCAATTCGTCTTATAATGGTACTGTCTTGAATACTCCCCCCGTTCACAGGTAAAAGTAGGGTTACTTTTCCCGGAATGAAAATAGAGAAAGCGTGAAGGAAGTTCCGTGTGCCTTTTTTGGTATAAACGTAGAGGCAAGATTCCAGGCCTTGTTAACCGATGTCTCGCTGAAACCCTTCAAAACAATCACACAAAGCTATTAATTCTTTTTTGTTATGGATGGAGTTATGATAACTCTTCCTGTTCATAGCCCATTAGAACACTTTTTCCTTTTTCGGTTATTTTTTTCACAAACAAGGGTTTTTTTTTTAAAAAAAGGGTTGAATTTATCTTTGATATTGAATAGAAATTTTTTTTTTTCCTTTTTTTTTCTTTTTCTCGGTTGATAAATGAGAGGGGGGTTGTTTTGGTTGGCGCGGGAAGAGAGGGGGGTTTTTTTTGGGGAAAAAGAAAAACAACAAGAGGGGTTTTTTGTATAGGACCAAGTGGTTGGGGCCATTACTAGGGAAAAAAAGAGTGGTATTTAAATAAAAAAAAAACACTCTTTCTTTTCTGTGTATGGAATGGGTGCGTGTTCTATTAAAAAAATATATTTTTTTTTTTTTTATTTTTTTTTTTTTTTTCTAATTTTAAAAAAAAAAAATATTTATTCTTTTTTTTATATACAAAAAAGAATATTGTATTTAAAAAAATTTTATTTAATAGAATGTCGGATTTGTTTTTTGGGGTGGGGGTCTTACACGCTTAGATCAGTTTACCCAAATATGAGTGAAATTTACCCATAATCGCGGAAAAGTGCACATACTCATTTTATGGGTAAATTCACTTTACCCATATTTGAGTACACGTTGTGAACTAACAATATAGGTAATGTTTACTTATTTATGGGTAACCAATTAAAAGTAAATTTCACGCATATTTAGGTAAATCTAAAAAAATATTTTGAAATTAGACGCAAATATGTTTATATATCTCTAATTATATTTCTTGAAATTTTTTGATTACGAATAAAATAATCGTTAACCTTTTATTCAATTTATTATGTTTTCTTATCAATTCTACAGCACAAATATATCCTTTGCTCTTTAATTGGACGAACTTCTGATGATTAATTTCATAACTAGCAACGCAAATATTGCCGAGAAGTGATGAAGAAGAAATGATCAACAGTTGGTCAAAACAATTATTGATCAACTGGTAGAACCCATCAGGTTAGAAAAGATGAACGGCATTACTTTTTCAGATTTTGTGATTTCTCCCACTCCCCCTCATCTTGGTGTTGGCTTCATCGGAATACACTCTTTATACAACTCCAAGGTCACAACTCTATCAAAACCTACAATTCACCGTTTAATTTTCGGAACGAATCCGGATCCAAATGTTTTTTTCAGCTCTTCCATCTTCTACTCTGCAATTTCAACTTCCGTGATGGACCTCAATGGAACGATGACCAACCTACTCGATCCAATGAAATATACGAACTGACAATGTTTATTTTTTCATCCAAATATGGGTAGAGTGCTTTTACTCATATATAGGTAAAATCACTTAACTCACATTGTAAGTGAAGTTAACCCACTTTTGTGAGTACAATTTACCCATATTATAAGTATTGCATCAGTTACCCATATATGGGTGAAGAATTACCTTTTTATGGGTAATTGAGTCTTAGCGTGTATACTATGTCAACTTATGTATGCTAGAAATCAATGGTTGGTTCGTTGGTTTCGGTAGTCTGTTTTTTTGTAGCGTGTTTCATGTTGAAATAGGATGGTGTTGTCTTGCAATCATAACTGTTTGAAATTGTTTTTTTTTTCAATAGTTTCGCGTGTCAAAATTAAAAAAATAAATTCAATGCCGGTATATTATTATATTTATTATCGAACAATGTTATAATCCACATACGCCCTATAATACCCAATTGAAAAGAGCCCAACTCCAAAATGTAAACAATGAGAAAAACTATGATCAAATTGAACGTTACATTAATAAATCCTATTTAAAAAAAAAACCAGTTTGGCTTGCTTCATCAAGTTGACGATAGAAATTTGATGAGATGCAAAATAAATTATATTAACATCTTTGCATGCCGTAAAACTCAAAAAGAAAAAACCCAAATCTAGATTGAAAACATCATGGGCCCTTTTTGTTATGCCTCTCAACTGTCAGTTTCTTTTTTAATAAGGCTTATGCGCTGAGACTTTTCTTTACCGAGAAATTATCAGAGTCCTTTGGGATAAGGCTTGTTATAACATCATTTTGTGTTGAGGCCACTGTTTATTTTTTTTTCAACAACAGAAGATAACAAATCCGCTTCTAAGTTAAAATTTACACATTTAGTTGATTTGATAACTACAAGATTCAACGGCACAGAGGAGACATAAAGTTAACGATGGCAACACTATAATTTTCCTATTGAAATTCGACGGAACGAGATTACGATACCTGCTGTCAATGAAATGAGCTCCAAACGAGAGAAGAAAAACATACACTTAAAAAGGCCCTATGAAAAGCGTTCAGTTCAAGTCAATCATAAGGCCTTTTGAAATAAAGGCCTCATCATAATTAATGCATGTGCTTGTAATAGGCCCTTTTTATAATTTGAAATATTTTTTCAACAAAGTAAGGTATATTTTCAAATTTAATTATGATGCAAAAGATGCTCAAGATCTATTGAATAAAACTAATAAACGATTTGTTTACATTTTGGTGCGAGGCCCTTCTCAATTGTTGGTCTTGAGATTTCAGATGACTTGGGTGCAAGTTTATGCTGTCAGTTTCCTTTTGATGTAAGTAGGGTGGAGAAACACACTGTGCTCCGGGCACATTATATTATGTTTTGATATTTGAATTTTTTTTTCGGTTTACGTTTAGGAGAATTTCATAGAGAATCACAAAGTTTTCTGATGAATTTTGAGGATCCTTGTTAAAGTCGCTTTTGATTGTTGCTGTGTCAAACTCAAGGGGTAAGTCGCTTAGAACAGTGTGCCAAGCACGCCTTAGTCGAAAATCTTACACCTAAATAGAACATGTGTGGCACTTTTGTGGCACACTTTTGACAGATGTACTTTTCAAAGGTATAAACTGGCAGCCCTGGAAAAGTGACGTTTTATGTTTGTGGTGTTGTTTACGCAGGAGACCCAGATAAATCCCGGTTTCTTAGCGGAGAAGTGATGTGCCTCCTGGATCTCGCCAATATCAAGTGCAGAAAAGGTATCGATTCCACATCCGTCACATCCAACATCATCGAGTTGTTCAAAAAAGATGCTGAACAACACTCGCGTGTATTGTACGAGAAAATTGTGCTGCAATTTGCTTTCAATAAAGTGTATTTAAGATTGATACATTACTTTATCTCACAATCACTTTCAGTTACCAGAGATATTAACGTAATGCCTTTTGTAATAAAAAGCTGAAAAACATTAAAATCAAAGTTTTTTCCACGCACTGGGAAAAGTTCCGGGTGGAGGCGTTATGTCTTATTTGCTAAATGAATTTCGTTTTCGATGGACGAGAGAGGAAACTGGCACATTTGCAATCTGTCTCGGCATAGGAATAATCTTCATTTTCGAATGCCAGAATGTTGTTGAAGGAAACGAGGACGAACATATCCGGACACATCGACAACAAGTGTAACTAGTAACCCTCCTGCTGCAGCACAGTTCGTAAGCCTCAGCAATGCAGAGAGAGGAACATCTTTGGAAACTACTAAAGGGTGTCCACGATGAAATTGCCACATACAAAATTGATTCGCAAAATTCGAGTTTTCATCCGATTGCCATCAAATTTTCAGGGATTGAGAAATAACTATTAAACTTCATTTTACCATTTTACTCGTATTTTATTTACAGTCCATACGCAAATGCCCGCACCTTGGCCTTAACCCCGGCCATAAGATTCTGCACAACCTGTGAATCAACCGTTTTTTGCATGTAAACCCATACTTTCTTCAGTTCCTCGACTGTCTTCACTACCTTAGGTCGTTTAAGAAGGTGCTGCTTCATAATCGCCCAGTACTTCTCGATGGGGCGGAGCTCCGGAGTGCTGGGAGGGTTGAACATTTTCGGCACGAAATTGACCTTATTGTCCGCATACCACTTCAGCACGTCCTTGGAGTAGTGGCATGAGGCCAAATCCGGCCAGAAGATTGTTGGGACGTTGTGGGCCTTCAGGAGAGGAAGCAGCCGCTTCTGGAGGCACTCTTTTATGTACACCTGTCCGTTCATCGTGTCCTGGGTCACGAAAGGTGCACTCCGCTTCCCGCACGTGCAGATTGCTTGCCAAACCAGGAATTTCTTCGCAAATTTGGACATCTTCTGAGTGCGGACATGCTCCGGAACGCTGAACTTATCCTTGGCCGTGAAAAACAGGTTGCCGGGGATCTGTTTGAAGTTGGCCTTCACATATGTTTCGTCGTCCATGATGCAGCATTCAACTTTCGTCAGCATGTTGAGATACAACTTCCTGGCACGGGTTTTGGCGGACTTGTTCTGCTTCTCGTCGCGATTAGGGGCCTTTTGTACCTTGAACGTTCGAAGCCCAGCCTTAGTTTTGGCCTTCTGGACAACACTTCGGCTTAGGTGCAACTTCTTAGCCACATCCCGAACGGAGGCGTTCGGATTTCGGTTGAAGGCCCCAACTACGCGGTTGTGATTTTTGGTGTTGTACGGAATACTTTTTCCTTCACTTCTGGGCTTCCGATCGGTGGTCAACCGTTCCTCGAACCGCTTATTCACTCGCGACACCGTGGAATTCGCGATTCCCAACGTTTTAGCGATGGAACGATGCGAGAGATCCGTGTTCTCGTGATGAATGCGCAAGATTTTATCACGCACGAGCTGTTCTTTCGACTCCATTTCCGCGAGTTTTGATCACAGGACTTTAAAACTTGCAGGATGTAAATAATGCACTATGAACTAAATCCACCCAAATTTTCATTAAATTCTACCCAACGGTTAAAAAGTTAGAGCAATTTCATAGTGTGGCAATTTCATCGTGGACACCCTTTAATCAGAGTGGAGTTGCGTCGCATTCATAGTTTTCGTAGGTGTTACGTGGACTGGTGAGAAAGTGGATAAATCAATCATAAATTTGCAACAGCATATACGAATTCTCGCACTTATTTCCAGCGATTAGCTTCTTCAGCTCCATTTGTCACCCAAACTTCATTAAATTGTATCAATAAATTACAAATTTCTTAAGGTATTTAACTTATTGTATGAATGGTACAGAGAGATTTAAATATCCAGTGTAAAAATATTGACAGAAAAGGGTTAAACAAAACGTCAAAACATTACAAGCCATTTTTTTTTCTTAAAACAATCCACTTCAAAATTATGCTGCTTTCGGTGCCTATAACAGAAAAAAAAATTTACCCGAAGTTTCATTGGAACCATAGTCTAAGTTATCTGAAATCTAACTCTTAGCACGCAAGCTAAGCCCATGGCCCTCCAAGAAACGATGATTACGGTAGCTGATTAAACTTCCGACTACCTCGAGGGTAGGCATACATAAGTGGTATATTCAGCCTACCATCCATGCCTACATCCATGGGTATAGATTGGCTGTAAGAGAAGATTTATCTTTTTGTTTCTTTTCCTGCTGTCGAGCCAAAACACACCTGCATCCATTCATTAGGATTATTGTTGTATGACCCATATTTGATTTGGTGCAAGTCAAATATCCTGTCACAATTAATGTGTGATGGACACTGGTTGACATAGCTCCGGATCCCAGTTAGGCTCGACTTGTTTTATAAAGTCTAATACCCTACCAGGATCGTTTTGCCAAATTTTGGGGGGCTCTAGTAACCCTTTTCCAAATATTGACATCCTTTGATTGAATAATGCTCCACAGCTGCATAGTATATGTTCTGCAGTTTCAGTTTCAAATTGGCTAAAACGACATTCTGTAGAATTAATTCTACCAATTTTATTTAGGTGATACCTACTCAGGCAGTGACCAGTCAATAGACCAGTAATTACCCGAAGGTCTTTCTAACTAAGATTTAGTAAGATCCGGGCTTTTACAGCACTTGGTCTTCTAAATTTCTTGGCTTGTCTGCATGTATCCGCAGCATTCCAGTTTGATTCTACCATGGACAGTTCCCAATTTTTTATTTCAGTCCTCAGAGCACACTCTGGGACTCCACAAAATGGTTCCGGACCAATAAAATTTGATGCTGAACCTGCTCTTGCTAAGCTGTCAGCTTTTTCATTTCCTTCAATGCCACAATGGCCGGGCACCCAGTATAGAGTAACTTCGTTCCTACTGGCCAATTGTAAAATATAATGATATACCGGCATTTAATTTATTTGTTAATTTTGACAACCAAAACTATTGAATAAAAAACCATTTCAAAAAATAAACACTTCAAAAAATGTTAAGCTTAAAAACAATTTTTTGAAACTTGCGGAGTGTACTACCTCCTCAACATGAGTTGTCAGGTACATGTTTTGCAACATTTGCCACCTTTTTATTTGTGTCTTACCAGAAATCTTTCAAAAGATAATGGCAACACTGCTGCATACCCACATTGTGACAGCTGCTCAATTCAGGAAAATCTGGATAGGATCTACCCAATTTCAGGTAAATTCAGATAAGCGTGCATATTGAATTCGAATCATGACAGCCAATGTGAGTAATTCTCGGAAACTTTTTGAAACAGACGTATGTCATTTTGTAAACAAAGAGGGGAAGTAAGATTCAAAAGTAAATTTCTCGAAATTCTCAGTACCCTCACATAAAGTAGCATCACAATCATGTAAAGCAATGTTATTCCTTGTATTGGTGGCCCAAGTTTGCATGAAAGTGCTAAGGGTTTCGAGAAATTTACGTTTGAATCTTACTTCCCCTCTTTGTTTACAAAATGACATACGTCTGTTTGAAAAAGTACCCGAGAATTATTGAGGAATTCAAGAAAAGCTAGAGTGAGGTTAAACATCGCTGATTGCGCTCGGAAAAAATGGATCTTCGGACTGGCTAAGCAAAATAATCGGTGATAAAAAGAGCAGAAAACCGCGAATAATAACAATAAAACTGACAAAATCAGTACAATTTAAGAGATGTCCAGAAAATTGCTATCAATTTCAACGATATGTAACCTCACTTTAGCTTTGTTTGGATTCCCCAAAATCGACGTGAGTATTGCTTGGGAACACAAATTAAGGAACTAAGAGGTGCACAAATGTTCACAAGAGTTGCATCAGAGTTCACTGATTTGCCAGGTTGTTTTTGTTTCATTATAATCGAGATTTGCGGCCTCGGGCTGGATCATCTCCTATCGTAGTCACTAAAACACTTTTTGGCTATTTTTTGTGACTTGTCCGGGGGTGAGATTTGAACACGTCACTTTCGCGTGAGAAGTATGGAACCATTACGACGGGGTCACCTCACCACTGAAATGCCAGCTAATTAGAGACACTGCCCCTGATATCAATTTAGAAATCAATCCCCGGGTATTTTTATCTCTGGTGTTTCTATAATTATGGCATCCATAACTCTAACGATGTGCCGTTTAAAAATATTTTGTTGAAAACTTGGCCTTAAAATGGGACTCATCAGGTGATTCCTTCGATATGATTATAGCAATGACTTGAAAATCCATCCAGTCATTTGCTCTATGTTCTTCAAAAATCCTTTAAACTTGAATGTAATGAAATGTTTCGTTGAACTTTTCGAAACCTATTTTTGTTACTTCGTTTATTATACTTTACGGTTAAAAATGAGAGATGAGAAACACCCAAATCTATTTGATTCCATACATACAAGATCGTATAGAACCTATCCAACAATCAACTGAATATCACCAACCAAAATCAAAACTCTTTGCATAAATATCGAACTAAATTTTGACCATACCGACTATTTCCTCACCCGCTGTCCACCGTTGACGTGTGTGCATTTGTTTCAATCGTTTCGAACCACAGGAACAGGCCGGCAACCATAAATCATGTTTGATCCCTACGCAAATACTGTAATCGATAGCTTACAGGTAGGGCAATTGGCTCCCGGTCAAAACACAATAGAAGAATTGAATCAACTTCTAGCTAAGCTCGGGATGAATCGCTGCGTGGTTAAAGATTGAAACAAGTCACCCCAGTTGTTAGTTCTAATTATGTTTAATTATAGTTTCTTTCTGGTTCAAAATCAGGCTACAAGCTAGAATCAAATTCATTAATCATTGGATTATCTCACCTAGAGAAGTGAACAATAGAACTGTAAATCATCCATCTGAGGCACCGCGCACTTCATGACGAATGGAATTATTGAGGCCGATGCGAAGTGGTTCGGAAGAATTCGGAGTTATCGTTATCATTGAAAACAAAAACAATTGAACGAGCAAAACAACAAAACAACACTTTGTACATTATTTTTTCTACAAATCCAAAAAATAAACCAAACTATAGATAATATTGAAATTTAGAATAAACAGTAAAATGAACCACGCAAATCTTGGCGCGACGTAAAAAACACACTATTAAAACCCCAGAACAGCAGTTTGCAAAACAACAGACGCAAGATGGCCATTCACTATTTCTCTCTAACAACACACACACACAAACACACAAACACTCACTCAAAAAATAGATAAATCTTTACAAACTAATAAGGAGAGAATTACGACGACCATCGAAGCGCAAGCGGTGGCGAACCAAAAGAGCCATTCATAGACAAAGCAAGATGCAACAGAGAGATTTAAAAAATAATAAGGAGAAGAAGAAAAAGACAAGAAACCACTGTAAGCCAGCAGTCACAGACTAATGTTAAATGTTGATTGAAGCTAATTTAATTGATTACCAATGAATGTACGTCTGGAGGTAAAATACTGATTTTAAAGAAAATGAAAAAAAAACTGTTTTAAAAGAAAAGGTAAGAGAAAACCAAAAACCAAACCCCCGGGGTAAGAATCGGTATAATGGAGTGAGGGAGAAACAAGTTATAGCAAATAAAGAGAGATACAAAAAAAAGCACTGTAAAAAGTAACAATCTGAAATCATGAATTGGTTGGTGTTTTATTTGATTATAGTTTGGTTGTTGTTTTGGATGACATTTCCCTATCCGGTTGTTTGGCAGGTAAGTACAAATTGAAATGACAGTTGTCTTGCAAAAAAAACATCGTAGCTCGAAGGTAGCCTTTTCATTGATCCGGATCCGGTGAACTGTACAAGCAATCAAAACAATCGAGCCAGCTATCCTCTTTGCCTTAGGGAGTAAACCCAGGTAAGCAATAAGCAGTTCCAAAGCGTCTTTACGGCACCCTATCAAGCCGCTTTTGGCCCAATATATGGCTTCTTTACTGCAATGCTATGATAATGCTTCATCAATGCTATTTTGCATTTGCCTTGCCAAGCAGACCAAGGCCGGTGCGGCCTCTGCTGTACACAGAATTTGTCTCCATTGTAATCGGTCCATGGCTATTACCTCGCCAGCCTCGCTGTCTGCGGAGGGTCCGCAAGTCACCTTCTACTTGATCGATCCACCTTGCTCGTTGCGCGCCTCTTCTTCTTGTACCCGTCGGTTCGTTTTCGAGAACCATTTTCACAAGGCTGTCGTCCGACATCCTTACGACATGCCCAGCCCATAGTAGTCGACCGATTTTTGCGATGTGTACGATGGGAGGTTCTCCCAGCAACTGGTGCAATTCGTGGTTTATTCGCCTGCTCCACGTTCCGTCTGCCATCTGCACTCCACCGTAGATCGTACGCAGCACCTTCCGTTCAAAGACTCCAAGGGCGCGTTGGTCCTCCACTAGCAATGTCCATGTTTCGTGGCCGTAGAGAACTACCGGTTAATTAATTTTGCATTTGGATTACAGGCTACAAGCATTTAAATAGCATATGAAATACAACATTACAACTGATAGCATTGAAGATGCTGATATAATGCTAATATAATGCTTGTAGCATCTGAAATGCAGATTTAGGGTTGTCTTACTGCATATTCTAATGCTTATTGGTTACCTGGGTAGGCTCAGAGAGTTCCATACTTTACACGGCCGTAAATCGAACTCAATGTAATAGTCCACTTAACTCAGTTGCATGGGAACCACGACTCAGTTCGTAAAAAGTGGAGTTCCTCAATCTATGAGTGACTCCAGTTTTTTTACGAAACTGAGTCGTGGTTCCCATGCGACTTAGCTAAGTAGACTCTCGCATTGAGTTCGATTTGCGGCCGTGTAATACTTTACATGAGCTCTCACCAAGTGGTTCTAATGAGATGAGAGATGGAGATTGATATAAGGCTGAACTTTGTTACTAACTGGGAATGGTGTATCACTGCGTACTGTGCTGGAACTAATCTGATAATGTCAAAAGACGAAAAATGTCATACTCATATTTTTGTTGAAGACGACAACTTTCTAGAGCTTCATTTGACAAAAATTGACTGCAGTGCAATCTCTGCAGCAAGATCTGGAACTAATAAGACAACACATGAAATACTGAGAAACTTTATCCAAGACGGCATCTCTCTAAGGCTTCATTTAGCAAAGATAGACTGCAGCGCTATCTTGGTGGCAAGATCTGGAATTAATATTATTCTGTCAAAAGACGACAAATGGCATACCGAGAAACTTTGCCGAGGACGGCCACTCTCTAGAGCTTCATTTGGCAAAGATATGCTGCTGTACACTTTGTTGGATGATCTGGAACTAATGTGATTATTTCAAATGTCTTCATTTTACATTATCTGATAATGTCAAGTGACTTAATTTTACATTCTCAGCAGCTTTATCGAAGCTTAATCAAAGTCTAATCAACAGCTTCATCTCTGCAGCAAAATCTATAACTAATCTGATAATGTCAAATGACTACATTTTATATTCCAAACAACTTAGCCCAAGACGGCAACTCTCTAGAGCATATTTGGCAAAGATTTACTGCAGCCCCATGTCTGCAAAACGATTTGAGACTAATATGATAGTATCGAAAGACGATTCGTTACGCACTGAGAAACTTTGCTGAAGACTCCAATTCTCTACAACGAGTCTGGAATGTTTTATATGCATTTCTGTTAACACAGCCAAACTAAAAGTTCCTTCCCTTTGTACCAGATTCCTGGGTGACAATGGAACCAGTTTTTTTTTCAGTGCATTTTTGAGACCAGAACCTTTTCAAATGGTGCATAAGCATTGACTCTAAGTAAAAAATTTTTAAATTACACGAAGGGTCTAAATCCGGGTCAATATCGACCCTAATGTCTCGTGTGTCACTTTTTTTGTACAACCACCTTATATTTATTTACATGACATGACGTCACAATACTATAACATAGCCTGATACACAATATCCCTCCATAATGCCCAATTGGTGGCTGCTCCTCTCCAATCCCTTGGGCACCTTGTACCCGCTAGGTCTTGCTCCACCTGGTCTGACCATCTTGCTCGTTTCGTCGTCTTGTACCAACCGGATTCCCGTCGAATATCATTTTTGCAGGATAGTTGCCCGGCATTCTCGCAACATGTCCTGCCCAGCGTATCCTTCCAGCTTTTGCCACCTTATGAATACTGGGTTCGCCGGCGAGTTGCGCGAGCTCATGGTTCATGATTCATTCGCCTCCATAGTCTGTCCTCCTGTGCTCCACCAAAGATGGTTCTTAACACCCGTCGATCAAAAACTCCGAGTGCTCACAGGTCCTCTTCAAGCATTGTCCACGTCTCATGCCCGTAGAGAACAACCGGTCTTATTAGCGTTTTGTACAGGATGCACTTCGCACGGGAGCTAAGTCTGTTTGACCGTAGTTGCTTGTGGAGCCCATAGTAGGCACGACTTCCACTGATAATCCGCCTCCGGATCTCACGGCTGTTATCGTTGTCCGCAGTAACCAGTGAGCCGAGGTAGACATACCTCGAACTCATCGCCGTCGATCGTTACACTGTTGCCCAGTCGGTTCCGCCTGCCAGCATGTACTTCATTTTGGACGTATTTATCTTCAACCCAATCTTCTCTGCTTCGCGCTTTAGTCTGGTGTACTGCTCTGCACCGCCTCAAATGTTCTGCCGACAATATCCACGTCATCGGCAAAGCAGATAAATTGACCGGATATGTTGAAAATCGTGCCTCGCATGCCAAACGCCGCTCGTCGCATAACACCTCCAAGAGCAATGTTGAACAGAAGGCAAGAGAGACCATCACCTTGACAAAGCCCCCTGCGGGATTCAAATGATCCCGATAATCCACCCGATATCCTCACACAGAACTGGGTTCCATCCATCGTAGCCTTGATAAGTCGGGTCAGCTTCCCCGGAAAGCTGTTCTCGTCCATAGCTCATATCGGTTAATTGTATCATATGCGGCTTTGAAGTCGACGAAGAGATGCGTTGACACTCTATATTCACGGCATTTTGGAAAATCTGCCGCAAAGTGAAGATTTGGTCCGTTGTAGACCGTCCTTCGATGAAGCCGGCCTGACAACTTACCACAAATCTATTTGCTATTGGCGACAGTCGCTGGAAGATGATTTGGGATAATACTTTATAGGCGGCATTAAGGACAGTGATCGCACGATAGTTTCCACAGTCCAGCTTGTCGCCTTTCTTATAAATTGGGCAGATAACCCCATCCTTCCACTCGTCCGGTAGCTGTTCGATATCCCAAATCCTGACTATCAGTCGATGCAGGCAATTTGCCAACTTGTCCGGGCCCATCTTGATGAGTTCTGCTCCGATTTCATCCCTTCCAACCAATTTGTTGTTATTCAGCTGCTTAATGGCATCATTAACTTCACCTATCGTCGAGGGTGGCACATCTCCGTCACTTACTGCATCGACTACGTCTCTTCCATCGCTGTCTTGGTCCTCTTTCTGTACTCCATTAAGATGTTCATCGAAGTGCTGCTTCCACCTTTCGGTCACCTTACGATCGTCCGTCAGGATTCTCCCATCCTTATCCCGACACATTTCAGCTCGCGGCACGAAGCCTCGGATGCGTTGAGTTTCTGGTCGAACTTTCGCGTTTCATGTGAGCGATGCAGCTGTTCTAGTTCCTCACACTCCTCCTCCTCCTGGCGGCGCTTTTTCTCCCGGAAGAGTTGGGTTTGCTGTCGCCGCTTCTGTCTGTATCGTTCCACACTATGACGGGTAGCTTGACGCAGCATAAGTGCCCGCGCTGCGTTCTTCTCATTCAACACCTGCTGACATTGCTCGTCGAACCACTGTTCGTTCCACATAACCTAAGACATTCTTCCAGCAGTCCTCGAGAAGGGTTTCGTCGAGCTGGCCCTCTTCCGGCAGCGCATTTTCGAGCGATTGCGCGTAGCTTGCGGGTCGCGCGAGATTGTACTGTGGTGGGCGCCGGTACCGAAAGTTGTTCACTACGGACAGTTTTGGGCGCATCTTAACCATCACTAGGTAGTGGTCCGAGTCGATGTTAGCGCCTCGGTAGGTTCTGACGTCGGTGATGTCTGAAAAGTGCCGGCCATCTATCAAAACGTGGTCGATTTGTGATTCCGTTTGATTCGGTGACCTTCAGGTGTACCGATGTGGGAGGCTGTGCTGGAAGAAGGTACTACGTACAGCCATGTTTTTGAAGGCAGCGAAGTCGATAAGTCGAAGGCCGTTTTCGTTGGTCAGCTGGTGTGCGCTGAACTTTCCAATCACTGGTTTAAACTCCTCCTCCTGGCCAACCTGAGCGTTGAAATCCCCGATCATAATTTTGATATCATGGTTTGGGCAGCGGTCGTATTCACGCTCCAGCAGCGCGTAGAATTCATCTTTGTCGTCATCGGTACTTCCGAGGGGAGAGCTATGCACATTAATGATGCTGATGTTGAAGAACCGGCTCTTGATCCTCAACCTGCACATTCGGGGGTTGATCGGCCACCATCCGATCACCCGTTTCTACATCTCACCCATCACGATGAAAGCTGTTCCCAGCTCGTGTGTATTGCCGCAGCTCTGGTAGATGGTATGACCATCCCGAAACGTACGCACCGTGGATCCTTTCCAGCACACGGCTTGCAGTGCTACGATGTCGAACTTGCGGTTCTTCAATTCGTCGGAAAGCACGCGAGTACTTCCAAGGAAATTGAGAGATCAGCAGTTCCCCGTCCCGAGTTTTCGTAGCCTAGGTCCATGCCGATTGTTCCGATTCGAATTTCTTCCTTGTGTATTATTCGTTGCAATTTCTTTTTAATGGTGTCGGCTCGCAAGGCCCACAACCAACCCCACTATCTCGCAGGAGGACCATCGTGATACTGCTGTTTAACAGTCCCAGGCACCACCAGGACTTTCGGCTATTGTATTTAGAGTCCTGGGCGCACTAACAAGACGGTGACTCAGCCGCTCCTAACATGGAGAACAGATGCTGTTTTGAGCCGCCCCTAACATGGAGAACAGACGCTCAAATGGGTGAAGGCTTGGACTTTTACCCTTATTTTTAAAAAGCGGGGTGGCTCGCTTTTGTCAGGGCTGCTTTCGGATATTTGTGGGTTTTTGGAAGAAACTCAAGAGAGTCTAACAACTGATCAGCCCCCCCACATCCTAAACAGTCCCTGCAGCTCGTCCGGGGCTACTTATTCGTGTATTCAGTTGCTGTCCATCATATCTGATGGAACCCCTTGCAGCTTGCTTGCAGCTCAGCCCCGTACATTGTTCACCTACTCTACGGTCTTCCCAACCACCTTAAACTGATTTTTTTTTTAATTATACGCAAAAAAATGATTTAACAAAACATATTTTTACGAAAAATTCCGTAATATATTAAGAGTCAAAAAATTTCAGCCCGATTGACTTAAAAATAAAAAAAGATGGCGTACATTGAACCTGTGCCATGGGTCAGAATTGCCCCAATACCGTAGGAAGGTTAAGGGAGAACAATGAAACAACACCATGAAGTACCGCATTCTTCTGCTCTCTCTTTGTTATCGTTTCGATTCGCAGTGTTATTTTGACAGAATGATTGAGGGTTTATTCGTTGGGAGTGTTTTGAAGGATAATACATTTAGCTTGACACTGAACGTGGAATCGATGCTCTTAAATGATGAGCTAAAAAAGTATATACTAGTCTCTGATGTAACTGCTTTGTATGTCTGACATAAATTTAACACAATTTATTTGAAAAAAAATGCAACTATCCTATTGAAAAATTCACGTAAAGCTAAAGTGAGGTTAAATATCGTAGTATCTAAAACAGAAATTGATAATAACTTTCTAACTATGTTTCAAACTGTATGAAATTGGTCAGTATCGTCATTATCGCCGATTTTCTTATCCTTTTTTTGTTTCTTGATTATCGAGATTTTCAGCCTCGGGCTGGTTCATCTCCGTCGTAGTCACTCAAACACCGGTCTTGGACATTTTCGTAACTTGGCCGGGGGTAAGATTCGAACTCGTGACTTTGGCGTGAGAGGTATGGATGTTAACCACTACGCCGGAGTCGCCCCCCTTTTCTTATCTTTTATTACCTCTCTTTATTACCAATTACTCTGCTTAGACAGCTAGAAAACCCATTTTGAAAAAGCGCCCTCGACGTTTAACCTAACTTTTGCATCACCTTTTGCATTCCTCCATGTATCTCATTGCTTCCGGCTCGGACATGATGTGCCAATTATTTATTATTTATGATATCTACCGATTGATCCATTTCTCATTTCTACTAATATTATGGAATATGTCCAATTCAATGTTCTTTTTTCAGCCACTTAAAAACTACACATAGCCTTCTACGCCCAGTTTCAATTTCATATTCTCATTTTTAAACTAATGTATCCAGACATTAATTAACCAAGTATAAAATTTCCCACTCTGAATTCCTGTTTCCAGACAATGCAAATTATAGTTGGTCATAAATTCACACACGAGTAGAAATTAATTCAACCAATATGACTAATGCACAGAATTTATGATTTGTGTCGTGATAGACCAGTTAGCAAATGTTCATAGGTATGTACCGTCACTGCTGAAGGCAAAGCCGGTGCAGCTTTTTCGTTCTCCTTTACCGGCAAGGAAAACCATCCTGAATATTCCTTGGCGTAGCAGAGCTTACAGCTGTGGATGACTACAAAACAGCGACGAAAACTGTTTACACATCGTTCATAGCTCCGTTGCACTAAAGCTTGTTCAATGCTGGCAGGCTGGGAGTAAACTGGTTCGAAAATGTACTTTTCAGCGATAATTGCATTCAAATAGATACTTTACTTCGCATGCAGATGTCCCTAGCAATGGCAACCGATCCAAAATAGATCTCAGATAGTCTAGTCAGTGATGGTACGGTATTGCCAAGCAAGAAATTGTCCGGTCATGATGGATGTTAAATATATCATAAAACCTTTCAATGCATGGATCAGCAGAACAATCTCGGAAATAATGACAGGTGCATCTGTGTCGCTAAGTTGAGAGTCAGCAAAACGCTTACTACCGAATTCACGCGAAAATCCTCAAGAATTCACTCGAACCAAAATGTGACCCTCTTTCTATTGCTCCAATAGGAGCTTCAGGGGCAATAGGGTGGTTCAAAGTATCGATTCAGCTCCACCCCACTAAATCGATTCTAAATCAGGTTTAAACTCTGCTTTCAAATGAATTATGGAGAGTGTGAGCTGTTTAGTGGAATACCTGTAACTAGAAAATAAGAAGAATGATTAGTAATTTCCATTGATTAGTAATTTCCATTTAATTTGCTTTCAAAATTTGCGCTCATTTGATTGCAAACATGAACGACACTGGCCCTCTGAAGTTTCTATGGGAATTACTTCGTGAAAACCAAATATTTTAGTCTTACGAGAGAACTACACAGCTTCAACTTGGCCCAAGACCAAGGCTGGCAAATGGCATTTTCAATGAAAAATGAACTTCGATTTTCACCAAAATACGTTTAAAAATCTTATCGGGCGAGAATGGTGATTTTCTTCCGAATCTCATCGATTTTTTCATCATGATAGCACGTGACAGTGTTCTGGTCATCTCTATTACAAGCACATTTATTGATAAAAATAGTTTCATCGCAATACTTCAAATAAAAATTTCCACCTTACTAATTACATATTATTGCTAGCCTAATCGCAAGAAGATTAGTTAGACATTTAAGGAACAAAATCGTTTGAGAAAAAATCTCATGAATGCATGATGGATTGAGAGTGACAAGAAAGCTCATGATAGTTCGTTTCTAGACAAAATAGTCAAAAGGTTGAAAGTAACCTTTGTAAGCAATGACTTCTAGCGTATTTTTCTGGGATCTGCTTGCTCCCACAAACAAAATAGCACCAGAAGCAGATACAGGAAGTTAATATCTTCCCATCGGTAGTAGATATAGATGTAAGCAACCTGGCCACCAGACCGAAGCAGAGACGACAGCATCATGGAAGCTCATATCGCATCCGTAAAAGAGCTGTGCGAAACAACCGACAGAGTTTTGGTATGTGGTGATTACAATCAACCCCGACTACAATGGTTATCCGTAGATGGCTCGATCTGCCTTGCTGAAACATCATCGCTGAATGCTGCTAGTACGTAGTCGTAGTAGTAGTCATCTGGATGGGATGGATTTTCTTAATCTAAGCCAACGCAATTTAGTTCAGAACGAACTTGGTCGCACGCTAGATTTAGTGTTAATGATTATAACTATAATGATGAAGACGATATGGAAATCGATGAGTCTGCTGTGGCACTGTTGCCGATCGACACGCACCACCCTCCTCTTGTTCTGTCATTACCTGCCCCGCTGCAATTACCGATTCTCCCTAACCACACTGTGGATGATGAAGTTAGACCTCTCGATTACCGGAAAATTGATTGCGCTTTGCTTACACAGTTTCTTTATAATCTGGATTGGAACAACATTCTTGAAAGCACGGACGTTGATGAAATGTCAGAACGATTTTGTGGTGTTATAAAACATTGGCTGGCTTCGAATGTACCTCTCAAAAGACGTCCAAGTTTCCCTTCATGGAGTACTCCGCTGCTTCGCAAGCTAAAACGAGAACGGAATTCGGCTCAGCGAAAACTGAGACGATGCAAAACAGCTGATACTAAGCGGAAGTTCATGCATGCAAGCACCCCAAGTAACAATTTCAGTTCTATTCCAGCCGTATAGCACTCCTCCCGGCTTTGTTGATGACACTACATTCAAAACTGTTTTATCTACCAACACCTCCTCTATGCATCTTTAAAGCCGAAATGTGTACAAAGTGGCCCACTCTATAGACGGTTGTGAAAACAAATTAATAAAACCTTTCTAAGACCACAAAGATTTTGAAAATGTTCTAGTGAAAGATGTTATGACCACTTGAGAACCATCATAAAACCTATTGGCCGCCATCAAAACCAGCATAGGGCCAAATGGCCACAGCTGTCAAACTTCACGGCGATATCGTGGTTGGTTTTTGTTGTTTTGCTTTGTTGCTCTTCTGATTCATTCAACAGCAAATAATGGCTCAGAAAAAAGTTCTACTGTTGCGGGAAATTATGATTGATAGCAAAATATATAAAACAAATTGAGTTTGTTTTATAGCGTATCATGCTCCAAATCAGATGCGCATTCAATTTTATGGTGAATGTTGGCACGATAAGAGCTGAAAATTAATGCGCTTTGGAAATTATGCGAGTTTACAACAACAAAAACAAAATTGATAGAAATATATTACGTAAATTAATCATGAAACTCCTGAAAATTGATGGAATTCAATAAGATTATCTGAACGAATACCGAAATTTGCCGTAGATATACAGTTCAATTGTATTACATTTAAAATTTGGTGTATTTATTTTTCCACATTTCAATTATTTCATATATTTCAATATGGCGATTGCAAGAAATCACAGTTTTGCCAAAAAGCCAATTTATCTTAGCAATGGCTACTATAAAACTATCTGGTCGCTTGGTAGCTTTCCTCAATGCCAGTTAGCCGTTTAATGCATTTACTGGAGGCAAAATGGTTTTAAAATGCTTTTTCAACTGACCATAATAAGATAATATGAATGAGTCCTAAAACGGCATTTCAAAACAGCATTTTATGAGTTAATAAAGTCAAAATAAAACCTTTGATAGGAGTAAAAGGAATTTTAGAAGTCAAGGTTTTAAGATCATTGTAAAGAAGCTGTGTAGGTTCTTATAAACCTGACTAAGATTTGAAACCTATTAGCATCTATTGCTGCCATAATAAAGCCGAATTGATTTCTAGTGGCTTTCATAAAACTTTAATAGAACTTAATAAAGCTGGATGGTTTTGGCAATGTTACTTGGGACTGCTTTTTATAGGCTCAACACTTCGTTGTACTAGACACATGTTTTAAAAGTGCAATGGAATTTGCGACGAAATCCTCGAAGCTTTTGGAGTTTCGTCAACAGCAAAAGGAAAAACTCCAGCAATCCGTCCAACATACGGCTAAGCGATAGAGAGGCTACCTGCGTCTCCGAAGCGACTGAGCTTTTTGCGGAGCACTTTGCTTAGGTGTTCGAACAAAGCGTAGCATATGATAATGAAGCTGAGCCTGCTGCCTGTGATGTACCAATGGATTTTTTTAATTTGACCACGTTCGTGGTAACTGAAGAAACGATTATTGCTGCGTCGAGAAAATTAAAAAGTTCTGTTTCGCCTGGTCCGGATGGTATTCCTGCTGTGGTATTTTGTCGTTGTGCAGCTGTCTTGGCTAAGCCACTTGCAGTCATATTTACTCAATCTTTCCAGCAAGGTAAATTTCCGGTCTTATGGAAGCAGTCACTCATGTTTCCGGTGTTTAAAGCCGGTGATCGTCGAGATGTAAAAAATTATCGTGGCATAACAAGTCTCTCAGCAGCGTCCAAACTGTTCGAAATTATATTAAGCCAAGCTGTCTTCACTAGTTCGAGAAGCTTACGGAAGTATATCTTGAACGACAAATAATGATGAATTTTGAGTGCTCTTAGTCGCGACATCTTGCGGTTGAAGTCACACATTTTACACGGAAAATAATTTAATCTGCTCCAAGCTTAGACAACATTTTTAGACCTGCTAGTATAAAGTAGCAAGGTACTTACATGAAGGTTTGTTCCTCTTGGAACGAATAAATAAATATAAATAAATAGATTTTTAATGATTCGACCTCAAATAAACTTCTCAGACTTTTGTATTGTGTGAATAAGAAATGCGATGTGTACGTACATCGATTTTTTCATACCATATACATATCACACCCTATCATCTCACACTTAAGCATTTGGAGAAGTCTATATTCAGATTATATTACTTCTTTTACAATAACAATTTACTGTTTGTAATGTGTAATAATTTTATCGACTTTTTTATTTCAACGAAATTCTCGAAAGTTCTTGTGCAAAAACTTGAAGACATTAGAAGAAATATCGGTATTGACATGCCTTATCGTTTGTGTTAACCTATTATCGGTATATGAAACCGTGAAGTTTGTTTTTTGCGAAGTGGGTATCTGGAACATGAAGTACCTTTGCGTAAAATCTCAGAACTTAAAGAATTCAGTAACCCCATGACGATAAGACGACGCAGAAGCCTACATAAATTAAATAAAAATCAGTTGCGTAGTCCCTCAGCCTTGGCATGGATTACTTAGAACTATCGGAAAACTGCAATATGTAACTCTTTTAATTTTTTCGAATCATTCAACGGAATATCCTCACAAAAATCTCTTAAGTGAGTTAAGTTATTGCTTTTTAATTACGTAATAATGGCTTATTCTTTGAAGTATGTGCGTGTTTCGTCTACTATTTGCAGGCCTTCCCAGTTCCTAGTAACAGTGGTGTCTGAGTACTAAGTTATCTCCGTGATTGGAAACGTAAGTTTCACAGAAAACTTATGGAAAAACTGTCAAATACACGCACACGCAAACGCAACGTATCTATTATGGGCAGGCCTTCAAAATGAGGTATATTCTTGGATATTAAAACCAACTTTTTGGCAAAGGTAATGGTTTGGTTCAAAATGGATTTGAAATTCATGAATGATAATTTGACTCTTACTTTCTTGATCAGCAACTGGTGTATTGAACTTGTGTAGATTTTATATTTTGACATGGTCGTAGCTTAAATGATCTACAAATGTTTCAAATAACGTTTTAGGAAATTCTGTCGACGAAAAAAAAAGTTGAAAAATTAATTTAAATGCGCAGATAAACATTCGAGCTAGAACAAAATATAGCAAAATATAAAATTAAAATGAAAATACATAAAAACACTAGCAGCTTTTGCTACTTTGCGGATTGTGGTTCTGTACAGCAAGAGATAGAGATCAATTGACATTAATTCACCGTTCTCTATATTTCACACGAATTGTTTGTCCAACTGGTTATTGTAGTGACGTCATCTGCGTTTTTGTTATACCTTATGTGTGTGATTTAGAGCCCTCGATTGTGGTTGCTATGACATTTCTCGAAGTATTTTTTTCGAGTCAGAAGCATGAAAAAACAAAGAATAATGCGGGGAAAAACTTGTGCTATTTTGAATTGATTCAGCACATTAGCAAACAACAATGTTTCTTTTTTTTGCACTGGCTAAGAGGTACGTGATTTATAAAAGTATTAAGAATAATTCATTACAGAATTCGTACTTCTAGGGGATTTAGTAATAGTATTTTTTTTAAAGAGATTATCACAGAAAAATATGGAAAAATCACAAAATGAAGTGTTGTTGTTTTTTCTTCACGTAACCAGAGCATACTGTGATGATCATATGGCAGCAAATATACCACTTATACTAGTTGATTTGACGTCTCTTCAACACTATAAAAATATAATGAGTGGAAACAAATATAATCGAGATACTTTTTACACCACAAAATTTTTCACTTTTCGTGTCATTGAATCGTTCTAAGTTGCCCTTCCGTTCCGTGGCCGTATACAAGCAGATGTTTGTTATTGGGCTTAGACACTCTGGAGCAAAGAAGAAAAAGCAGGCAGGAACCATTGGTGGTGTTGTTTTTAAAGGGGGGGGTGGTTTGGCGGGGCTTGTATTGCCAGTGGTGTTTCTCGTCCCCCCACATGTATTTTTGGGTTTTTTTTCTTTGGTGAACCAAATATCCCACCGTCCCACTGGGGACCACCACACCCCAGGGGGGGCTTTTTGGGGTTTTTCGGCGGGGGGGGCTTCTGCTTATATCCGGCGCATCATCCAACAAACTCTGAAAAAGAATACAAAGAATGTTGTTGTTTTTTTTTTTTTTTGGTGTGTGTTGTGCTTTTTTTTTTTTTTTTTTTTTTTTTTTTTTTTTTTTTTATTTATTTTTTCCTTTTCCTCTACATAAAAAAAACACAAAAATCAGATAAAATAAAAAAAATAATAATAATAATAATTTCCAGGAAATTTACGTTTTAAGTCATTGTTTACAATTGTCACTTTCGACCTTTTGACGATTTTGTCTAGGTTTCTTCTGGTGATAGTGAGATGACCTGTTTTTTCATCGTCGTATGACGGCCATGAGATTTTCCAGCACTGCCCAAGACCCCTCTTTGTTTGCATATCAGCGTACGTAGGTATTGATTAATTAGCGAGATGATTTTCTTATGCAATGCCCCGTCAATTTTGCAACTGGCAACCATCTTGTACGGAGAATGGAGCCAAAAACTTGGATTAGCAGTGTTTCTTTAAGGTGAAACGAGAGGGAGTTTTTTCTCCATATGAACTATACAGTCACCGCCAGAAAAAAGTGCCCACCTACCCCAGTTTCTTCTTTTTGTGCAGCAAACTGTAAAATAAGTGAAAGATTCTAAGTTTTGTTGTTTTGATGGCATATTTATTATGTTCTTTTCTTGTCTGGTAAAAAAACAATTGTCCTGCAAATTCATTTTTTCTTCAAGAAAGATCAAACTATAGTAGAAATTATGCATGTCAAAATAAAGTGCCCACTTCTTATTTTCTTTAAATAAAACAAGTTGTAGATCCAGTCTGTTGAGTGATCAGTAGTTGATGTGTCCTCCCCTGGCCTTCAACAGTTTTTGCAAACGTTTCGGCATACTCTCCACCAGATTCTTCAGGTGTAGTGGGTCAAGATCTTCCCAGGCGTTCTCAAGAGCTTGAAAATAGTTATGTTTGCTGGTAACTCCTGTCTTATCAACTCGTGAATCCAAGATGGCCCACAGATTCTCTAATGGGTTCAGATCTGGATATTCCATAGGTTTAATACGGCAGGAACGGAAGAATGCCTTTGACTTCTTCGCGGTATGTTTTGGGTCATTATCTTGCTGGAACACAAATTTGTTTTCCAGCCCAGTTTTAACCAACGAAACCTCCAAATTCTCACGCAATATGTCGATGTAGGAATCTGCTGTCATAATACCATCGATTTTTACCAAAGCACCAACACCCGCCCAAGAAAAACACCCCCACACCATCACGTTCCCTCCACCATGCTTAACTGTGCCCTGGATATGTCGATCATGAAGCGGCTCTCCAGGTCTACGCCATAAACGAGCTCGTTTTTTGCTGTTGAACAACTCGAATTTGGACTCATCAGTCCACAAAACAGTCTTCCAATATTCTAAAGGTTTATCAGCATGTTCCCGAGCAAATTTGAGTCGTTTCGCTTTGTTGACTTTGCTAATAAAAGGCAACTTCTTACAAAACCTACTCTTCATACCGTGTTCAGCGATCCTTCTGCGTAGAGTACTGTCCGAGATCGGTTGTTGAATCACTTCCTTGATCTCCCTGAGGGTAACCTTCGGATTTTTCTTAATTTCTCGAATGATTCTCGCATCTGTTCGGGAATCTGTTCTACGTTTTTTTCCCCTTCGTGGGCGATTAGCTACTGAACCATAGGTTTTGTACTTTGCGAAAAGTTTGGTAACCGCTGCTTTGCTGTATCCATACTTTTCACCAATCTTGCGATGCGATTCACCTTTCTCGATGTCACGAATAACACATTTTCGGATCTGCAAGGGAATAGTATTGCTTGCCACCGTATTATCCATGGTTATTTAGATAACTCGAACTGAATCTTTCTGACCGACAACTGAAATCCGTAAGAATATCAACAAACACTTGGAAACGTCAAAAAAAATTGAATACGAGGGGTGTTTGGATGTAAAAATTACATACACATAATATATTTTCAATTGGGCATTTTATTATGACACACCAAATTTACATCACGTATGGTTCAAAAATAATTTTGCAAAAATCTGTATTATCCATTGCAAAAATACACATGCATCTTTAAAATAATAATATTATCATGCTTAGAAAAATATATGAATGCGATATAATGAGTTTTTCAATGACTTCAGAGATGAAGCGTGTTCATGAGAAAAGTGCGCACTTTATTTTGGCGGTGACTGTAGGTTCAGTCAATTATCACTTCACGTTTTTGAGACTAAAAACAACAAACAAAACAAAACAAACAACGCTCAAATTGCTATCCAATGGATGCTCCAGTGGAGCAAATGGTTCTAGAAAATCGCACGCCTGAACTCCTAATAGTATTTGAGGTTTGTGCTTAGAAAACTTCGATGTGATAGGGACTTAGTCCAGTATGTCCTTAAAATCTAAGGATCAGTATTTTATGTCAGTATGTTCATATATTAATAAATCATTACTAGTTAACTTGATTTTCAATTAAAAAATAGAGTGGCTTCCCAGAGAGATAGCAAACATTTCGATATGGTATTCCCATAGTAATTTTCATAGAAAGTTCAATGAGTTCAAGTTCGCAACTAATTGAGTTGAGTATGCAGAATCAGGACCTGATCCAGGAATCGATTGAGTCAGCTGGAGCTGAATCGAAACTTTGAACCACCCTAACAAATACACGGCGCACATATTTCGTCTAGAAAACCACCACCATATCGGGGTCTGGCTTTAAGCGATGATGAAAAGTGTGTTTAATGGATGGGAAAAAGCTTTTTGTCGTCGTTGTTGTTTTTCCCATCGGTTGCCAGCAGCGGCAGCAGGATCCTCAACCGAACGAAATGGAACCCGGGAGCTACAGCTCACGTTCTCGAATGCAAATATTAGTTGTTGTATTTACGACTCGCGCGTGTGTGTGTCGAAATTTATGACTGCCACCATACATTAGCCACGGTGTGGTTTCGCTGTTTAAATTGCGTATCGACATACATAAATATTCATTTCCAACACGCAGGGTGAAAACTATTCCGAGGGTTAGGGCTATTAGGAAATTTTTCCGATCAACTTTCTTCCCACACAATCAAAGGCAGGGCAGAAAAAAAGAAACGTAAAACAGAACTGCCAACTATTACCAAATAAAGTCCTACTCATCAATTACCACCGTAAAACTTTAATTACGTTTGTGTTGCATCGTTTTTCACGGTACAGGATTTTCAGTTTTCATCTCACTACTAGGGTCAGGTAGGAAAATGCGATTTCAGAGTGCAAATATGTATCAATCCATGGCTGTACTCAGGACAGACTCCTTCACTCTTGGTTTTCCAAGCTAGTTGTTTAATACTATTAAGTTTTTTGTGCATTTTCTTTTCCAAAAGAAACAATGGCAGGTACAATTATATTCTATGTACAGGATGTCAAAACATTTCTATACCAGACCGGAAATCTTACCCTTCCATCTCCAGCATTGTCTTGCTTTATAGCTACACACTGATCGACTGAACTAAAGGTTCTGTCCGATGTAATAAGACTTAAAGTCAGTTGGAATTATATCAATGAATAAATAAATAAATAAATAAATAAATAAATAAATAAAAGATTCTTATTGAAGACAATTTCCAATGCAACTACTTCTTCCAATAGGCTATATACGCCCTCAACTTAGAAACCCCCCCCCCCCCCCCTTCACCACGAAAAACCATGAAAACTGAAAATAAAATGGAAAGAAACCATCGTTATTAACCAACTTTGAGAATACAACAATCGAAAATAAGCAGAATAGGCTTTTTATCTATAGCCTGTTCCCGAAAGTATAAGCACACTTTCAAAATTACAAAAAAGTCATGTTTTTTCGTTTTAATAATTTTATTTGGCAAATCATATTTGTATTTGTGTTTTATATGATATTTTACTCTCGTTTAATCAAAATATTTAATCATAGCCAAGACTCCTAACTTTTCATCAAACATGACCCATTAGCTTCTGCACAGTGGTACTTTCCACCATTTTGACCACTTTTGGTCAATCTTTTTTAAATTTTTGGATGTCGTCCGCTGGTTTTATGAATTTTCGAAGCTTTGCTTTGGTTAAAGCCCAAAAAGTCTCGATTGGCCGTGCCTCCGGGCTGTTCGGCGGATTCATGTCTTTCGGCACGAAACATACATTTTGACTTTTGTACCATTCTAAAGTGTCCTTTGCGTAATGACATGACGCCAAATCCGACCAAAACACTACTTGACGTTCGTGCTGCCTGATCATCGGCAATAATCGCTTCTGGAGACATTCCTTAACGTATTTCTGAGTGTTCATCGTCTCCGTTGTGATGTACGGACTAGATGTTTTACCACACTCGCATATTGCCTGCCAAACCATAACCTTCTTACCGAATTTTTCGGTAAAAATTGCCTTCTCCGTTTCGGGGATGTCTTTGTCTTCGCTTACAGTATAGAATTGTGGTCCGGGAAGCGTTTTGTAATCTAGTTTCACATACGTTTCATCGTTCATTATTAAACACCCAGAATTTCTACACAATAACGAATCGTAGAGTTTGCGGGCCCGTGGTTTCACGGACGTGGCCTGTTTTGGGTTCCTTTTGGGTTTTTTCTGCTTCCGGTATGTTTTTAGCCCAAGTCTTTCTTTGGCACGCATGACGTTACTCGACGAAGTCCCTAGTTTTTTCGCAACATCCCGAACGGAAGTCGCTGGTTTTCGCTTGTAGGCATCCCTGATCTTTTTATCGATATCCGGACTAACAGGACCAGATTTCCGACCACTCTTCGGTGCATCTTCAAACGTACACTGTTCTCTATATTTTCGAATTGCAGATCGTACCGCTCCGACGCTTACACCCTCTTCCATGGCCAATTTTCTCAAGGAGAGTCCACTCACATGCACCATTTGTGCACGATACTTTTTCGTTGTTCCGGAGTAAGACCGCGCATTTTGATAGGTAACACAAAACTGAGCACTTTATTGATGCTATGTCATTCAGAAATGTGCAAACAAAATGAAGCAGCCAAAACATGTTGAAATATTTCATTATATTCAAAGTGACCGGTAAAATAAGGTGTGCTTATACTTTCTGGAACAGTCGTTATAAGAAAGATAGTGTGTTAATATTTTTCGTAACAGTCTACAATATCAGCTCCACGGACTTTCTCTCTCTCTCTCTCTCTCCCTATCTCTCTTTTTCTCTCCCTCTATCTCTCTCTCTCTCTCTCTCTTCCTTTATACCTTGCTTCTTCCGTTGGTGCGTCCAGCACACAATGAAGCGGGCCGAACAAAGATAAGAAATACGCCGGTTAACCCGCTACAGGAAGCTGTGCCGCGAGTGGTTCGTGCAGCAAAAATGCATCGTAAAGGAAGACGAGGCGTACATTAAACCGGACGCCAAGCAGATCCCCGACCTTCACTTTTATATGTTAAGAAGAGTGCTTCCTGGAGCGACTGCTGGACTTCCACCGGTCCCATGAAGGTGACTCTCTGTTTTGGCCGGATCTGGCATCGTGCCATTACACGAAGCCGGTGATGGAGTGGTACGAAGCCAACAATGTTGTTTTTGTGCCGAAGGAGGCTAATCCGTCAAACTTGACAGAACTTCACCCAATACAAAAAATTTTAGGCAATTATTAAGGGCAAGCTCTGGAAAACGGGGAAGGTTTTCAAAAACGACAAGGACAGAAAGAGTGGATGAAAGAGTGTAAATGTGTTGCACAGAATGTGATCGGTAGCGTTGAGTCCAAGATGTGGGCATTTAGCCTAGGAGTGGAGGTTGTACAAACCAACTTCGCAAAAACAGAGCTAATATATGTTTATTAATTCCCTGAAAATTTCAAAAATATCCGACTTAAAACGAATTTTTGGGGATCATTTTTGTCTGTTGCATTTTTTTCGAATACAATCTTCATATGAAAATACGGAAATAAGAGAATATAATACATGTATTGTAGCCGACACTATCCTATCTCACGTAAGCATGCGGCTACAGCGCCACTCCGGTAAAGGAGACCGCGTGCCAAGTTTATTTTGCCCGGATTAGACTCCCTCTGGGCGAGTTCAGTTGAAATCTTCCTGAAAAGATGAGACCGAGCTAGCCTGACTACTACGAAATAGAACGGTTAAGAAACCATATAGCAATGCAGCATAATCAACCGCATCAACAAAATACTTCATTGAAAGCTCACAGGTAGAGAACACCCAAACCTAAAACGACGCAACGTTACGTCAAGATTTCTTCATCGGTAGCTTCACACACATTCCACCAGAGGCGCGATCGCAGCAAAGAGAACGCAACACAACATCAAATTCCGATCACACGGAAGACGTCACGCATATTCATTAACGACAATCGCGAAGCAACGTGCCAACACAATTTCCCTTACAATCTTATTCAATGGTACTTAAGGACAATAATTTTAACGATCATTTGATATACACTTACTAACATTTATTATGGGAAATACAAAAAAACGGTAGATATTTATTTTATAAAGCATGCTTTCATTTCGAATTTTATCCCATCTCCCCATTATCCATTTACAGGAATTCAGCTAAGTATCCTTTATATGTTTGAAACCCAATTAGCTTTAGGTCCTGTAGAGTAAAATTTAAAGCACCACTCCGGACTTTTTTCGGATGGTGATAAAAAAAACAGCTAAGAAAGATAATTGCTTTTGATACATTTCCCATGGAAGGTAATTATTTTCAGCTTACTTGCCAAAAAATCTACGCCCTTGCGAGCTGCCTTCCGGCAGATAACCGGAACATTTGCCATGGCGGACGGAACCGTGCGTGTAAGGAGTGTATCGAAAATAAGCTATCCACAAACTTTCTTTCAAATTATGTTGAAAACCGATATTTTATTCATACAAAAAATTGATCCTTTATTGTACGAGGTTAAACTTGAACATAATGAAGACCGGATGAAATTTAAGTTATTCCTTCACGAATTTTCGAACTTTGGATCGAATGCTCTTCATCAAGTTCCGGACAAGTGTTGCATCGCATTTTTTGGACGCTTGAGCCCAAATTTTTTTGAACTCCTGCATGTTCCCCCAGTCTTCTTGAAGACCTTCTTCACGATTGCCCAGTAACGTTCGATGGGTCGAAGCTGAGGGCAATTTGGTGGATTGATATTTTTCTCAACGAAATCTATACCCTTTTCCGCAAGCCAATTGAGAGTGGTTTTGGCCTAGTGAGCCGACGCTAAATCCGGCCAAAACAGTGGAGGTGTACTATGCTTCTTATATAAAGGCAACAATCTCTTCTGGAGACACTCAGATCGATAGATTTCCGCATTTATAGTTCCGGTAGTGTAAAAAATGGTTGACTTCAAACCACAGGAACATATTGCTTGCCATACCAGTACCTTTCGACCGAATTTCTCCACTTGAATCGACCTGTCCGCATCGGTCACATCCTCCCCAACGACGGCAGTAAAGTATTGTGGACCTGGAAGGGTTTTTGAGTCCTCCTTTACATAGGTCTCATCGTCCATCAAAACGCATGCATCCGGACGCTGCAAAAGACGCGAATACAATTTCCGGGCCGTTGTTGCTGCTCGCTTCTTCTGTTCTGCACTTTGTTTCGAGATTTTCTGCTTCTTGTAGGTCTTCAGGTGGTTTCGCCTCTTGATACACTGGATGATTCCGACACTCGTTCCTGCTTTTTTGGCCAAATCACGTATTGACATTGATTTGTTCTTCATGATTAGAGATACCACTTTCTGCTCCAGTTTCGGGTTGGAAGAACCGGGTTTTCTGCCTCTTCCTGGTAGCTCATCCAAAGAATAGTGTTCCCCAAACTTATTAATGATGGTTTTAACACTCGCATGATGAATTCCAAACCACTTCGCCAATTTTCGCATAGTAATACCCTTCTCACTTAGCCATGTGTCCAGAACCTTTATTTTCACTTCCTTTTCAATACGCGACATTTTGAAAACGCAGAATTTGAACCGCACAAACAAGTAAACAAAAGAAAGCTGACAGTCAAACGCACAGCATTCAGTGTTCAGAGCATAAAAAAAAACATCACAAATACATGCGTACAACGCAAAAGTATGTGGATAGCTTATATTCGATACACTCCTTAGGCATGTTTTTGAGTTCTTTCTTCGTTTTATTTATCAATTCCTCCTCAGTTTTCGCGATGAAATTGTTGGAGTAGATCTTACACTTCAGGTTGGCCCAGAAATTCTCGATGGGATGCAGCTGGGGGACGTTGGGTGGGTTCACCGATTTGGGTAGCACATCGATATTCTGCCGCTCCATCTCCTCCAACGATCGCTTCGAGTAGTGGACCGACGCCAGATCCGGCCACAACACCGCGTCTTCGCCCTTATGGTATTTCTTGATGAACGACGCAACTTCCGGCAGGCATTTCGTACTATAAATTTCCCCATTCACGGCCAGTCCGGAGCGAAAGAAGAGCAGCTTTGACATCCCCTTCTCGCTGATTGTCAGCCACAGCAGCACCTTCTTGGGGAACTTGGTGTGTGAAATGAACTTCACCTCGGAGCTCACTTCCTTCGTGGGGGAAGTTAAATACGAAGTGCCCTGCCAGTCGTTGCCATCCAGGGTGAGATAGGTCTCGTCGTCCATCACCACCTTTCTGAACCGAAACGTAATCAGAAATGTTTTTCCCGTTCCTCCCAGGTGCATCAATGAAATATATTCCACCACTTCCCTCATTGATAACTGTCATAATTGAGTTCATTTTTGGGACATAATTCGTCAACCGGTGATTTAACTCGAAAAAACGGATGTTGTTGACATTAATCGTCCGAACATTGCGCATACTATGATTGGCAAATTCGAATGGTAATAAAGTTCTCGCTCTAAAACGGTTTTCTCTATTTCAAACTTGTTCTGTAGATTTTCTTAATTTTTCTTACGTGTAAACCCGTCGGGGATCAGAACGAACAAAATGGTAAAAGAATCTTGTCAATCCATCAATCCATTCTCGAGTTATGCGGTCACGAACGAACAGCAATTCATTGTTATATATGGAGATGAGTAAATAAAAGAATAATTTTTACTCTTGCAAAAAGCACCATCTTATTTACTATCTCTCGGAGAGCCTTTGCCCGGGATTGAACTGTAAACTAATATCATTAAGCAAAACGCATTTTGTTTCAGCAGAGTCAACGAAAGAAAGGTCATCATTGATTCCGAATCGGCGAGCTTAACTTAAATTTCAGAGTGCCATCTAGCGGTGGAGAGGACCCTTTCAACATGAAAAATACTGAAGCTAGTGATTTAATTCATACTTCTTGCAATGAAATCTTTCAAGCAATATGGTATAAATTGATCGAACGCTGAAGCAACAGACAAACTCTTCAAATGCGATTTTTTAAACGAACTTGATGACTTATCGATACAAACCATAGAAGTTTTGGCGATATCATTAGGCTTAATGCCATTAGGCCGAACGCCATAAAGCCAAATGGGTCATTAGACCGAATTGGTCACAAAGCTGACTAAGTGCCTGAAAATTCATGTATTTGTTTTGTGTTTACCGTGAAGTACCCATATTCTGCGCACCTTATGCCCTAATTTTGCGCATTTTAAAACATTCCAAACTAATGTTTAGTTCAATATTCTTTGAATTTAGTTTTACATGTAAATAGATGTTGTTCTCTTGTGTATGGGATAAAATATAAAGTTTGACAATCTTGCAATTAACTGCAAAGTGTTTGGCAAAATGCGCATAATTAGGCGCTGCGCAGAGTTAAGTTACTTCACGGTACTTGAAATTGCTTTCTGTTCTAATTTCAAAGATAGAAAAGCACTTCTTAAAAGCATGTTCGTGGATTCAAAACTTTTGAAATTGAAAAGAACTGCTCATGTTTAAAAACGATTGATTTTTTGGCCCAAAGACAACATAAGTTCAAGCTTCAAAAAAGGAAAAAAAAAGAAAATTTTGAAATTCGACTGAAATGCTCAGGGTTCAAAAAATGGAAAATCTCCCATGGAAGTTCGATTGTTTTATGTCCTAGAGATATCAAGCTAAATTTTCATATCGCGAGTTTTCAAGTCCCAAAATTGTTTAAAAAAAAACTCAGTTTTAACTAATGTTAGCTGTTGAAGAGATTTTAAATTAGAAAGAACATCTTATAATTACAACAAAAAAAGAAATCTCCCGTAAAAGTTCATTGGTTTAAATTAATAATGACATGTTGGTAGATTGAAAGTACTGAAATAAGAAAGAACTGCCCATGGTTTAAAAATGCAATAATCGCCCATGAACGTTCAGTAGCAAAGATTTCGTGAAATATTCAGTACAATCATCTACTTTCCTAGGTTAGGCTTATAAGCGTTTGAACCAACGTTGTGTAGTGTTATTGAAAACAAAAATATCATCTTTTACTCTCATAATAGGAGAGTCGATAATTATTGCAACACTTTAGATTGATTGATAGGTCCGCTATAGCTATCGAAATGAAACCAAATTAATACATTACTTAAGTATATGTATGTTTTTCAGCTAACATATGTTGGTTAATTTTAAGGTTGGGTTGTCAAAATGTTCGAATTCCGCCTGAAATAAGCATCAAGCGGTTTTTTGCGCGGTGTTCTCGGTTTTCGTCCAGCTCTTGGCTTGTGGTCAACTGTCATTCGTTCTTGGAAGCTTCGGAGGACTCTTTAGATGGACAAATGATGTATATTCATCAGTTATCATAAGGCGCGAATCAACAACCCACAGAACGGTTTGCCGATTTTCTCGATCTCAACAGGAAACTCACTGATAACTGCACAACTGAGCGGATTTAAACAATATACTCTAAACAGAAACTGGACAAAATTTGGACGATTGCAGTATGGAAAATGTTACGTAAGTTTGAAAGTGCCACAATCAGTGGTGGTAACGGTTGACATTTTTCAGAAACGGGTTACTTCTGTAAAAAAATGTCACTGGACAAAGCTAACAATTGTTGCATACACCTCCCGGTTCAAGCTAATTGTAATGTTATGAGACCAAAAGGCGAAAAGCAAATAGCACGAACATCCCGTATTCCTTTTTATTTTGCTTTTTGCTATGAGATAGTGTGTGCGGTGTCGTATGAAAGACAAAACATTTATTTTTTCGATTCCTTTTGGTCATATTCCCCTTTCTCTCGCTTATATTAATGTAAAAAAAATGTCATTACATTTAGAAAAGAAAATGTAGAAGACATTCCTTTTAAGCAAACGAACCAACTCGGAGCTAACGAAAAATCTCTTCACAGCTTATTTTTTAACCGTTATTTGTCAAACAGAGAACAAACAACGATAAACGATTACATACTCGTGTGCTTTTCAGAAATCGCAAACGCAATTTGTGATTGACCCTCGGTCCCTTTCATTTCATGTATCGTAATTTTTGAACACATCTTGAATTGTCAAGATTGACA
Organism: Aedes koreicus; assembly: GCA_024533555.2. Taxonomy (NCBI): domain Eukaryota; kingdom Metazoa; phylum Arthropoda; class Insecta; order Diptera; family Culicidae; genus Aedes; species Aedes koreicus. The sequence continues at coordinate 133,752 of JAHHFK020000520.1, forward strand.
AAGAGAAATGTCAGTGTGATGTCTGTTTCCAACGTATATAAAGTACAAGGTATTATAGTCGCTGCAATGTTTATGTAGTGGTACAAAAAAGACAAAAGCAAAAACAAGTTATGAAATGTCTTCAGAAATGCATGAAATTTAAGCAGTTTCGATTCAAAAGCCAGCCAAACGCAAGTTTCTTGCTTGAATTTCTGCATGTAGATATTAAGTAACTCTTGTACGTTACTTAAGTATACAAATTGATTGGAGGAATTCGTTATTACTGAATATTTTTGAGTCAATTAGCGCTGATATTTGAGGTGTTCGAAAACGCGATGATGATTGTTTCCCAATTTCGAGTATCACACTTATTCATGCATTGTTTCTGAATAATTTTAAGAAAAAGCTTATTTTTTTAAATAAACTTAATGTATACCAATTTTATTATTCTAATGAAATCTACATGCGTACGCAAAAACTCACAAATTTAATTTATATGATTATGATTATCGTTAGAACATATCGTTTAATTTTACTTTGAGCCTGGCTAGAATCACTGTTTTAGGAAGATCCAAAACGATTTAAACTCGAAAATTAGATAAAATTTATACAACTAAGAGGAACTTTGCGGTTTCTCATTACAAACATGGATGTTTGTTTGCCATCCCCGTTTTTTTTTTATTTCGGTATGAAAACGAGTGTCGGGCCCATTGTTTTTCGAGCATTACTCGAAAAAAAACCTTTAAAAGAATTAACGAACAAGAAAGAATTTTATTCAAAATTTTCCATAATTCATAAAATGTTTTTTTCCGGCTTTTAGCCCAATATGCAGCTGGCAAGTAAAGACCAGAAGTAATTCTTGCCATTTTTACCGAAAGTAATTTTGGCAACTGCTCCAGTATGGGTGAAATGTCAATCTTCCTTGCAAAATAATCGGAAACAGAATATTATTCCACGAGGAAACGGAATATTATTCCACGAGAAAAAGAGACAGCCCCATTTAGTTTACATGAGCAGACGTTACTGACGTAATGAAACCGTATTCAGTTTTCCCTACTTTTCAAGGTAAGAAATTCAACTTTCAAGGTAAGAAATTTACTAAAAAAGTTCAATTCAGTGGACGCAGTGGTTCTTCACCCTAACAACAAAAAAAAAAGAAATCTCGACAGTAAAAATATTTCTTGACCACTACTTGTCCTATGCTAATGCACATTACTTTTGAGCTGAGTACTGGCCTTATCCAAGAAATTTTCCTCCACTGTGGAGAATTTTGCAGGATTTTTTTTATGATTATATTTTCCGAATGATTGAGAAAATTTCATTGAAGTTTGGAAAAAAAAATTGTTCTACGATGAAGCGTTCTTGAGTTATGAATATTTGAATTAAGTGAGGTTCTTGAAAATCGGAAAACTTCAATTTGCGTTTTTTGGACCAAACCTGTACGATAATAAAAAAATCCCCCAATCCTGAAATTTATTTAGTTTCGAGTTGAACTTACTCATAAACATTAAAAACATTTATTTTTTATTTCGCTTTTTTTATTTTGCCGTTGATTCGCAGTAATGCCCGAGTATGCTCTGTAATATGTAAGTATAAAATGTATATTATGTTTTAATAGTAAAGAGTTGGTGGATCGGTTATTACATTTGTAAAATCAAACGACAAGGCAAGGGTGATGAAATGCTTGCTTACCATTTTCAACACCAAGAAATTTAACCACATTGTATAAAAGCCATTTTGCTAATAAGTCTGGTTTCGATTCATACGCCAGAAAGTGTTTCGAAAATGTTTGGTTTATCTGTAATGAAATATACTATTAAAAATCAACGAATCCCAGTCAAGATAAAAAAGCTTAGCTTTTTAAAGATACGTTTCCACATTTACAGTGGCTGCTATCTGCTCCATGTCGTGACTGGTTATTAATGTTCGAATACGAATTAGATTTTAAATTAACTTCCGAAGCGCAAATTGACAAAGAAATTATCCGACTCATTTTAAATTATTGAAAAAAATAATATTTAGCTATCTCAAAATTGAGTTTGGCCCAGTTTTCTTGTGTTTTGAATAACAAAAAATCAAATTCATAAAATACGACTACTCAGCGTTTGACGTTTTAGATATATTTATAAAATTGAGTAAAAGTTACTCAACATTGAGTAAGCTCAAATGAGCGTGTATGTGAGAATAATATGACAGCTGGCAATATGCTTTACCTTTTTGTCAAGGTACTTTGGTCTTTGTTTGCAGAACGAGGGAACGGCATGAGCATAACAAGATCTGTCAACCCGTTTACTGGGGAGTGCTCATTCGAAAGGGACCGATTTTAATTTTTGAAAAGGACACTGAAATGAAAAAATATTTGTACCAACTGTTCCATCTTAGCATTCTTCTTTACTAGAAATGCTGGAACCACTGGTCGATCACAATTAGCTGCGCATGGAACAAACATTGAAAGAATACCTTCGTGATTTGGGAGCACCTTCGGAGCATGAAATTCTACAACTTACATATAAGAATCTGAAGTTTGTCTGAGACATGATGTGAAAATAGTAAAGATTTATGTAAAGAAAAACCTTTTATGTTACAACAATTTTTATTTCTATCCAAACATCATACTCTTATTTTAATTGCACGACACTTTCATCTTGAATGTTCATTATGGATTAAAAGAAATATGCTTTCATGCCACGCTTTCCGTTTGAAAATTCGACAATTCATCTAAAAATAAACCATTTAATGTTAAAACCATTTTTTAATTCAATCCAAATGGCATATTTTTATTTTTATTACACGAAACTTTCTCGTTGAAAGTTTATTTTGGAAGAAAAAGTATGTGCTTTCATTTTCGACGATGCCACGGTTTCGATTTGACAGTTCCACAATTTATTTTGAAAGTTTCAACTTTTAAATGAACCAAGCAGGAAAATTTTGATTTGTCAGTTTGGACATTTTTGTTGTGAAAGCAATCCTCTTTCTACGAAAAAGAACCAACGCAACTTTTCAATTTTAGCAATGTTTTTTTTTTTAATTCTAACAATCATTATTCTTTGTGTGTAGCACATCGGTCCCAAGCTCGGTCCCACGCTTAATAATACGCCCCTAATAATGAACTCACACGAACACACTCTCAAATATACTGTCACCAACCAATTCAAATCGTTAGTTGCATATTGATTGTTGTTATAGTCCTGTATGCAGCTGGCAAGTAAAGACCAGAAATAATTCTTGCCATTTTTACCGAAAGTAATTTCGACAACTGCTCCAGTATGGGTGAAATGTCAATTTTCCTTGCAAAGTAATCGAACGGAATATTCTTCCACGAGTAAAAGAGACAGCCCCATTTAGTCTACATGAGCAGACGGTACTGACGTTATGAAACTGTCTTCAGTTTTCCCTACTTTTCAACTGCATACAAGGTAAGAAATTTATCAAAAAAGTTCAATTCAGTGGACGCAGTGGTTCCTCACCCCAACAACAAAAAAATAAATCTCGACAGTAAAAGCATTTCTTGACCTTTACTTGTCCTATGCTAATGCACATTACTTTTGAGCTTAATACAGGCCTTATCCAAGAAATTTTCCTCCACTGTGGAAAATTTTGCAGGATTTTTTCTTATGATTATTGAGAAAATTTCACTGAAGTTTGAACAAAAAATTGTTCTACGATGAAGCGTTCTTGAGTTAGGAATATTTTAATTTAGTGAGGTTCTTGAAAATCGGAAAACTTCAATTTGCGTTTTTCGGACCAAACCTGTACGATAATAAAAAAATCCCCTAATCCTGAAATTTATTTAGTTTCGAGTTGAACTGACTCATAAACATTAAAACAAAAATATATGAAAATGAGTCTTTTTTCGTTCCGCCTTTTTTATTTCGCCGTTGATCCGCAGTAGTGCCCGAATATGCTCTGTAATATGTAAGTATAATATGTATATTATGTTTTAATAGTAAAGAGTTGGTGGATCGAAAGTTACATTTGTAAAATCAAACGACAAGGCAAGGGCGATGAAATGCTTGCTTACTATTTTCAATACTAAGAAATTTAACCACATTGTATAAAAGCCATTTTCGAGTTTCGAAAATGTTTGGTTTATCTGTAATGTAATATACTATTAAAAATCAACGAATCCCAGTGAAGATAAAACAGCTTAGCTTTTTTAAGATACGTTTCCGCATCTACAGTGGTTGCTATCTGCTCCATGTCGTGACTGGTAATTATTTTTCGAATACGAATTAGATTTTAAATTAACTTCCGAAGCGCAATTTGACAAAGACGTTATCCGACCCATTTTAAATTATTGAAAAAAATAATATTTAGCTATCTCAAAATTGAGTTTGGCCCAGTTTTCTTATGTTTTGAATAACAAAAAATCTAATTCATAAAGTACGACTACTCAGCGTTTGACGTTTTAGATATATTTATAAAATTGAGTAAAAGTTACTCAACATTGAGTAAGCTCAAATGAGCGTGTATGTGAGAATAATATGACAGCTGGCAATATGCTTTACCTTGTTCTCAAGGTACTTTGGTCTTTGTTTGCAGAACGAGGGAAAGGCATGAGCATAACAAGATCTGTCAATCCGTTTACTGGGGAGTGCTCATTCGAAAAGACACTGAAATGAAAAAATATTTGTACCAACTGTTCCATCTTAGCATTCTTCTTTGTTCTTATGGTGTCTGCCCACACTGGCCACTTCGGGTGGCCCTGAAAAATTTTGAGCTCCTCCAGAAAAGTGGTCATAACCAATTTCTTACCACTAGCTTGCGACATATCAAACTTTATGATTTAGCAAAACTAGGTCTTCGGAGGACATCCTGATGATTCCTGACCATACCTACTTAGGCAGGTCCTGCGGAATCCATTTTTTCCGAAAAAGTGGCCAAATCCAATTTTTTTCAAAACCTGGCTTGCGACACAACAAACTTCATGATTTTGCACAGCTTTGTCTTCGGAGGACATTCTGATGGTGTCTAACCATACTTGCCACTCAGGGAGGTCCTGCGGGATTCGAGTTCCTCCAGGAAAGTAGTCATATTGAAATCGTTACCAAAACCTGGCTTGTAACATATCAAACTGCATGAGTTTGCAAAACTTTGTCTTTGGATCAATATGGATCATAGGCGTTGCCCCCCCCCCCACTGCACCTCCTTGCCCCCCCCCCCTAAGTTTTGATTTTATTTTTAGAATTTTATTATTTGTTTCAATATATTATTATTTATTTTTTATCTCTAGAAGGTTGCAAGGTACCTTGTTGCAATACAGTTAATGTTACTACAATACTACTCAATTAAGTCACAATCAAGTCACTGTTACCAAATATGACAATTTTGTGTTGCTTGGGATGTTTGTCAGATTGCTCCTTTGCCTAAATGAAAAAGCCAAACTACGCGAAGTTGCCTCGATTTTGTAACAAGTTCTAGCAAAAGAAGTGTAAAAAATTGACATCCATGAGAAAATAGTTATAATTATATAATAGTTTTTAAATAGTAACGAGTAACAATTTTATTACAATATTTTTCCTTTAACCAAGAACCCAACCTATGTAGCCTAAAGTATCTAAAAACTCCAAGCAGCACACAGCAGTCAAAACTGGTTTCAACTCTATTGTGACTTAATTGAGTCACAGAGCAGTCACCTTTACTGGTTTGAAACAAATATGCTACTAGGGAAATATCTCTTAATCTGTAATGTTAGCTATTAGATAAGCAATGGTTGATTTTTTTCCCCGCTAGCTGAAAGTTGAAGAAGCTATGCTCAATAAAATGTTCAGTTCTTGGTTAATCAAAAAACTGAATATTCAAACCTATGCTATAGCTTTCAGAAGCCAAATAATACTAGATTAAGAAACACAGTTGATAGTTAGAAAGTGTATCAACGAAAAATATTTATTTGAACTATTCATGGCATGGGTCAAAAGGCCCCGTTACCCCGCTTTCCCCGTTTTAGGGTACTGTAGTTTCGTATTATTGAGAATATATGTTGATCATATCTTACAGTTTGATTCAGCGTGTGAGAAGCAGAACAGCAAGCTAGTCAGGGCGAGAAGTTGCAGTTGTCTTATCCTATTCAAAGAATTTATCCGTTTTTATGAGCATGAGCAGGATAATGAGCATGATTGACCGCCCGAAGTTGTTATTCCGTTACTGCAAGTTCAGCTGTTATTACTCAGAAGATCAACAGATGATGCAAACATGGTCAATGTGTAAAACTGGTGATCCCAAACTAAGGCAATACCGGCGCTGGCCTCGCCCGAATGCAGGTCAAATAAGGAAAGGGTAGGAATGCGTTAACGTTTATTTGGACGTTTTATTGGAAGCCGAGACCACCGCCGCACTTCCACGAGAAATCACTGGGATTTTGGATAACAAGATTGGGTGGCAGCAGGGTTCGTTTTGGTAAACAATAAGCTGAATTCACGCTTCGTTTAGTAAAATATTTAAATACTAGTACCGATTTCTGATTTGAACCGATTTAAACCAACAGTAAGGATGCTATTGGGGCCACACACAAAGTGTAATGGTGGTTTTTCATTGAAAAAACAAGGTGATTTTTTATAATGTTGGAAATCCGATTTGATCTGAGTTAAACCAATAATAAGGATGCTATTGGAGCCACTCACAAAGTGTAATGGTGGTTTTCCGTTAGGAAAACAAGGATAATTTTATGAACGCTTGAGAGACGCTTTTTTGTTCTCTTACTGTGCTCACTCGATCACTCGTTACACCGAATTATAGATAACCGAAACAACACGAAACGCGCCATGCTCGATAGGAAAATAGTGCGTGATAAAGCGCCGACACAACCTTTCACAGCCGATGCTCGAACCAAACTCTTTTTTCGTAACTTACAATTTTTACTACTGTATTCTACAATCTATTGCACTACTGTAACTAATAACTGTATCAATCAAGTCGAAGTGTCTAATGAACAATCTATGCTTATCAATTAAAAATTGCAATTGAGGGATTTCGTAAAAATAAGAGTCCGTAGATGCATTTTGTGCCTTCTGGTAACTTTATGTTTCTATTGATATCCATGCTCATCGGTTTAATACCAACCGGGAGAGACTTGGCCTTATACAAATGGATTTCATTATCTCCAGTCCGCTCAACCAATCGCAACGTTTTGTGATAGATTGGACGGATTATTATAATTTGAGATAACTCCATGCAGATGTCTTCCAAGTTTGGCAGATCGACAAGCAATCGGTGGAGAGTTTAGAGGAAGACCGGAAGAATAAGCGATGGTTCTGCGCGTGTTTATAAACAGAAGAACCTTCATAACAAAACGAATCATCGGGTAAAATACATTCATAAGTACTCGGTTACTATTTTGCATGACAAAGGCATAAAACAAGAATAATGGAAATTCTTCAATCAAATTCATACCACTACAAGTCGAGAACACTCGTATGAACTAAGAGGAAAGCTACTATCAATGTCGATGTTCATTACTTCTCATTCCTAACTTGATTTCGAAAAAGTTGCTCTGCTGGCGAATTTAGTGCACAATGTGGAAATTGCGCAACGGTTTTTTTTTTAAGTCAAAAGCAGTTATTTGATTCATTTTATCCAGAAGTACCACAAATGGGCATTCGAAAGTTTTTCAAAAGTAAGTATAATATTTTCCAGCATGTAATTAAAAAAAAAAACAAGGAAACAAAACAAAACGAATGTTTTTTCATGCAGCTGAAATAACCACGAATAGAAAAGTATGCAAAATGGTGGTATTTCTCGAATTTGAACAACAATTTTAATGTAATACAATGATACACCGTTTTGGTTTCATACTACTCAGATACACATGATTGCTACATATACCATGTTTCGACAGAACGTGTTTCAGTTGGATCATATGAATTTTTTTTCGTCATTGATGAATAAAATTTCTTAAATTATTTACTAACTACTCGTGTGTTAAGAATGCAAGTAGCAACAATTCAGCACAAAAAACACAGCTTGCTTACATTTGTGACTTACGTCGTTTTAAAAGGTTATGTTTGATGTTCCTTTTTAGAAAATATCAGCTAAAATAATTATACTAAAGCTAAGCAAAGGGGACACAAACCATGAGCTATAAACCACCAAAACTCAAAATGTATGTTTGTTAAAAGCTAATCACTTATTATTTGAACAACCATTAAAAAAATATAATCTATTCAAACGGTGTGAGCATGGTGAGTAAAAAACGGTGTTTCTTCTGTGTTGCTTTGGGTGAGAGGGTCGCGGATGAAAAGTACATTTTCAGTACACACTGCAAACAAATTCGGTGGTTATTCTATACAAAAATCCAACATGACCCGTTAAATGTTTGGCATTCAATGTGGTTTGATTTAAAAACATGGGAAATATCGAAAGTTTTTAAAATCGTTTTTTTTTTATTCCAGAACAAGCCTAGAATTGTTTAATCTTGTTGCAAGAAACGGACGGGTATTGTCAAATACTTTGGGTGAGAGTAGAGAAGATAATCCACCCGTATTCAGGCGTAATGTCACATAAATGGGGTTCCATTCCCGCTCCATCTGTAGGAACATGAAAATGACCCTACTCTACTGGTCCACCGGGCGTTGTATTGTCCGTTAAGTGTCCGTTAATGTTAATTGTTCAGTATGTGCAACTACTGGTTGGAGACGATGTAATTCTCTCTCTCTCTCTCTCTCTCTCTAAAAAAAACTCGCTCCCCCCCCCCCCCCCCTCCTATTTGAAATCCTGGCTACGCCTATGATATGGATCATTATCCGTTTTAACCCAGGCTGAATCTGGATTCGTGATGCTTGAAGTATCGGTTTTCGAGTCACTCAACATTTTGCACAAACATAATTCACACTATAGAACAAAGCAAAAACCAAAACCAAAATCATTTTTCAAATATCTTAAATATCTTTTGACATTAGCTCTATGCTTGCCTTGGCTAGTGGTACATGCCTCGACTAAACCATTTTTTACAAAAGGATACTGTCGAGCTGGTAAAGAAATGCACATTTTAGTGCATCAAAGCGTAACGATATTCAGAAAAAGAGCATGAAGAGGACAGATGGATTATAAAAGTGAGGCGAGGTCTTCTTTGTTCAATCTATCCTACGAGCATAAGCAGTACAATAAAGTTTCCTGGAAAATGCTTTGGTTGTTCTCTGAAGACAAAGTTTTGCAAAATCATGAAGTTCGATATATCGCAAGCCAGCTTTTGCTTACGATTTGAAGATGGCCAATTTTTCGGAGGAACTCCGCAGACCTATTTTTTGCAAAATCATAAAGGTTTGATGCATCGCAAGCCAGGGTTTGAAAACATTTGAATATGACCCCTTCCCGGAGAAACTTGGATCTTGCAGGGTCTCCCTAAAAGGTTAGTATGGTTAGAAATCCTTAAAACGTCTTTTCATGACCTAGTTTTGCAAAATCATGAAGTTTGGTGTGTCGTAAGGCAGGTTTTGGCAGTGATATGAATATGGCCACTTTTCCGGAGGGCCTGCAGGAATCTTCAGAATGTCCTCCCAAGATAATGTTTTGCAAAATCATAAAGTTTGATATGTCGCATGCTAGGTTTTGGAAAATATTTAAATATGGCCACTTTCCTGGAGGAACTCGGATCCCACAGAGCCTCCCTAAGTAGCCAGTATGGTCAGAATTCCTCATAATGTCCTCCGAAGACAAGCAAAATTATAAAGTTTGATGTGTCGCAAGCTATGTTTTTGAAAAGACTTGAATATGGCCACTTTCCCGGGCGAACTCTGATTCCGCAGGGCCTATTGGTGTGGCCAGTATGGTCACACAGAATATCCTCCTAAGTTTGATATGTCGCAAGCGAGGTTTTAGAAAAGATTTGAATATGGTCACTTTCCCAGAGGAACTCGGATCCCGCAGGACCTCCCTAAGTAACTAGTTTGGTCAAACACCCTCAGAATGTCCTTCGAAAACAAAGTTTTGCAAAATCATGAAGTTTGATGTGTCGAAAGCTAGGTTTTGGAAAATATTTGAATTTGGCCTTTTTATGGGGATTGGGTCGGGTGGGGTCTTTTTGGGGGGGGTGTGGGGTGAGAAATTCTTAAAATTTTTTTTTTTTGTCGTTGTGTGAAAAAAAAAAGGTTTTTTTTTGGGCGCTTGTTTTTTTTCTAAAAAAATTTTTTTACCATCCCTGGCGGGACTCCTCTTAGGGGAGAACAGTACAAAATGCACTGGTGAGGTAGAACGACCCACTCAATAAATGTGCTCAATTCTTCAAAACTATAGTTTTAATGGAATGATACTTTATCAATGTTTACATAAAACAGCATAACTCATAATTTTGTAGTACAATAAGGCACTAAATACACCAACAAATGATCAAAATTGAATAAATCTTCATGACTGTACTTCACATGTAAATAATAGTGTTCTTAAAATAAGCTTTTACCATGCGTTAACATCCATGGTTAGTAATAAATTCACTTCACATGTATCGCTGACAATAAAAACTTCAAGATAGTATCAAAACTTCACTATAATTCTACATATTTTCAGAATATTTAGACAAAACTATGCAAGAATAAATCTGGGGCAGAACGCACAGTGGCGTTATATACGTCTACACGCTTAGAAAAAAGTACCCAGTGGAGCAGTTGAGTGTAGGAAACCAACTTTGGGTATAATCATGTTAATCTACCGCTGAGTATAAATAATTTACTTATGGTAAAATTCTACCCAAACGTATGTAATTTGAACCCAATGGTAGGTAAACATAATTATACCCAAAGTTGGCTTCCCACACTTAAATGCTCTATTGGGTACTTTTTTTAAGCGTGTATATAATGAGGAGTTGGCAACATATCGCAACGTTTTGCTATCTTTATTCCATACCCATTGGTTGCTTGAGCTAAAAAGATGTGGCGAGATGTTGCAACCTCCTCACTTTACAACTCTGAGTAACTTATTATAGCCGTGTTTTTACCTTTTACAAGCGGTGCATGCTATCCCAATATTGTGGTGCATCATATACCAGTGCTGTGGTGCGTCTTACCCCAATTTTGGGGTGCATATTGAGCAATGAAACAGGCGTTTTACCCCGGTGTCGTCTTGGTATCAAATTGGAAAAGGTTTAAAAAATCACGAAAAATCATCGTTTTGAATTTAAATTACATTTGATCTACAACGAAAACATAGTAATGCGCCATACCCAATAACTTGTTCCTAAATTTCAGCTTCCATTCACTAGTAATTCACGATGTTGCTTAAACGGTGCGTTTTGTACCATCCTCCCCTAGGAGAGAAATTTTTTTTTATTTCATTCCAAACATCATACTTTTATTTTAATTGCACGGCACTTTCATCTTGATTAACCTGCTTTAATACCACGCTTTCTGGTTGATTACAATTTATCTGAAAAATAAACGTTTTACTGTTAAAACTATTTTTATTTCAATCCAAATGGCATGTTTCAATTTTTATTACACGAAACTTTCTCGTTGAAAGTTTATTTTGGAATAAACTTAATTTGCTTTCATTTTCAACGATGCCACGTTTTCGATTTGACAGTTCTACAATTCGTTTTGAAAGTTTCAACTTTTAAATATACCAAGCAGGAAAATTTTGATTTGACAGTTTGAACGTTTTTGTTGTGAAAGCAACCCGCTTTCTACGAAAAAGAACCAACGCAACTTTTCAATTTGAGCAATGGTTTTTTTTAATTCTAACAATCATTATTCTTTGTGTGTAGTAGAAGATGGAAGAACTGAAAAAAAAAACATTTGGATCCGGATTCGTTCCGAAAATTGAGCGGTGAGAAGGTTGTGGCAGAGTTGTGACCTTGGAATTGTACAGAGAATACACTACGATGAGAGGGAGTGGGAGGAATCACAACATCTGAAAAAGTAATGCAGTTCTTGTTTTTTAATCTGATGGGTTCAACCATTCGATCAATAATTGTTTTGATCAACTGTTAGTCATTTCTTTTTAATTACTTCTCAGCAATATTTGTATTACTTGTTATGGAACAAACAATCAGCAGTTAGTCCAATTGCTATAGTAGTAGTATAATTGAAGCACAGAGAAATCCATATCCATACCCATATTTGCGTCTAATTGCAATATAAGGTTTTAGATTTATCTATATTTGCGTGAAATTTACTTTAAATTGGTTACCCATAAATAAGTAAACATTACCTATATTGTTAGTTAACCATGTGTACTCAAATATGGGTAAAGCGACTTTACCCATAAAATGAGTATGTGCACTTTTCCGCGATTATGGGTAAAGTTCACTCATATTTAAGTAAACTGATCTTAGCGTACACACGTATACGTGTGGTGCTTTTGACAGCTCGGTTTTCTTGAAGGCTATATGCAGCAAAAACAATATTCGGGGGGGAAGTTGTGTTGTTTTTCTCTTTAATTTGAATCGAGGGAAAAATCTTACATGTTGTTCTTGGTGGTGTGGTTTTTACCACAAAATTTTTTTTTTTTTTTTTTTAGCCGGGTTTTATTATTTTTTTTTAAAATATTTTTTGTTGTTGTTTTGTGGGAGGAAAATTTTTTAAAAATATAATTTATTTTGGGGGGGGCCAAAAGTGGAAAATCTCACCGGGGGAAATAAAAAGGGAAGGGTTTAAAAAATAACCGTTTTTGTTTTGATTTTTTGTTGTTGGATAAACAACGGTTGAATATGTGCGTGGTTTAGTTCTTCTTCTTTTTGTTTGTTGTTTTTACTGGACTTCAACGCAGCGGTCATTCGTCCAGAGCGTGGTTTGGTTATATGTATGTATTGGTTTGTATAATGTGCAGTGATGAAAAGACACCAGCAAAAGAACGTGATGCAATTGTTACGAAAAATATAACGCGAGAAGAAGAAATACGATTGTACTGTGCCTTGAAAATTCACGGTAAGGAAAAAGTACGGTGCACTTATGTGTAAATTTCTGCTCGGGATGATTTTATTTTTGCAGAATGTCATGACATTTTCAATTGTAGTAATTTTTTTATTCCTTGGTCATTCCACTTTGGTCATTATGAAAAGTGTCAAAAGTTACCAAAAAAATTTTGAAATCCAGTCCCCCTGCCACCACTGCCCACAATAAGTATCGATTCACTCATTATAAGGCCTGTATAGTTAATTATGGGTACAGAGAAAAACTGTTTTATTAGCTGGTATTTCTTTTTCGGGGTTAAAGAATGTTAGATTAGTTAAATTTTTTTCGTAGTAGAACATTGCTACACAGATGCTGCCCTAATGGAACGTTGGAACCGCATAAGTAAGTCATTAAGTATGTTTGTTAGGAAATTCAATGATTCGCTCCTTAGAAATTATTTGTGAGAAAAGGTTTTGTGAAATATCATTTCATCAACCTCTAGATTAGAGCAAAAATCTCAACAATAAAGTAATCAAGAAACGAGCAAAATATTATTAAATTTTTCGTGACGGCACCCATTTGTAAATTGTACACAATGGTCAAGGTATGCGGCAAAAAGAAAAATTGTTTTAGCCATCGCTCTCTGTCAATTGGTAAGAACATGGAAAGTAGTGTTAGGTGAATTCAAATCAAACAATCTCTTTCATTTAAGCATTTAAGCTTAAGCATTCATTTAAGCATTTAATTTGTAACGATATTTCGTGACGGTCGATTATTTTTAAATTTTCAATTGACACCCTACCCTTAACGTAAGACGTAGTCTACGCCAAAACAGCAAGAGGATCTTAAGAATAAACTTTAATTAAACCCCATGTTTGAACTACTTTTTCAATTTATTGCATAGTGCTGCTTAGTCATTGCTTCACATGAACCGCCACATAGCTTTCTTTACCCTTCAAACTAATTAAATATCAAATATACCACACAGAAAAAAATAATGAAATTTCAACAGGCGCGTAAAATTTCCACTCGTTTAATTCCAAGCCAAAGGAGGCGTAAACAACGAAATTGTTTGCCATCTTTCATGCGCCATGCAACAAATGTTTGCAATCTTTCATACAACAGACTAGATTCAGGCGTTATCTAGCTTAAATTTACATGAAATTTCCCATTATTTTTTGCCAAATTTAGCATTCCACCTATGTGCATTAGGTAACGCAGAAAATTAAATGTTTCTTTTTATCTGTGCATCTAAACCTAAAACTAACCCCTTCTTCGCCACCCTAGCACACAACATTGTGCTTACACAATCCCAGAAGCAAAGCAAACACTAAACAAATCTGCTCTACAACTTGAACAAATCCGTCTCTCGGTAGAACCCAATTCCAAACAGTCCCCTTCTCCTAGCCCAAAAGCATTAGCCCCCGGCGTGCGGAGCTGTATTTATTGTGCATTCCTGAAGCCGTAAAAAGTACAACATAAATTACACAACTGCAATAAATCTGCGATAAAACTAAATCGGAGAAGTCAACACGAAAACACTAAACTCAACCGGATTTCATCGTTCTCTCACGCTCCGGCAGCCCGAGCAGAAGAGGTTTCGGTGGAGTTTTTCTCCACCATCAGTTCTAGAGGGGGCTTTTTTTTTCCTCGGACCATCGGTTCATCGTCACCGTCGTCAAGCATACGTGCAACCGGTTCACATGCAACTTCCGCTGAAAGATATTCTAAAACCTTAGAGAGCCAGCTTGCGGACCAACTTTTTCGAGAGTTGCTGCATAATAGAGAAGGAAAATTATTGAATTCCTAGTTGCTCATGGAAAAGATTGCTACAAAAAATAACCGCTTGCACACGGAAACTTCACTTCTAATCAGGCTTCGAGGCCAGGTGTTGAAAAACTTAATTTATACCTGTTGTTGTACTTGTCGGCATTGTTGTCGATAGCTTACGGTTTAACTCGGGGAAAAAGCTACCGTCTGCTCCGGACGGCGGGGAGAGGATTAGTGCTTCATGGCGTCTGCTCTTATGTATGGAATGGGGTGAAAGTTTTTGCCGGAAGCTTACCGAATTGAATGTATTTTTAATGAAAGGACTCGATCGAGTCAGGGGAAACTGAGACTCTTTCTTTTATTTAGGTGAAGGTTGAAATGAGCACAAAGCTTTATCGCTATAATTCATTTCTGCATTCCATACAGATGCATACTTCAAACAACAGACTTTCTCTAATAAAGAAAGCTAACCTAACCTAACCTCACACTTCTACCGATTCTCAAGCTAAGGGAATCCTGACGGAAATTTGAAATATAGCATAGAATTAGGATTTCATTGAAAATTTATTTAGAATAAAAACATTTTTTAAGCGAACGTGTTTTCTGAGGAATTAAGAACCAAATTCGTGATGGAAATGATTAAACCACTTAAGTTGAGTATAGAGGTTTGGATTTGTCTTTTTCTATCGTGTTCTGTCTTTTATTTTATCCATACGTAGTCGGACTATTGACTTTTCTGACGTTTAACGCACGAACACGAAAGTAACTCATCCTGTGTAAGCATTGTTATTGTTTGCCTCACATTCGCTTATAAACGTAACGAAATCGTTTTAGTATATCGACGCAACTATTTCTATTTTATTGAAGATGGTCATATATTGTGCTGTTAATAATTGTTTTGTGCAAGAATAGAGGAGCAAAAAGGAAAAAATGAAGTTAGAGGATAAAAAAATTTAAGGTTTACAACGAAAAAAAGAAACGCTGCTAATGGCTACAAGCTTTTAAAACCTCGACGTATACAAGGGGAACGAATATAAATGTGCATACCGGGGCTGAGTGGAGGAGACGAGGGGCCCCACGCTGGGCGCGCAGAGGAAGCTAGAAAAAAACACCAAAGTGGGCGGGTCCCCTCGTTACCGGACAACCAGCGAAACCGAGGAAACGGATTGGTGGTGGGGGCAAGTTTGAATCTGCGAGGGGGGGGGCAGGAGGAACGGTTAATAAACAACAACCAGAGAGGGAGTGCGGGGGGCAGTAAGCTTTTCTTGTCTTGCCTTGCGTGTCGGGTATGGGGGGGGTAGGGGGGGTTGTTGGGTGTTTCCTTTCCGTCCCGTCCTTTTTTGGTATGTTATGTTATGGTTTTTTTTTGTTTAATTTTTTTTTTGCTTTTGGTTTTATAGTTTTTTCGGTGGTTCCGTGTGTTGCATTGTGGGTTGCTTGGTCTTCTTGTGCTGGGTTTTGTTTACCGAACTGCAATTGTCAGGGTGCGGGGGGTTCCATTCTATATATTAACGAGTCGTGGCTCGGAATGTTCGAAAAAAAATGTTTTATTTAACTAAATGCATTACATTAACATTTATCACTACTTTTAAACTAATCAATTATAAGTCAGGATTAACTACACGCGTACACGAACTGGAATGGATTTGTTTCTCCAAAGGTCCCTACTTATTACTTGCTACTCGCTTGAATACTGCTGACGCTGCAATGGGTGTGAAGTTCGATCGGCGACCACGTCCGGTCTCGTTGCTGGGGCCATTCTGTCAGTCAGCACTTTTAGGGACGAGTGCAATCGAAATTCCGTAGCTGTTGCTGAGGGCGTTCTGGATCGTCAGCAATACTCGGTGCAGGTGCCAACGTAACTATATAACTCATTTAACCTAAATAACCATCACATTTTTTTTTCTTTTGTTGTAGGGATTCTTCCCCCCTCGAATCAATATTCGACAGAACAAACAACCCACTTACACGGAGAAAAAATTATTTTTTTTATTCATTAGTGTGTGGTGGTGGGGGGTGTTTGTCGCGGGGGGGAGGAAAGTTAACTGACGGGCGGAAAAAATTTGTTTTTTGTAGAAAAAAAATGGTGGAAAAAAAAAATAAAAAAAAATTTTGTATTATTACAGTGAATGGTGCTGGAAAAAACGCCCCGCGCATTTTTGTGGAAGCTGACGACAAGCAAGCACGATATTTTACTGGACTGAGCAGTGGAAGCTGTTCGAAGCCATCAAATAAGATTTACCGGAATTCACAGATTTAATCAAGGAACAAGTTTTTCTGATGACCCTACGGAAGCTGCGCCTCAACGAACCGTTCTGTAGTTTAGGATATTTATTTAAATTGCATCAGTCGACCATTTCTGAACGCTTTTATGAATGCATCAATGCTATGTACTCTTTTATGCGGAACTTGGTTAAATTTCCATCCAGAAGTGTATTGAAACAGCATATGCCCCAGGCTTTCCGCAAGAAGCACAAAGATTCTGAAACGATCATAATCGACTGCTATGAAATTTTTATGGAGAGTCCCAATTCTACTGCTATGGTACTATAAAGAGCACGGTTAAGGTTCTTGTGGGTATCATTGCTTCGGGGAGCATAATATTTACATCTGAAGGATTTGGAGGTCGTACTTCCGATAAGGAAATTGTGAAGCAATCCTGTTTGCTTGACTTGCTTAACGAAGGAGATTTCATATTGGCAGACCTTGGTTTCTTAATAGAAAATCTTCTTGCTCCTGTGAATGCTACTTTTTCGTACCCAGCATTCAAAAAGAAAATCCATCAGCTGGTGCCAATGGATACAGGAGCTCTCATCTTTGAGAATACACTTGGAGAGGCTTATCGGTGTACTGCGGCAAAAATTCTTAATACTTTCGGATACAATAACGATTTCTTTACGCCAGCGTTGGAATAATGATTCCCCAGCAATTGACCAAATTATTTTAATTACATCTGCTCTTTTTAATCTATGTCCAAGTGTAGTAGTTCCTTGCCATCACTGATTTTAATTAACACTACAACTACTCTCATAAACATTTACTCTGTTAACTTCTTTGCTCTGGTACAATCACATTCTTGAAATAGAAAATCGCCTTACTTTAATTGTAATTCCAAAAATCTTCATGCTTCTTTATCTCGAAAATTAGCCACTTGTTTGGTGACCAAATGCAGAAATAACTCATAATAGCTTTACAAACATTGACTTGCAGATTAGCCTGATAGTAACACTTATGATTGGTATTCAAACAAATGTTCCCTTCTTTATTCCTGAAACTTTAAGGATCTTTCAAATTTAGAAGGACTTCTACGAAACCATCGCGATTTTTAGCTGAGAATGGACATTTAACTTCTACAGTAATCACGCCGTGGCATTCGCAGTTGAAGATAGCATAGGGTGACGCACCGACACATGGTTCGTCGTTTGAAATAAATAGCCCACATTTTCGTTTGCTCGGGTTTGTATGGATCTCTGCGACTGGAGCAAAAAGTACATTGATTGCCGTCTCTTCATGCTTGGCTCCATATTCAGTGGCAGAGTATGTGAATTGTTATTTTTCTGAATAACAAATTTTTAGCAACAATGACTTTGCAGGTTTAGAAACATTTGTTTTACAGACGTCTTTCAGCACTGATGCGGTGATACGACCACTTTGAAAAATTTCCCACCACTTACAATCATTTTGATCAGGATGCTTTATCCAGTATGCTGGGAGGTCAGTCACTGCTAGCTGAAATAAAATAAAAGACCGGTCAGCCATAAAATCACGTTTTCAGGGGAAGGAGCAGGGTTTCGTGACGTAGTTAATTAGTTTATGACAAATTCAAAATATTGTTACAGTATTGCAACTTGATTTCCTCTTACCTTCTTCTCAAGCACAGCTGTGCAAATTCCGTCCAATGCAAATAATGTTGCTCTGATGTGACCGCAGGCTTCCAAAATTCCAATAGCACAGTCACAATGGGCCGCGAGGATGCTTCCGTGCGATTTTATCAAGATCCACGATACCATCCATTTTTAAAATAATGTATTGATTCCATTCCTTTACTGCAAGTTTTTTGATTGTCAGTAAATGGATTCGGGTCCAGAACAAGAAACTGATAAATGTGGATGAACGATACGGAACATCTTTTGGATTCGTTTGGACGGTATACGGATCCAATCCGTTGAATAACAATAAGATAAAATAATTTTATGAACACGCTCAAAACAGCCTCTCTTTCATTTGTATTACTGTCCCTTTTTTCTCACGGAAAAATTACTCAATTTTCGTAAAAAGTGGAACAACTCAATTTATGAGTTGTTCCACTTTTCACGAAAATTGAGTAACTTTTCCGTGAGAAAAAAAAGGACAGTGATACAAATGAAAGAGAGGCAGTTTTGAGCGTACACGGTAAATCTGGAAAACTCCTTTTATGACTATATTTTGCACATTTTCAAGATTATAGTTGATACGTCAAAAAGTGACTAGTTTTTATAAACTAATGAAGATTACTTTTACGCCTTTTTAAGATGTTAAGGGGGAAAAAAAATGGGTAAAGAAGGCACAGCGGAGAAAAAAAAAATAACCTCTCCGCGGGTGTGTGTGGGGCTTAAAAAAAGGTTTTGAGCCAATTTCCGGAATTGTTTTAGGCTGTTTCAGTATAGAAAATGGAGGAAATATCCAATACGTTGGATACAGACGTATTCGCGAAGTTGACAGGTAAGTTAAATATTTGCTTGCGTCAGTAATTACAAATGTTTAACACTGTATGAAACAAAACCAGTCTTCCATGCCCTTTGGCCGGATGCCGGATACATTATTAGGGACGAATCATTAAGCTTGGGACCGAACTTGGAGCTGATGTGCTTGTACTTCCTGAGTAAAAAAATTATATTCATTTTCTTCTAGACTATCCAGCCACTGCTATAAGGTTAATATAAATAGTTCCAGAACGTCTTTTTATCAACTCTGTAACAAAATGCGTGGTTAAATTTTTGCGCAAAACCACTAGATATGTATTTGTAATTTTTATTTTTAAATTAATAAACATGACTGTGTAATTTATTGATGTCTTTTTCACTTTCTAATTTGAATTTCGGAATTGAGCCGTTTTCAGCCATACTGAGCAATATTGATTTTGTGAAATGCGTAAAAAGTATACATCTGTTAGGTTCTCAAAAGGAGTAAAAAGTATGCATATATTACTTGTCAAAAGGAGTAAAAAGTATGCATTTTACACTTTTCAAAAGGAGTAAAAAGTATGCACATATTGACGTATATTCAGTCTACGCAAAAGGGAGTAAAAGGAATATACTCCTTTTCGGCGTTGTCCCAGTTTCCCTCGAAAAAGCATACTTTATAGTCATAATAGCGTAAATTAAGATAACCGTGTATGCTTTATTGTTAAGGTCGGTATCGTGTTCGAAAGAAATTTCTTTTTCCATTCCAAACCCATGTTAAATTCCGTTTACTGAAACGGAAAAGTAAAGAATCGAAAAGAAATTTCTGCAGCAGTATCCACCTGAAAAGAACGAAAAATAAAATTGTTATTTGTAAGGTTTCCACGTAAATCAATGTGAGCTGTCACTTTTACTTTCGGAAAAATATTCCGCTCGATTATTCCGTAAGTGAAGGTGACATTTCGTTCCATGCAGATCAATTGTCAAAATTCCGCTTGGTAATATTGAACAAAATTCCGTAACCTCTCTACTTTTTAAGTCGATACTGGCCTTTACTGTGCGGCAGGTGTTACCCGATAGAGGAGATGTAGGCCGTCATAGCACTCGTATCGTATCACACTATTTTGGGACTACCCAGTGACTGAGTAGATTGCACTCATTTTTGCAAGCACACGCTCATTCGGATTTACCCAAAATTGAGTAACTTGTACCCACTTTCATAAAACAGGCTGAAAAGTCAAACCATGGGTAAGCCGATTTATGAAAGTGGGTAAACGTTACTCAGTTCTTTTTTTAATCTGGTTCAATTCTGAAACTGCTAGTCTACTGTTCGCACAATGGACAAATATTTGTCCTTACCTGAGAGACGTGTTTATAAACTATAGTCTGCCGGATAATGCCAACTATTTGTTCATTGTACAAACAGAGTAATGGGACGTTTTATTTCCACCCCGGTGCCAGTAAGGTGATTTCCATCAAAAAAAAAACTAGTTTTGCGTCGTCGGTAAGCACCCGGAAGCGCTGACTCGCCACGGTCGTCATCCTGGATCTATCGCTTTACAAGCAAGCGTATTCGTATTCGTACATGTAGTCCAAACTTTTAAACTTTGTTTTGATGAGTGCTATTTACTAATGCCGTAATTTTATCGACTAAATCTAAGAAGGATCGCGACCGAGACGACCACGACGATGATCGTAGGGGCAACAAAAGTTTTCATCTAGAAGTTCCAGGAGCAATCGTGGAGAATTATCGCATCAAATCCCAGGGTAATTGTAGGTGATTTTTATAAGGTGCGTTTTGTTCATATATTTTAGCGATCATCGAATGGATGCCTTTGGATGGGAGCTCGAGCTTGCAAAAAGATACCGACCACCATCTTCCCGGAGAGGTAGAGAAGAGGACACACCTCGGCAGACACCGGCACATAAGTACAACAAATGGGCGCCAGATCAAAAAGAATCTGGTGCCACCCACACGTTATAAAAAAGAATGTCCCTTGGGATTCGGTAGAAGATAAGGATCTATGGAAAAAAGAGCAAGCTCGTTTAGATCGTGAATGGTCAGTATTGGCGAGAGATATGACGAAGAAAATAATCCATTTTCGGGGTTTTTAAAAAAAAAAAAAAAAAAAAAGGCGGAACAGCAGCAAAAAAATTCCCGGGGGTTGTATAGCTTTTTTTTTTTTTTTATATCTTTTTTTTTCTTTTTTTATAAAAATTTATTTTAATAAATTGTGGATACACCAAACCCAAAAATTTATAATGCGTTTTTTTTCGCGTGTGTTTTTTTTCTGGTTTCCTATTTTGGGTTGGTTCTATTTTTTTTTTGGGGGTGTTTTTTCTTTTTTCTGTGTTTGGTAAAACGGGGGGGGGGTGTGGTGGTGGGAAAAAAAAAAAAAAGTTGTTTGTTTTGTGTGGGGGGAGTGGAATCTTCTCGGGATTATTTATATAAATTTTTTTTTTAAATAATCGTTTATTTGTACAGGCTCAATCGAATCAACTTTACAGAGCCAAATTTTCATATTTATATACATCATTTATCTTAAAACTAAAGTTAGGAGGATAGAGCCGATTACTCGCGGCCGTCTCGAGGTTAATAGGAATTACAAATTACGGATGGGTAAGAGGGTGGGAATTTAAGGTATGGTTTACATAACACATTAAATTTAAATTCTAAATTATCTAAAAACTTATAACTATACAATTTATGGTTTACTTTTGACTTGAACATTTTTTGAAAAAGAAAAAAAAACACACATACACAGATAAAAAAAAAACTTATAGTAAACATACAGGTTAAACTAACTACAATCTAAGGCTAATGTTAGTCAAAAACACATAAATGAGTTTCATGTACTCCAAATCACGCACAGCCAAAATATCTCGAATTGGCACATCAGGTTGTCTACCTCGAGCCCGAAGGGAATCATAAAGCTCCGATCTGACTCCACGATGTTCAGCACAAGACCAAATAACGTGATCTGCGTCCTGATAGCCTTGTCCACACTCACAGAGATTGCTGACGCTCAGCCTAACCCGGTATAAATGAGCGTTCAAAGAATAATGATTGGACATGAGGCGAGACATGACACGAATGAAATCTTGACCCACATCCATCCCTCTAAACCAGGATTTCTTCGACACCTTTGGGATGATAGAATGTTGCCATCGCCCCAAATCTCCTTTACTCCATTTATACTGCCAGCTGACGAGTGACTGTTGACGAAAAATAGGAAAAAATTCGTTGAAGGCGATTTGTCGATCACAAATATCGCCTTCCATAGCGCCCACCTTTGCAAGCGAGTCCGCTTTCTCATTGCCCGGAATTGAACAATGAGATGGGACCCATACAAAGGTGATGATAAAATAACGCGAAGATAAAGCACTTAGAAGCTCCTGTATTTTCATGAGAAAATACGAGGAGTGCTTTACCGGCCTCAATGAGCGAATAGCCTCTATAGAACTGAGACTATCCGTGAAAATGAAGTACTGATCCGGTGTTAATGAGGCAACCATTTCTAGCGTAAAGTGTATTGCCGCTAATTCGGCGACATATACGGAACAAGGAGCTTGAAGTTTACGATTGGCGCTATAAATTTCATTAAATATACCAAAGCCTGCTGACTCCTCTATCAAAGATCCGTCAGTGAAGAACGATTTAGTGGAATTAACTTGGCCAAACTTTGCAGCAAATATTACCGGAGCAATCATAGGACGATGATGCTCTGGGATTCCATGAAGCTCTTGCTTCATGGATAAATCAAAATGAACCGAATTGTCGAAATCGGAGAAGCAAACACGATTGGAAATGTTCAGCGAAGGGCTGACATCCTGTGTTATGTACAAATGGTACAAGGTCATGAAGCGGGT
This sequence comes from Aedes koreicus, assembly GCA_024533555.2. Classification (NCBI taxonomy): domain Eukaryota; kingdom Metazoa; phylum Arthropoda; class Insecta; order Diptera; family Culicidae; genus Aedes; species Aedes koreicus. The sequence goes on from JAHHFK020000520.1 coordinate 156,850, forward strand.
TTGAGTATTCAACTCAAGGAGCTTCTCAAAATTTTCGATCACCTGGGGGTTCATAACTTCACACCTGGTGAGGAGCCGGAGAGATAACTCTGAAAACCGATCCGAGAGTGGCAACATGTCAGCCAGCACTTCAAGACTCATGGTATGAGTCGAGTGCATGCAACCTAACGCGATACGAAGACACCGATACTGAATACGTTCCAGTTTAATGAAGTGCGACCGAGCCGCTGACTGAAAACAAAAACTACCGTATTCCATAACCGACAAAATCGTTGTCCGGTACAACGTTAGAAGATCTTGTGGATGAGCTCCCCACCAGGTCCCGGTAATTGTGCAGAGAAAATTGACCCTCTGCTAGCACTTTCGCTTCAGATACTCAATATGGGATCTCCAGGTGCACTTTGAATCGAACCAGACCCCAAGATATTTAAATGACATAGAATGAGTTATCGGCTTACCCCAAATTTGAAGCTTCGGTTGTGCTGGGTTATGCTTCTTCGAAAAAACTACCAACTCAGTTTTCTCCGTAGAGAATTCGATACCTAGCTCTAAAGCCCAAGTAGACAAATTGTCTAAGGTATCCTGTAAGGGTCTTTGCAGATCGACCCCATTGGGTCCCGTGACAGACACTACGCCGTCATCTGCAAGTTGTCTCAACGTACAGTTGTCACTTCGACAACCGTCAATGTCTTTGACATAAAAATTATACAAAAGGGGGCTTAAACATGATCCCTGGGGCAGACCCATGTAGCTAAATCGTGAAGCTGTAGAGGTTCCATGAGAGAAGCTCATATGTTTCTCTGACAGCAAATTGTACAAAAAATTATTCATTAATGGTGAAAGCCACAAGTGTGGAGTTTATCTGCAAGAACTTCAACAGATACTGAATCAAAAGCCCCCTTAATATCCAAGAATACAGAAGCCATTTGCTCTTTTTTAGCAAAAGCTAACTGAATATCTGTGGAAAGTAACGCGAGACAGTCGTTCGTTCCCTTACCCCTACGGAAACCATATTGAGTATCTGAAAGCAGGTTGTTCGTCTCAACCCATTTGTCCAGACGGAAGAGGATCATTTTCTCCAACAACTTTCGAATGCAGGATAACATCGCGATGGGTCGATAGGAGTTGTGGTCGGACGCGGGTTTGCCAGGTTTTTGAATGGCGATAGCTCTAACCCGCCTCCAATCATCCGGTACAATGTTGAGCTCCAAAAACTGATTAAACAAGTTCAACATGCGCCTCTTCGCGACGTCTGGAAGGTTCTTAAGCAAGTTGAACTTGATTCTATCAGCTGCTGGAGCCGTATTGCCACACGAAAGGAGCGCGAGAGAGAGTTCTACCATTGAAAAAGGTTGGCTCGGATTCTCGGTTTCGCGAGGAATGATCCGTGCCGGCACAGAATCTGGACAAACTTTTCGCGCGAACTTGAGGATCCATTGATCCGAGTACTCTTCGCTCTCGTTGTTCGTAGTTCGGTTACGCAATCTTCGCGCCGTGTTCCAAAGAGTACTCATCGACGTCTCGCGCGATAGCCCGTCCACGAATCTTCGCCAGTATCCGCGTTTCTTGGCCTTGATGAGGCTCTTAAGTTCACGTTCAAGAGCCGTGTATACTTCGAAGTGCTCAGGTGTTCCACGTCTACGGAAAATTTTTAAACGCGTCGGACTTTTTACGGTAAACCTCGGTGCATTGCTGATCCCACCATGGAGAAGGAGGTTTCCTGTGAAATGACTTTCCTGGAACTGGTCGAGTTTCAGCTTGAAGGTTAGGTCATACGCGACGTTGACAGATTCCGACGGATTGAACCCGGTGGCAATCGAAATTTGAATGGGCAAGTGATCACTACCGTGGGGATCTTGAATCACATCCCATGTGCAATCCAACGATAATGAATTCGAACAAAGTGTGAGGTCTAATCTACTGCCAATTGAGGATGTACCAGCCAAACGTGTTACTTCTCCATTGTTAAGAACTGTCATATTGAAGTTGTCACAGAGGTCATATATCAGGGAAGACCGGTTGTCATCGTACAGTTCTCCCCAGCCTGTACCGTGAGAGTTAAAATCTCCCATGATCAACCGTGGAGAAGGAAGGACCGAACAAATATCTGAAAGTTGTTTTTGGTTTAATGAGGCTCTAGGAGGAATATACAAAGAAGCAATGCAAACGCCTTTATTTTTAATAACAGCCTGACATGCGACAACTTCAATACCTGGAATTGAAGGAAAATTAACTCTTTAGAAGGAGTAGCACTTTCTTATCCTTAAAAGTACTCCTCCTCCACGTGAATCCTCACGATCAAGAGGAATAATATTGAAATCATGAAACGGAAGATCGATTTCGGAAGAGAGCCATGTTTCACAAAGAGCGAAAGCATCACAACCGGTATTGTGAGTAAAAAATTTGAATGATTCCAATTTAGGAATCAAACTTCGACAATTCCACTGTAGAACAGTGATCAAATCCCCGACCTCATTTGGAAAATTATCCATCGAAGGAGATGATAGCTGCAAGGAGGGGCCACTTAATTGTCAATTGCTTCAAAAAAGTCTTCACTGTTGGAAGCATTGCCAAAACAATGCTTTTGAGAGGGTCAGAAATTTCGAGGTTCTTGAAGATACCTTCGACAATGTTATCAAATGAGAACAGCCCAGTCGAGGAAGGGGCTTTTGTTCTTAAAATTGGGGCATCAGGGGTTTTGGATGTCCCCGGAAGAGATGGAAAGTCCTGGGTGTAGTTAGTACTACGAAAACCAGGAGGAATTGGATTTTCCTTTTTCCCACCTTTTTTTGAAATAGGCATGCTGGTCTCGGGCTTGTTTTCAGCAACTTTCCGTGGGTGGACGCGTCTTCGCTTCCTTGAAGCACCTTCCGGAAAAGTGAACGATGTTCCCTCTTCAGCCGAATCAAAGTCAGACTCGTCATCTGACAGAGGAGCAAAGGGATTTATATTGGCATTTTGTGAGTGGCCCCAATAGCATCCTTACTGTTGGTTTAAATCGGTTCAAATCGGAAATCGGTACTAATTACACTTGACAGCTTATCGTTAACCAAAACGAACCCTGCTGCCACCCAATCCTGTTATCCAAAATCCCAGTGATTTCTCGTGGAAGTGCAGTGGATTCCGCGGCTTCCAATAAAGCGAGTATCACGTCAACATTTTCCTACCCATTCCCTACTTGACCTGCATTCGGGCGAGGCCGGCGCCGGTATTGCCTTAGTTTGGGATCACTAGTTTTTACACATTGAAGATGTATGTTAGTCCCAAGCATCATCTGTTGGTTCTCTGTGTAATAACAGCTGATCTGGCAACAACGGAGTAGCAACCTCGGGTGGTCAATCATGCTCATGCTCATGCTCAAGGGGGGGCGTCGCATCCAAATGAAAAAAAAAAATCGGCATAGCATAGAACTAATCAGCAAGTGGAACCCAATTTGGCATGTGAAGGTTTTTAAAGGCAAAAAATGTTTGTATGGTGGTTTGAGACCCCTCCCTTGTTGGGAATATCAATTTCGTATCCCTCATACCACGAACCCCATCGGGCAACCCAAGCTGTCAAGCGACACCGGAAGCTATTCTTTTGCTTTCATTCTTGAACTGTACCTAACAGAGAAAACACGTTTATAATTAAACTCGTTCGATTAACTAAGATGTTGGTTTTCTCTTTATTCGATTCCGTTACCACTGCCCAAATTCCCATTATCCCTTGTCTAAAAGGGGAGGGGGCTCTCATACAAATGAAACACACATTTCAACCAAACATGAGAATTATCAAGGCAACTAAAACACAAAATGTGTATTTCTCAGTTAAAATGTTCTGATAGAAATTTGAAAAAGTCATTCCGAAAATCAACCATAACGCGCCAGTTCTATTAAATTTTCTTTCATTTAGTTGCAAGCGTAGCAGCGCTTGCACCGGGTTCACCTAGTAATTCATATAGAAATCTAAGAGAAATGAATAACGACTACTCTGGTGGCTAATGGTACACAAATGGAATGTTTATTATCGAAAAAGGTGACCGTGTTGTTCTCCTCTGTTACATTTTATGAGATAATAAATTACCATCACAACTTGTGTTGTGTGAAGTCGTGTAGCAGTGATCAAAGCACTTATTCTAAACGACATAAAATTTAGATAGGGATTCGACTGTTTGAGTGACATAGGAGAGATTTTTCCACAGCCGAATACTGCAAATCTTTTACCCCAAAAAAATTAAACTCATGCTCTAAAACCCTGAGTTATGAATCAACGAGAAACAACGTTCAGAAGAGAAAATCTCGTGTTTCCCAACAGCAATAAAAAGACTAATTATTAGCTGGAACCCATCAACGAGGAAATGAACGAAACGTTCTTTGGCCCATGAGCTTCGAACTAGGTAGACTTCTGATGTTTCCCAGCACAGTAGTGTCCCGATTAATGTGCTTCGGAATCCTTGATTTCTCAAACAACTTCCTCAAATAATATCAGCAGTGGTAGAACCACCTTTACAGAGACTCCGAGTCTTTTCCGTCGCGCTCATTACTGGTTGTTGGAAGCTTTTTTTATTTATTTTCTTTCACTTGCTTTTCGTGGGTCTGGTAATGGAGCTAATGTTCCGGAGGACAAAGCATAAAACCTTCATCGACGATAGATCAACGATAGATGGTGATGTTTGTGCATAGAATGTTCTTGAAGTATATTGGAAAACGGATGGAAGCTTCGATTAGGTTGTTCTGTGGTAATGGTTAAGGCAATTCCATTTAACGAACTTATGAGAACTCCATTTCGTTGTTTGCATTTGATGCATGCCTTCACGGACAGCTTAAAATTCGATGTTTCCACAACAAATATGGAAAGGATATGGTACACTGGACTGATCAATTGTAAACGATACCACCTACCAATTAAAACCAGTCAATTAAAAACCTGTCAGTCTGATGAAGTGCAAAATGCATTTACAGTTCCGAAAGATGAACGCAAATACACTCCCCGACCGTATCTTTGCTTTACAAGCTTTTACGGACTTGTTTGCTCAACGTATAAAAATATGGATGATCCAGTACACCATAAAATCCTGCGGCATACATGCTCGTTGATGCTCATCATAGCTCGTAAATGTTCACACTGGAGCAGAAGTAGAAGAAGAAAACATCGTTATAGTAAGGCTTCTGTTTTATGAACAACGACGGCCATCATCTATCAGGGTGGGGAACTAACTGGGATGTGCTCTAAATGGCTTGCAGGAATTAATAAGCCAGAAATGCGTGTGCGTGTGCATGTGCCTGGCCGTGTCCGACTCGGCAGATGCAGCGTAGCGGAGGGGGGGCGAGGGGGTTAATAGAAGCAACATCTTTGTATGCAATATAAGAGAAGCGTGTTTACGATGATGGAAAGATGTTTTTCATTGAGTTTTAAACGGAATGAAATGTTACTCTTATGTGCAAAGAAAATTGGAAAAATGGTTCTTACCCTGCGAGCAACGGGGATGATCGGTTTTGAGAGGGGTTTGATTGCAAAAGTGACATGGAAACTTCTAACGATAGTAATAGAAAATTCCTGGCATGATGCAATAAGTTCACCCACCCACCAAATTTCGGTTAGAAGGAGACATAGCCGCAAGTCGAGTACTACTAAAGAAGCCTGTAAGCCGCACACGAAAATAGGCTTACCTGTCAAAAGATAAGCTTTTTCTTGTGTAATTCAAAGGCATTTGCTCACGTTTACTAGTGGTAGTTTGAAGAGGTGTTTCATTTATTTTTGGATATATTTTTATATTTATTTTTTTTACGTAGACTACGTCTTATGGCAAGGGTAGGGTGCCAATTGAAAATCTAAAAATAAGCGACCGTCACGAAATATCGTTACAAATTAAACGTTAATATCTTTATAAATGCTTGATAGATTTTCAAGATGGTTACACCAATTGCTTGGAAATTTTCCCGCGTATCAATTCAATTAATAAACATTAGCCGCTAACAATTTCAAACTATTGAAAATAACGAAAATAAAAGGTGGTGTCTTATAATTTTATTTTGCAGGCTACATTTAGTAAATGCACAGTAGTTTCCGATCACAGATTTCAAATGTGAGCAAGGGAGGTCTCATATGCAGCAGAAAACTTTATAAAAAGGGTACACCTTCGCATATTTTCTCATTCGTGCTGCAATACTGGAGCTGTGCGGAGCAACGAGCCATTATGGATTGGCAGCTGGCGATAGCATGTACCCTGAAGGGTGTATTCGGCAGTGCTGAGCAGGAAGGCGCCAATGTGGATGTGACAGCTGACGGTGGCAAGTAACATAGAAGGTGCACTGGCGACCAACCATTGGAGATTGCACTGATTGCGCTGCGCTGTTGCTAGTAAGCCGTTGACTAGGCAACCGTTGCTAGGCAGCCATAAATTATGCAATGGTTTGCTAGGCCTAAGCCAGTGATTTATTTGTAACCAGCCGGTGGGTGCAACCACAACGAGCGAAATAAGGTGCTTGTGTGTGTGTAATCTTGCTGCTAGCCCTAATTTGGTAAAGCGCAACGTGCAACGGCTGAAAGAACCTGATTCATTAAAAGACCGAGAAGGTTTGAGTACAAATGCGGACCATTTCGAATCCGTCCTTTTCAGGACGACGAATTCAATTTCGAGAGAGTTTGTATGATTTGAATATATCTGAAATTGCTTTCCAAGTTCTAACCAATTAAAAGACAACGGTGGCTATACTAATTTTAGTTGATAATTGTGTACAATTTACAAATGGCTGCCGCCGCAAAAAATTGTAACACTGGACGCTAATAATTCGATCGTTTCTTGATTGATTTATTTTTGAGATTTTTGCACCAACCTAGAGGTTTAACGATTGCCATTTTATTTACTCAAATATTTAAAATTTTACAAATAAAAGATGAATATATTAATTGCGTTCCGGTAAATATCAAGAAATTCCTTATCACGGGCAACGTTTTGATTCTTCACAAATGCTAAAGAGTGTACAAAAGAATTTTCTAACACAATTACTATCTAATGCTGGTCTAACGCTCTATTTGGGCCACGCCCACGCTTTTTGATCAGACTACGCCTTACGGTAAGGTCAAATGAAAATTTAAAAATAACTGAAACAGTTTGAACGCTAATAGCTTTATCATTTATCGCTAGATTTTCGAGATTTTTGTTTCAATCAGTTGGAGATTTTTGCGACTGTCAACTATCAAAAATATAATTGATTTACTTAAATTCCCACACAGACCCCGAACATCTATAGCGCAATAAGGATAATGGTCTGCAGCTGGTCTATCATATCAAAACAATCACTACAGCCAGCACCACCGTTGCCTTTCATTATACCAACATTCAAATAAAACGTCCCTTTCCAGGGCCGCCAAATAATTACTAAGAAGCGAATCAAGCGAATGTTCTAACATACCTACTCACTTACTTATGCTAGCCCAACGGCCCATTAGAACAGTACCTGAGTACTAATCAAACGGTTTTACGAAGTCTACGTCAACCGTTCGTGTGTTATACACAACCCCACTGATTTTGATAAAAAGGACCGTGCGTTTCGTAGTTGCTACTCCGTTACCTATCTGAACTAGTGTAATTGCACAGAGAACCACATAGATGGAACTTGGGAGTAGTAGCTTTACATCTTCAATGTACAAGTTCACTAGTTCATTCTATTTATAGATCAGTACCAGCGCCGGCCACGTCCTCACAGTCTTCGGGGAGTGGTGAAGGATGATTACTTTGACAATGGTTGGTTAGAGACCGTGTTTACCTGTGCGTCTCCACAATTCTAAAGGGTGTCCACGATGAAATTGCCACACTATGAAATTGCTCTAACTTTTTAACCGTTGGGTAGAATTTAATGAAAATTTGGGTGGATTTAGTTCATAGTACATTATTTACATCCTGCAAGTTTTAAAGTCCTGTGATCAAAACTCGCGGAAATGGAGTCGAAAGAACAGCTCGTGCGTGATAAAATCTTGCGCATTCATCACGAGAACAAGGATCTCTCGCATCGTTCCATCGCTAAAACGTTGGGAATCGCGAATTCCACGGTGTCGCGGTTGTTTAAGCTGTTCGAGGAACGGTTGACCACCGATCGGAAGCCCAGAAGTGAAGGAAAAAGTATTCCGTACAACACCAAAAATCACAACCGCGTAGTTGGGGCCTTCAACCGAAATCAGAATGCCTCCGTTCGGGATGTGGCTAAGAAGCTGCACCTAAGCCGAAGTTTTGTACAGAAGGCCAAAACTAAGGCTGGGCTTCGAACGTTCAAGGTACAAAAGGCCCCTAATCGCGACGAGAAGCAGAACAAGTCCGCCAAAACCCGTGCCAGGAAGTTGTACCTCAACATGCTGACGAAAGTTGAATGCTGCATCATGGACGACGAAACATATGTGAAGGCCGACTTCAAACAGATCCCCGGCAACCTGTTTTTCACGGCCAAGGATAAGTTCAGCGTTCCGGAGCATGTCCGCACTCAGAAAATGTCCAAATTTGCGAAGAAATTCCTGGTTTGGCAAGCCATCTGCACGTGCGGGAAGCGGAGTGCACCTTTCGTGACCCAGGACACGATGAATGGACAGGTGTACATAAAAGAGTGCCTCCAGAAGCAGCTGCTTCCTCTCCTGAAGGCCCACAACGTCCCAACAATCTTCTGGCCGGATTTGGCCTCATGCCACTACTCCAAGGACGTGCTGAAGTGGTATGCGGACAATAAGGTCAATTTCGTGCCGAAAATGTTCAACCCTCCCAACACTCCGGAGCTCCGCCCCATCGAGAAGTACTGGGCGATTATTAAACGACCTAAGGTAGTGAAGACAGTCGAGGAACTGAAGAAAGTATGGGTTTACATGCAAAAAACGGTTGATTCACAGGTTGTGCAGAATCTTATGGCCGGGGTTAAGGCCAAGGTGCGGGCATTTGCGTATGGAATGTAAATAAAATACGAGTAAAATGGTAAAATGAAGTTTAATAGTTATTTATCAATCCCTGAAAATTTGATGGCAATCGGATGAAAACTCGAATTTTGCGAATCAATTTTGTGTGTGGCAATTTCATCGTGGACACCCTTTAGGGTTTTTTTTTTCATAAGGGCGAATCTACAATTGAGAGATTCTCTCCGGGCTCGCTCTCTTTCATTCATCACAGCGCCATTATAAAACTTTCGAGGGATTCTTTAGTACAGATCGAAACACAACAGTCCTGGCTAGCATACTCTACAAATAGTAGAATGAAAAACGTAAAGGTGATTGGTTTATGAATGAAAGAGAGCGAGCCCGGAGAGAATCTCTCAACTGTAGATTCGCCCTAATGAAAAAAAAACCCTAGAATTGTCATGGGAAGGATAGATTTGTGTTAGTGAGGCAGGTTTATTTATAGATCATGGATTCACTGTGGTACGTGATGCGATCAATGAATGCGCAGTAGACTGCTTTTTATTTTAAATCTAGTGGTGATTTAAAGAGGAAAGTGACAGCAAGGATAGCAAGGAAGGGAACGGGCAGGGATTGAACTCACACCATCTGCTCAGTAAGCAGAACGGGTAACCACTGAGTTACCCAGACACGTCTTATGTTTCATTTATTTTTGGATATATTCATAAAAAAAATTAGAAAAATTCAAACCAACGCTTCACTTGTTCCCTTTTTTAAAAAACTGAAAATAAAACTAAAAACTGAAACCTTTTTTCAAACTATCAGTGAGTATCAGAGGATAAATCTCACTCTATTCTTTATAAATCTGGCATCAGTCCACTGTTTGTACAATGGACACAAATTTGTAGTTTTTCATGCGGTGATTTCCCGATAAAAGAAAAGTTTAAAGGGTGTATTCGATAAAAATGGCACACAGAAAATCTTCTGTAACTTTTGAATCGTATGAGTAAAGAACCTAGAAATTTGAGTAGATCTTATCCATAGTGTATTATTTACATCTGCCAAGTTTCATAGTTATACATTCAGTACTTCCAGTCATATCGTCGAAACAAGAAATTGTCCGTGAGAAAATTTTGTGCACTCACAATCAAAATCCAGGGGCGTCCCACCGGTGGATTGCTAAAAGGCTTGGAATTGCAAATACAACTGTGTCTCGTGTAATAAGAACCTTCAAGGAGCGTCTGAGTGTCCAAAGGAAGGAAGGGAGTGGTCGTAAAAGTGGTCCAATGGACAGTAAAATGGCCAGGAAAGTCGTACAACAATTCAAGAACCGTCCAAACATGTCAATTCGAGATGTCGCTAAGGTGTCTAAGGTGTCAGTCGGTTTTGTGCAGAAAACCATGAAGCGTGCTGGGTTACATGTTTACAAAGTGCAAAAAGCCCCAAACCGGAATGAAAAACAAAACATCACTGCGAAAACCCGCGCCCGGAAACTTTACACGAAGCTCTCACCAAATCCGGTTGCATCGTGATGGATGACGAAACATACGTCAAGGCCGACTTCCGTCAACTTCCTGGGCAAGAATATTTCGTTGCCAAGTCGAAGTTCAAAGTTCCGGAGGATGTTCGAAAGAAGAAACTATCGAAATTTGCAAAGAAGTTTCTAATCTGGCAGGCGATTTGCGGATGTGGTGAAATAAGTGCTCCCTTCATCACTTCCGGAACAATAAACGGTGCGATTTACACGGAAGAGTGCCTTAAGAAGCGTCTCTTGCCATTCATTAAGAAGCACAAAGGATCAACTCTGTTTTGGCCTGATCTAGCATCCTGCCACTACGCTCGAAACGTATTGGAGTGGTACCGAGCCAACGGAGTCAATTTTGTGCCAAAGGATATGAACCCACCAAATTCACCGGAACTTCGTCCAATTGAAAAATTCTGGGCAATTATGAAAACGGAACTTCGCAAACATCCCAAAACTATAAAAACAGAGCTAGAATTGAAGAAAATTTGGGTAAAAACAACAAAAACACTGGGAAAATCGGTTGTACAAAATTTGATGGGTGGAGTGAAAAGGAAGGTGCGGGCATTCGGGATGGGAGACGAAATTGAATAAAACAAATGTTGTAAATCAAAACTTATTAGTAGTTCTTCATTCCCTGAAAATTTCAAGAAAATCCGATAATCAGTTTAATTTTGATGAGTATATATGTGTGTGCCATTTTTATCAAATACACCCTTTAGCAGGAAAAAAAACAATGATTAGTCCTTTAGAATTCAGGTAACTATTTGCAATCTGTTTAAAAGACAAGCCGGGCATGGTAACGGAGTTTATTGATAATATTTATTGTAAAAGGGTCCATCAATTCGCAGCTTGTCGCAATGAACAGTCCCTGTTCATAAAACACGTAGACCGAAATTAGATATTTTAAAAAACAAAAACCCTCCCCTCCCTCAGTACCTCAGTAAGAGCATCCGTACCGGTGCGTGACTAAACTATATTTGATCGCCCTCACCATCACTTCAAAGCGTATCAGGCGCAGCTAAAAGCGCTAGCAAAATTGTGGCGCGACCATCGGAAAGCATCGGGCGCTCCAATTTAGCCACGCGATAGTGGCGTGAGAGAGGGTTGCTATTCGACTGCCAATTGTCAAAAATCTCCGATTGGTTTGTTGTTTATTTTTGTTCACGCGAAGCGAATCGTGCCACGAGGACTCCAAAAGCACGTTCCACGTCCTTTCTAGCCGCTTCTTGGAGTTTAGCAAAGTGCTGAAAATAGTAGAAAAAAATTTGATTTACATACCATTCCCGTAAGACCTATCACCATTTTAGTATAATATTTATTTCTTACGACAACTTTAATTTATGTTTATTTTATATGCCCTCCTGATATCAGTCTGTGTATCTTCTATATAAAAATCAATGTTTGTATTTTTGTACGTTTGTATATACGATCCTCAATAACTTAAAAACGCGTGGATCCGTTTTGACCAAATTTGGTATACGTATTCATCAACTCTCTGGGACAAACATAGGGAGGTTGAGAAGGGTAAAGGGTTCTTGGATAAGGGGGAGCGGCTGTACTGCAAAGTGTGTCCAGACATATGAAAACAGATAAGCAATAATTCCCATGCTCCTGAGCGAGTTGGTGAGTTTGATGTTGAGTTTGGTGATGACTTAGTGAGTATGGTAATGAGTCTGTTAAAGATTTTGGTGGTGAATTTTATGATTAGTTTGATGGTGAGTTTGGTGATGAATGTGGCGGTGAATTTGGTGGTGAATTTGATGGTGCGTTCGATGGTGAGTTTGGTGATGAGTTTGGCGGTGAATTTGGTGGTGAGTTTGGTGATGAGTTTGTCAATAAATTAAGGTAGTGAGTGTGGTGGTGAGTTTGGTGGTGAATTTGATTGTGAGTTTGGTGGTGAAATTCGTGGTGAGTTCTGTGGTGGGGTTGGTATTGATTTTTATGGTGAGTTTAGTGGTGATCTCGGTGATGGATTTGGAGATAGGTTTTGTGGTTAATTCGGTGGTGAGTTTGGTGGTCACATAGGTGGTGAGTTTGGTGGTGAGTATGTTGGAGATATCAGTTGTGAGTTTGGTGTCGAGTTTTTTGTGAGTTTTATAGTTTGCTGATTAATTTGGTGGTTAGTTAAGTGGTGAGTTTGGTGGTAAATTGGGGTGAGTTTGATGATGAATTTGTTGGTGCGTAGTTGGGTGGTGAATGTGCTGAAGAATTTGGTGATTAGTATTCACCAAAATCGATAATATTTTCATACGTGTAACTAGTTTTAAGTGCAATTATTCACCATGTACCAGCCATGTCCAAACACTACACTGCACGCCGGGCTATTTTTACCACGGTGGGGGGGTGTTTGAATTCACCTTTTGCTTCGTGTTCCAACTTACACGCCGCGGGGGGGGTAAAACACAAGGCGGGGGTGCGTGTTTGGGGGCGACACCGGTGTGTATGGTTAGGAAAAACCACGGCGGGGGTTTGTGGTTGGGTGCGGTGGGGGAAAACGGGGGGTTATTTTTTTTTTTTTTTTCTTGTGGCGTGGTGGTTATAATAAATAATCTTGTGCGGCGCGTCAGGGGCGGAGAAAAAAACCTATAAATAAATAATTTTTTTTTAACGGGGGGTTTGGGGGGGGGGGGTGGGGGGGTTGGGGGGGCTTTTTTTGTCCGGCGGGGGGTTTTTTAAAAAAAAAAGGAAAGGCCTGAATACACACACGGCATCGTGATGCCTTCTTCATACAAAATAGAAGGCGTAATCGCACCTTCCGTTGGGATACCGTCTATCCTTCACCGTCCTACATCGCCTTCTAACCAAGAAGGTAGTTACTTCACGCCTTCTCTGACTCGCAACACCGCCTTCCGTGTAAACGCATCACACCGTTCAGAAGGCGTAATATTTTTTTGACGCCGTTTTTACACCTTCTATTGCCGGAGGTGCTGACAACGCCATCTTGAATCGCTGCATGCCTTCTTGTGTCAAATTGTTTGAATTGTGACAGAGGATTTTGGTGTTTATCGGATTTTATTTTGCATTTTAATCTATCTATCTATATATATATATATATATAAATGGATTTCTGTCTGTCTGTCTGTCTGGTCGCACATGCATGTTTATAGCATGAGATAAGCCCTCTCACCGTCGACAAGGTGACAAATTTGACCCGCGAGAGGGATAAGATGACAATAGGGGTTATTGTATCTATAATTGAATCTAATGTAAATTAAGACATCGACAACAGAAAAAGGGGGTTGTTATGTATCTTAACTATAGAAAAAATCATTTTTTTTCCGAACAAATTTGAGTCAATTACAGTTAATTGTATTGTTTCACAATTGTTGAAAATCCTTGCATATGGAGTGAATAGTAAATCTATTGTAATGACAATATGCATATTACATTTACATGATTCCCGAACAATAAGATTCATGGTCGGAAATAGATTTTAATGTTATTTTATTGTATTGTATTGTATTGTATTGTATCGAACACATCAATCTTCTCCATTTCACAAAGATTATTAATTATGGCCTAACTGACAAACGTAAACTACGGCTTCTTCCGTAAATTTCTCGTGGCATAAAGGCTACTCATGTAAGCCAATTCCAATTCTATCGGATAGGTGAACTTTTCCTCTTCAAAATGACCGTGGTGGATTGATTGGGCGATTTTTTAATCACGAGAAATTCGCGGAAAAAGCTATTGCTTACGTTTGGCAGTTAAGCCCTAATGAAAAGTCTTTGTCGAATTATCAGATTTATTGAAGACAAAAATCGAATCGCTTGAAATCACTCTTGCCAGAAAGTAAACAAAGTAACATCTGAAACTGACATTTGTCGATCACGCCTTCTGCATGCCTTCTTGTATTGACATCTCCCACCTTCCGTGTAAACGCAAACCAAAAATTGGACGGCGTGACAACAAGAAGGCGTGCAGACGGCGGAGCTCAACACGGCGTGATTGTACCTTCCGTGTAGACGGTAGGAAGGCGGTACGTGCTAGAAGGGCCACATGAAGGTATCAAGAAGGTACTGACAAATTTCGCCAAGAAGGCATCACTATGCCGTGTGTGTATTCAGGCCTTAAAGCAAAACACAAGCGTGTAACTCGGCGCTCTGGCGGCGTCATCTAAAGCACGAAACGAGGGTATTGCCCATGGGGCTGTTTGCAGTCAGTCGGCCTCGTGCAGAACGGTTGGTGTTTCGCCAAGCGCCGCGGCTCTTCTCAACAACAAAAATGATAATTTAAGCTAAAAATGGTGGTGTGAAAAAAGTTGAAAAAATCATAACTTCGCTGTTTCTCAACCGGTTTTGATGACATTCTCAGACAAGGTTCAGGTTTTATTCTTGTTTCAGCGACACAAAGACTAGGGTCCAGATTCCAGATGGTACCGCAACTATTCCGGATTCTCTTGGAGTACCTACGAGTCGGCGCTAGGGGTTTTTCAAGAAAAACTTAATTGTTTCCCATGGAATCCTTCTGAACCACTTCCAAACATTTCGGCAACGCTAATACGAATCTCAGGAGTGATTTTCCCGAAGTTATGGAACCTCCTGGGTGTTCCTGGAGCTTTCAGAGTGCCTCCGGGGGAAACCTGCTTGTACCAAACCACATCGTGCGAGGGCTTTTTCATGATTTCTCCTGGATAGATTTTTGGTTGGCATGAAAGAGAACCATTAGCCAGAATAGCCGCTCTGGCAACCTCTGGGGTGACATTAGTGTTTTTGCACCAAACCACGTCGTGCGACAGCTCTTTATTTTTTATTTCACCTGGAGTGCTTCGGTAGACATGAAAAGAATCATTTACCACAATGACCCCTCCGGAAACCTCTGGGGTGATTTGGCGAAACTTATAAGAAAGGACATTTATATTTTTGTACCAAACCACAGTAGTTCCCAGAGTGACCAATGTAACCAATGGTTCTTTTCATGCCAACCGAACGTCTCTCCTAGAGAAATAATGAAGAAAGAGCCATCGCACGACGAAGTTTCCCCTTCCACAGGTTTCCCCGGGGCACCTCAGAGGAGTGGCCATTGTCTTTTCGTGTCTACCAAAGATCTCTCCAGGAGAATTTATGAAGGAGGAGCCGTCGCATCACGTGGTTTGGTGCAAAGACATAAATGTCCTCTCATACAGGTTCCACTGGGTTAAACTAGATAATTACAATAGGCATCTAGTAAAAGCATTTCGAAAATAATCTGTCGTTGTGATTTGAAATTTATTTTTTTAATTATTTCACTCATTTTTGATTAATTGTATTCGTTTATGCAGAAAACTGTTAAATGCGTTAAGTCTACAAGAAAAAAATATTATTTTTTTTATCTTTCATTTAGAATATGTCGACTCATTTTCAAGATGCATGGCTTAATGATACTGATTTCAAAACATGGGTTAGGCGTGTTGAGAAAAAGCCCACTTATGCATATTGCTCGTTATGCAGGAATGAGTTTTCTCTCAGTAATATGGGCCGACAAGCTTTGAGACGTCACATGAAAGGTAAAAAGCATTTAGAAAAGGCTGCTTCCACTGGTGGATCTATCTTACTCTATGCTACCCGTACGAAACCTAAATCAGAGCATGGACCTCAGAGTGAAACACAAAACACGGAATTACCGGAACAAGTATCTCCTAACACGGCATCGCCACTTGTGCAGTCTACGATGAATTCCTTTGCGCTGAAGAATGAAGTCACAGAAGCAGAAATCATGTGGTGCTTGCATACGGTCATGACTCATAAATCATTTCGTTCTTCTGAAAAGGACGTAACTATTATGAGCCGCATATTTCCGGACAGCGACATTGCAAAGAAGATGCAGTTGAAAAAGGACAAAATTGGATACATCATCATGATTGGCATTGCACCATTCTACAAAGCAGAACTGATGGAGTACTTGACAAAAGCCAGCTTTTTAGTTACTGGATTCGATGAGTCACTAAACAAAATAACCAAAAAGCAACAAATGGACATAAATACGCGCTACTGGGACGAAACTTCCAACTTGACCTTAACCAGATATTTAACATCTGAGTTTCTTGGTCGCTCACGGGCGACAGATCTTCTTGCGTCACTTAAAAAGGGTTTAAGCGGCTTGTCACTGGATAAAGTGCTCCAAGTTTCAATGGATGGACCTAATGTAAATTGGGCTTTTCTAAAAGAGTTGAATTTGGATATGAAGGAACATGCAGCGAAACTATTGGAACTTGGGTGTTGTGGCCTACACATCGTCCACGGTGCCTTTAAAGATGGCGCACGTGCTGCCGATTGGGGAATCGAGACTTTTTTGCGTGGCATCTTCAACTTGTTCAAAGATGTTCCAACCCGCAGAGCTTTATATACTGAGTACTCCTGTAGCTCGGTTTTCCCTTTGAAATTTTGCGGTCATCGCTGGCTTGAAAACGCAGTGGTTGCACAACGAGGAATGGAAGTAGTCGTTTCAATCAACAAGTTCGTTGATGGCGTACGACGCGATAAAGCTGTTCCCACATGTAAATCCTTTCGTGACGTAACGAATGCGCTGTCCGACCCGTTGTTACTACCAAAGCTGGCGTTCTTCAAATCAGTAGCTGGCGAGCTCGAACCATTTCTAAGAGATTACCAGACCGATGAACCCATGGTTCCCTTTTTATTTTCCGATTTGTCTCGTACGGTGCTGAATCTGGCGGAGCGGTTCATGAAGCCCGAGAGCTTGCAAAAGCTTTCTACCTTGACTTTGGAGGCCGTTAACAATCATTTGACCGCCAAGAGTGTCGTCGTTGGTTTCGACGTTAAAAAGGAGCTCGGGAAACTTCGTAACGCTAAGGAAAAGGATATCTTACAATCCCGTGATGAATGCCGAACCTTTTTGAAGGCCATCGTTTGCAAACTGTTGGTCAGATCCCCTCTAACATATTCACTTACCAAAGCATGCTCGTCAATCGATCCAGGTCTGATCAACTCACAAAAAGATCTAGCAAAGAAACGTCGTTGTCTATAGTTACTAACCACGGGCAAATTAGCGGGGTTTTGGAGGATTCGGCAAACAGACAATACCGATCTATTACTTCAAAAAGCGGCTCGTTTGAGAACTTCAATCGGAAGAAAACGCGCGTTGATGTGTTTTGGCGTGACCTGCTAAATGGCGAAAACAAGGAACTTTTTACAATTATTAAATCTGTGTGTTGTTTATCGCATGGTAACTCGGTTGTCGAAAGAGGCTTCACTACTAACGCTGAATGCCTATTCGATAATATGCGGGATGAATCGGTGGTTGCTCGCAGGACAGTGTATGACGCGATTGCCGCAAAAGTTGGCCTTGCAGGCCAAAAAAGCAAAAAATTTGGAAGATACTCAACGAGAAGCGGCCAAACTCGAAGAAGAAATTAAAATATTGAAAAAGAAATGATGACAAGCCCGTTTTTATCTTGTTGTTGATCAATAAAATCATTTGTTAAACTTTTTTGAGAAATTTGATTGTTTGAATTATTTATTTACCTCCAAAAATCTATGTATGATTCGTTTGCTTTTTTTACCTGGAAATTTATGTTAAGCACCTGGAAAAAACCTAGAAAAATCAGGGAATTTTGTACTTACAGATGAGTAGACACTCTGCTTTAACTGAAGTTATACCGTGAATATAAAAATAGACTCTTTTGATATGGTACGCTTACTGGTTGTTTTGCAACAACTGAGGCCGATCCCAACGCTGAGTTATATATTTGTTACAGCCTGTTTAGCAGTTTTAAAATTTGGAACTGTCAAAAATAAAAAATAGAACCCATTAATTGAAATGCGATGTTTTAAAATAACAGCTTACACAACTACAAAGATAACCAATTTAAAACAATGTTGCATCCGTGTTTCAAATCGCGGTGAAAATAGAACAGAGCTGTCGAGCAGTTGCAAATCTGTTGCAAAAATTTGCTCCAAAAGTAGAACTGCAACACAGCATTGGGAATGACTTGTTTCAGTTCTAGTTGTAAACTATAACAGCCCATACAAAGTAGGACAGCTAATTGTTATATTTGTATTCTCCGAACGTGGAGTAACGATTATGATGTAGAAGGAGACGTTTCGCTCATCGCCATGAGGCACCAAGAGTAGACAGTAATGTTTGCTAGAATGAAAGATATGAAGAGAAAGTGTTGAAAGTTCCGTTAGTGTACGGTAGGTTGGAAATGGAATGAACTGAAAATTGAGCGAAAAGGGCATGGGTAAAGTAGTACTCGAACCAAGGACGTTATCATTGCCAAACATCCCACTGCGGGGTAGGTTGAGGCACAGATACATCTGCCACCTCAACTAGCATGTACCACTGATCGCTTGTGATAGTTTCTAGCGGTAGTTTGTACACACTCTGTATTTGGTGTGTACATGGGAGAGGAAAACTCTCTCCTTTTTAGGTTTGTTTTTGTACACAACGACTGATAATTACTTAGTGCTTATTGTGACTTAAATCAGATTAAATCAGATTCAATTCAACCGACCAGTTCTCATATTTTCCTCGTTATCTGTTCAGTCTACTCCCCATTGGCACTTGAGAACCTTTATTTTCCCGACCGATGATGACTTTCCCATTCACGATAATGTACCTCAATCGATACATGATAAACGTAGCAATCATTGTTCACCACGGTTTTAATTAGTTTCCTTCCAGTTCCACCCACATCTTGAACCCGATCAAACCGAGTAAGTGCATTCCTGGATGCCGGCGTTTGTTTGCCAAATAATAGAACTCATGGTGAGCTTGTAAAAATATATGAAATGCAACGAAACACCACTCGAGTTGAAATAAAAGCATGAATAAATATTGAAATTTTACTTCCCTGCCAGGAGGCATCTTTCGCGAGCGAAAATATATATTTATTTTCCATTTCAGTCACCATTCTCCCTCCCGGATTTCCACACCAGAGAAAGAGAGATAGAGAGCGGAAAATTATGATGATGCCCAAAATAAGTGCCTGCTTCTCGCCAGTTGACATGATGGACGAGGATCGAACGGTTGGCGTTGGAAAGCTGCCCCAATAACGCACAAATTTCGCATCGTATATATTTTTAATTGAAAAACAAACGATTATTATTTGGCAAATGTTGGAGCTCGGTTTTCCATTTTATTTTATTTCATGATTCACTCGCGGGGCTCAAACGATTGCGATGGTTGTTTTTTGTATAGTTTTTGTATCTGATTTTTCGCTCGTATCTGTAGAAGAATGGTAAAACAATCGTCAAGAAAAGCCGTAATGAAGTGCAATATTTATATTTAATTTAAGTAAACAAAATATTCTCAACCATTGCAGCGAAACAGATAGAAATAACAAATAAACACAGAAAAAGGAAGTAATTGAACTAATCTAAATTCAGAGAAACTTCAGGGCTACAAGAAAAAGATCATATGGAAAACCCGAAGCAGTACCATAAAACTCGTCGTCAGAAAATTGGAACCCATAGTAATTTCAACTATCCAATATGTAAAATGTTCAGTAAAAGAAGTTTCTGATATTTTTCAGAACATTTGAAGGCGTTCGATTTCTGCAAGTCTCCAGCAAACGCCGCACAGCTTGTGACTTCCCCAAAAATTTCATAAGACACAACTTATGAACGACTTTCTGCTCTGCAATAGGCTTTTCACGTAAGCTTTGTGTTGAATATTGTTAGATTTATTCCTAGACAGAAAGGGAGATGGCAATGTCCTATCGAAGCAACGTATTTTCACGACTGATGCAAGGTATACTGTTAGTAAATCTGATGTGAAAAAGGTTTTTATTTGTCCTGGGTATCCCGGTATTTACGAGATTTCAAATATATTAACCCAGGATTTGGGAAGCTCCGAATGATCCTAAGTCACTAAAATTTTAATCTCGTGATATCCCGGGATGTTCCGGTATGTAAAATCTAATACCTAGAGGTTCATAGATCGTATTCATATAATGTTTCTGGTTAAATAGATGTTAATTATCATCCAAGAATTTCCTGGAGTTGAAATCCTAAGGTACTTACGATTGTTATTTTTCCCAAATAACGACGTTTTTTATACGAAATAATCTTGAAATAACGAGGTTTTTTATGGACCAAGTACCAATTAACAAAGTTTTTTCAAGAACTTATTCAAATTACTAACCCCCGGTAAGGTTCGTAAATACAGGTTTCAGTGTGCGTTTCTCTACTGAGTCTCACACACTGAGTTCAATTTTCTACCGAACCACATCGATTACCAACCAGAAACCGAATAAATCGTTTACATATACTGTTTTCGGGTATAAATTCCGGTTACCATACACAGAGACAAATTTGATTGTCAATATTACCATTATTGGGGGTTAGGATGACTATTGCAGTATAGTGATTTTGAACCGACTTTGATCATGGTCAAAGCGACCATTAAAAATAGTTGATCCAACATTTGCCATACTGTCGGAATAGTCCGTGTTAACATGATCATAGTCAAAAATGCCATGAACGTGGTGAATTCGACTATTTTCAAGGTTATTGTAACCATTATATGCGATAGTCATCCTGACCATGATTTAATTGTCGGTATAACGATAGAATTTTTCTCAGAGTATGATATATTTGACAGATAAAAATGAAAGATGAACCGAACAGTACGATAAAGCAGGGATATTCAAGAGTTCGGTATATGAAAACCGAGAAAACTCGGTAAACTGAACCGAGCACTCGCTGAATATTCTTAAACGTCAAACACTTCTCTTCGAGTCAATTCCAAGACGGCTATGTTTACCGAAAAACTCGGTTATTTTAGAAGACTCGATAAGGCCTGAAAAATCGTCAGCCATTTTAACTCGCGTGTGCGCGCCAAATGTCTTTTTGCAAAAATTCTCCGTACAGTTTTTTCGTAAAAAAAAATTACCAAGAGACTACGACAGGAGGATGCACGTTTAGTTGAGATCTTCTGTAAGTATTTCATACTAATTTTGTAATTATATTTGCAGGATTATAATCATAGCGCAGGATATATTCTGTTTTTACAGCAATGATCACGTTGCAAGTTATGTCACTGGCTTGCAAAGGCTTTTCAAAAACTACCTGCTAAAAAATGATTTGGAAAAAATGGATGGAAAATAGGAAAATGTATTGTTACTTATCAAATCGGTCATATTTAAATTGTACAAATGTATATATTGTTATTACTAGGTCAGTTATGGTAGCTTAATTATAATTGAAAACAAAATTTAATGAAATAGAGTACCGTAGAATTTTTCGAATTAGAAATTTGAATTATCCATCCGCTCTCCTCGAAAATACCTCTATATCCCGTGAACGCACCCTTGTCATACTACCACTAGGACAGTTGACCTAACCAACACTTCGTCGTGAAGTCGTCGGCGATGAAGAATGACGAGAGAAAACAAATAAAACTGTTGGTCGAAGGAAAAGAAGTGGCAAGAAGGTGAACAGATTTTGACTGATTAAGTGTCGATTACAAGATTGCTAATCGGGGTCATTCTTCTCTATTCCCAGTAGTGAACGGCTGTAGTGAGCCAAGAAGGAAGTTAGGCCAGAAGAACAGTTTAGCCAAGTGTGATAAAGTCGAGACGTTCGGTTACCAAATCGGATCATTTCTGTGTTCCCGAGGGGGGGGGGACGCCGGTGCGGGTTTTCGGGGGAACCCGTCAAACTTAAACCCCCCAAAGGGTTCGGGGGGATTTGGGGGGGGGGAAAAAGAAATTTTTGTGTGGGGGTTGGGGTTATAAAAAAAAATCGTATGGGAGAGAAAAAAAAAAAACCCGTCCGTGCGGGGCCGGGGGCACTAAAGGCCTGAATACACACACGACATCGTGATGCCTTCTTCATACAAAATAGAAGGCGTAATCGCACCTTCCGTTGGGATACCGTCTATCCTTCACCGTCCTACATCGCCTTCTAACCAAGAAGGTAGTTACTTCACGCCTTCTCTGACTCGCAACACCGCCTTCCATGTAAACGCATCACACCGTTCAGAATGCGTAATATTTTTTTTTTGACGCCGTTTTTACACCTTCTATTACCGGAGGTGCTGACAACGCCGTCTTGAATCGCTTCATGCCTTCTTGTGTCAAATTGTTTGAATTGTGATAGAGGATTTTGGTGTTTTAAAATTTTAAAATTAAAATGCAAAATAAAATCAGATTATTTTGCATTTTAATTTATTATGATAAAAAATGTTGTGGATGTAGTACAATATACAGGGTGTTCGGTTCTTTTTTCTTTGTAAGGGTGTTCGGTACCTTGGTGCAAATATTGTCATGGGCGATATGAGATGATATTTGAAGAAAAAAAAAGTTCTACGCATATGGTCAAATCTCAAAGTTTACGGAGTTATTGAGCTTTTAATGTTTGGTACATGTTAGTCATAAATTGGCTGTAACACAAAAATTATGTTACTTAGCCAAATTCTCTTTCCTCCATTTAAAAACTAAGAAAATTTCCTACAAAAAAGCTACTTTTAAACCTTGAGTAATTATCATTTAATGTCTTTTTAGGGATAAAAATTACTTTTTTCAAGGATTTTTTAATGTTTTTTTTTAAATAAAATACGTAACAAACATCAGTGGTTAATTAAACAAAAACATGGCTTTGAAAATGCAACAACTACAACTCTCTCTTTTGTAATTTTGTTATGAATAATTTACGGAAGAAGATATTGTTTACCTTTGTCAGTTAGGCCATAATGAAAAATCTTTGTCTAAATATGGCCCATCAAAACAAATCGACCAATGCCAAGGCACGACAGGCATGGCAGCACAAATCAACTTGCTCCTTAACACTCGCTTCGTTTCCTATAACGACGTGACGATGCGCACATATAAATGTTATGAATATTAGGAAGAACAGGTTGATGCAATCATCCAAACCATATATTCACCACATTGATACTGAAATCCATATGAGCTACAGTGAAATCCTTAATGAATGCCCCCTGGTTATTACATCGAACACATCAATCTTCTCCATTTCACAAAGATTATTCATTAGGGCCTAACTGACAAACGTAGACTACGGCTTCTTCCGTAAATTTCTCGTGGAATAAAGGCTACCCATGTAAGCCAATTCCAATTCTATCGGATAGGTGAACATTTCCTCTTCAAAATGACAGTGGTGGATTGATTGGGCGAGTTTTCAATCACGAGAAATTCGCGGAAAAAGCTATTGCTTACGTTTGGCAATTAGGCCCTAATGAAAAGTCTTTGTTGAATTATCAGATTTATTGAAGACAACAATCGAATCGCTTGAAATCACTCTTGCCAGAAAGTAAACAAAGTAACATCTGAAACTGACATTTCTCGATCACGCCTTCTGCACACAGGACTGAAGCGGCTGTCATCCACGAACAACAATCTTGAAGCCGAAAACTTGGTGCTGCGTATGGTGCTAATTTGACAGCTTGGTTTTCAGACAGCAGCAAACACAATATTCGCGGCGGAAGTTGTCGTGTTTTGTCGTTAGTTTGATTCGAGAGAAAAATCTTCCATGTAGTATTCAGTGCAGTGTTTATCACAACGATAGTATTTTTTCATTGTTTATCAGCCAAGTATTATAATGTTTTATCTAAATTACTGATACTAGTAGTTTGATAGAAGCAATATTTTAACTAAATATAATCCATTGTGAATCGAACTTAAAATGTTAAAATCGTCACTAGCGCCACACCAAAAGTGGCAGGCTTCAAGAACTAACACTCTCTTTAGTCCTCTGCTTCTGCATGCCTTCTTGTATTGACATCTCCCGCCTTCCGTGTAAACGCAAACCAAAAATTGGGGGGGGGGAAAAAAAGGAGGCGGGGAGGGGGGGGAGCAAAACAGATGATTGTACCTTCCGTGTAGACGGCAGGAAGGCGGTACGTGCTAGAAGGGCCACATGAAGGTATCAAGAAGATACTGACAAATTTCGCAAAGAAGGCATCACTATGCCGTGTGTGTATTCAGGCCTTAACGCCCACCCACACAGTACCCTCATCGGTTGATTTGGTAACATGTTAAAAAAGACCTTCCCTATCCTATGCATATTATTCAAATTCCTATAAAAATGAATAGAGTACTATAACTTTTATCTTCAATATTTCTCTTATATTTGACGAAATACGATTCCATGATGATTCATCTTAATTTCGGCGTCCACCTTGTTTTCTTTTGAAGGGAAGCAAATCCGCCAAATCCATCCAATTCTTCCTCAGAGCCAGTAAATGACCCTGAGGTCAAAAGGTTTAGGGCAAGATAACTAGCCCCCACAAAAGAGTTTCTAACAGTATGAGGATTGTTTGCATCAATAAACAATGGCAACTAGTTTTATGTTATTATGTTTTTAGTTTCATTAGTATGAAATTCGAAGCTTGATTCGAAGCTATTTCAACCAAAATTCCAGCAATGGCAAAAGAACCGAGTTCCGTTACTACAACAGAAAAGTCGGTTTGTTTGACAGCGTTTGGTAATATTTGAGTAAACCGATGTTCGGTTACACTCGGGCAAATAATCTTAAGAATTTCATAAGGTTCAACTTATGCTTTGGAATTTCATAAGGTTGACTTATGAATGGATTTTGTTTCAAACGACGTTGTTCATGTACGCCTTTACGCTTTTCTGATTACAAGCGTAGGTATATGCTAGTGGGCAAGTCACTGGACCCATAACCTCTACGTTTAAGGTTCGAATCCAGGTTGCTGAATATTTTTATTTTTTCAACATCATTATATTTCATAAGGAAAATTTATGAAATTCATACTGATTTCTTATAGCAAATAATCATAATGCAATCTTATGAATATCGAAAGTTTATTTCGCTGAGTGTATTGCTGATTGGATTTATTTGTGACAACCGAGTTTTCGGTAAATTTGACAGATTGTGAGAAAGTGAAAATTAAATGAATATTCGGTTGTTCCATATTGAACCATAGGCGTAGCCAGGGCCCCCCCCCCCCCAAGCTTTGATTTTATTTTTAGAATTTATTATTTGTTTCAATATATTATTATTTATTTATCTATCTTATCTTATTTATTTATTTATGTATCTCCAGAAGGTTGCAAGGTACCTTGTTGCAATACAGTTGATGTTACTACAATACTACTCAATTAAGTCACAATCAAGTCACTGTAACCAAATATGACGATTTTGTGTTGCTTGGAATGTTTGTCAGATTGCTCCTTTGCCTAAATGAAAAAGCCAAACTACGCGAAGTTGCCTCGGTTTTGTAACAAGTTGTAGCAAAAAAGCGTAAAAAATTGACATCCATGGGAAAATAGTTATAATTATATAATAGTTTTTAAATAGTAACGAGTAACAATTTTATTACAATATTTTTCCTTTAACCAAGAACCCAACCTATGTAGCCTAAAGTATCTAAAAACTCCAAGCAGCACACAACAGTCAAAACTGGTTTCAACAGCTCTATTGTGACTTAATTGAGTCACAGAGCAGTCACCTTTACTGGTTTGAAACAAATATGCTACTAGGGAAATATCTCTTAATCTGTAATGTTAGCTATTAGATAAGCAATGATTGATTTTTTTCCCCGCTAGCTGAAAGTTTAAGAAGCTATGCTCAATAAAATGTTCAGTTCTTGGTTAATCAAAAAACTGAATATTCAAACCTATGCTATAGCTTTCAGAAGCCAAATAATACTAGATTAAGAAACACAGTTGATAGTTAGATAGAGTATCAACGAAAAATATTTATTTGAACTATTCATGGCATGGGTTAAACCGCCCCGTTACCCCGCTTTACCCGTTTTAGGGTACTGTAGTTTCGAATTATTGAGCATATATGTATCATATCTTACAGTTTGATTCAGCGTGTGAGAAGCAAAACAGCAAGCTAGTCAGGGCGAGAAGTTGCAGTTGTCTTATCCTATTCAAAGAATTTATCCGTTTTTATTAGCATGAGCAGGATAATGAGCATGATTAACCGCCCGAAGTTGTTATTCCGTTACTGCAAGTTCAGCTGTTATTACTCAGAAGATCAACAGATGATGCAAACATGGTCAATGTGTAAAACTGGTGATCCCAAACTAAGGCAATACCGGCGCTGGCCTCGCCCGAATGCAGGTCAAATAAGGAAAGGGTAGGAATGCGTTAACGTTTATTTGGACTTTTTATTGGAAGCCGAGACCACCGCCGCACTTCCACGAGAAATCACTGGGATTTTGGATAACAAGATTGGGTGGCAGCAGGGTTCGTTTTGGTAAACAATAAGCTGAATTCACGCTTCGTTTAGTAAAATATTTTAATACTAGTACCGATTTCTGATTTGAACCGATTTAAATCAACAGTAAGGATGCTATTGGGGCCACACACAAAGTGTAATGGTGGTTTTTCATTGAAAAAACGAGGTGATTTTTTACAATGTTGGAAATCCGATTTGATCTAAGTTAAACCAATAATAAGGATGCTATTGGAGCCACTCACAAAGTGTAATGGTGGTTTTCCGTTAGGAAAACAAGGATAATTTTATGAACGCTTGAGAGACGCTTTGTTGTTCTCTTACTGTGCTCACTCGATCACTCGTTACACCGAATTATAGATAACCGAAACAACACGAAACGCGCCATGCTCGATAGGAAAATAGTGCGTAATAAAGCATCGACACAACCTTTCACAGCCGATGCTCGAACCAAACTCTTTTTTCGTAACTTACAATTTTTACTACTGTATTCTACAATCTATTGCACTACTGTAACTAATAACTGTATCAATCAAGTTGAAGTGTCTAATGAACAATCTATGCTAATCCATTAAAAATTGCAATTGAGGGATTTCGTAAAAATAAGAGTCCGTAGATGCATTTTGTGCCTTCTGGTAACTTTATGTTTCTATTGATATCCATGCTCATCAGTTTAATACCAACCGGGAGAGACTTGGCCTTATACAAAAGGATTTCATTATCTCCAGTCCGCTCAACCAATCGCAACGTTTTGTGATAGATTGGACGGATTATTATAATTTGAGATAACTCCATGCAGATGTCTTCCAAGTTTGGCAGATCGACAAGCAATCAGTGGAGAGTTTAGAGGAAGACCGGAAGAATAAGCGATGGTTCTGCCCGTGTTTATAAACAGAAGAACCTTCATAACAAAACGAATCATCGGGTAAAATACATTCATAAGCACTCGGTTACTATTTTGCATGACAAAGGCATAAAACAAGAATAATGGAAATTCTTCAATCAAATTCATACCACTACAAGTAGCGAACACTCGTATGAACTAAGAAGAAAGCTACTATCAATGTCGATGTTCATTACTTCTCATTCCTAACTTGATTTCGAAAAAGTTGCTCTGCTGGCGAATTTAGTGCACAATGAATTTCCACAACGGCTTTTTTTAAATTATAAGCAGTCTAAAGCAGTTATTTGATTCATTTTATCCAGAAGTACCATAAATGGGCATTCGAAAGTTTTTCAAAAGTAAGTATAATATTTTCCAGCATGTAATTAAAAAAAAAACAAGCAAACAAAACAAAACTGAAATAACCACGAATAGAAAAATATGCAAAATGGTGGTATTTCTCGAATTTGAACAACAATTTTAATGTAATTCAATGATACACCGTTTTGGTTTCATACTACTCAGATACACATGATTGCTACATATACCATGTTTCGACAGAACGTGTTTCAGTTGGATCATATGAATTTCTTTTCGTCATTGATGAATAAAATTTCTTAAATTATTTACTAACTACTCGTGTGTTAAGAATGCAAGTAGCAACAATTCAGCACAAAAAACACAGCTTGCTTACATTTGTGACTTACGTCGTTTTAAAAGGTTATGTTTGATGTTCCTTTTTAGAAAATATCAGATAAAATAATTATACTAAAGGTAAGCAAAGGGGACACAAACCATGAGCTATAAACCACCAAAACTCAAAATGTATGTTTGTTAAAAGTTAATCACTTATTATTTGAACAACCATTAAAAAAATATAATCTATTGAAACGGTGTGAGCATGGTGAGTAAAAAAACGGTGTTTCTTCTGTGTTGCTTTGGGTGAGAGGGTCGCGGATGAAAAGTACATTTTCAGTACAAACTGCAAACAAATTCGGTGGTTATTCTATACAATAATCCAACATGACCCGTTAAATGTTTGGCATTCAATGTGGTTTGATTTAAAAACATGGGAAAAATCTAAAGTTTTTAAAATCGTTTTTTTTTATTCCAGAACAAGCCT
The DNA here is from genome assembly GCA_024533555.2 of Aedes koreicus. Taxonomy (NCBI): domain Eukaryota; kingdom Metazoa; phylum Arthropoda; class Insecta; order Diptera; family Culicidae; genus Aedes; species Aedes koreicus. The sequence goes on from JAHHFK020000520.1 coordinate 185,349, forward strand.
AGAATTGTTTAATCTTGTTGCAAGAAACGGACGGGTATTGTCAAATACTTTGGATGTGAGTAGAGAAGATAATCCACCCGTCATTCAGGCGTATTGTCACATAAATGGGGCTCCATTCCCGCTCCATCTGTCGGAACATGAAAATGACCCTACTCTACTGGTCCACCGGGCGTTGTATTGTCCGTTAAGTGTCCGTTAATGTTAATTGTTCAGTATGTGCAACCACTGGTTGGAGACGATGTAATTTTCTCTCTCTCTCTCTCTCTCTCTCTCTAAAAAAAACTCGCCCCACCCCTATTTGAAATCCTGGCTACGCCTATGTATTGAACCGAACAGACTACCGAGCGTTAAGCAGATAAATACTCGATGGAAATTCAGCCGAGTTTGGTATTATTTTCTAAGTGTGCAAGTACTGGATGTCGGTGCACAGTGGAACGGTGAAATTTCGCGTGCAGTGTTCATATCAGAATGCATAACCATGAAGAAGTTAAACCCGAGACTATTTAAAAAGAACTTGTTTAATCATTGTGGTTTGAACAAATAACGACATGATGAAGAAATATTGTAAACTAAACGGTATAAGCTACTTTAAACAGAATAGACTTCCACTTCATTTCTTCAAAAGTAGAACTACAATTTTTAATGTTCTGCCGTGGCAACCGTCGGATACTTCCTCTGGAGCCTCCAGAACACAAGCATAGAATGCCCCCTTTTTCTATATCGGATCGCCCTTCGTGCGGGCAGTATGCATTGATGTTGTAGTTGAATAAACGGCCCTTGATCCTCCGTTTGCACATTCTCGCATTGGTCGGAAACCATCCAACCACGCGTTGACGCATTTTGCCCAGCTCGTTGGTGGTGTCACAACTGGTGATGAAACTCTGGTAGGGCTCATGGATATATGAACAAAAAAAATACAAAAAAATTTAGGGTTGTCAGTTTTTCTGGAAAACGCCAATTGAAGTTTTCCGATTTTCCCGAACATAACTAACTTCAAAACTTGAGGCAATGAGGATTAAAACGTTGTCCTACAACAGGATAGAGCGCCATGTCACACGTCAAATCGGACCAACGATGGCTGATGAAATACATGCAGTTTTGGTCGAGAGATTTGTGGCTCCTAGAAGTTCGGACCTTAACCCGTTGTATACTTCGATTCTGGCGTATGTTAAAGCACACGGCTTCAAAACATCCCGTCCTAGTCTGAAAAACCTGAAGTTTGTCATAATGTAAAAATCCCAGTCAATGTCGGAGGACTACGTTGGAAAAGCGTGTTCTGGACAAAAATTTCATTGACAAAAATAGAGGACACATCGATTAAATTTGTTTGAAAGGACCTAATCAAGATAACTGAGCTCGAAAATGTTGATATTATTGCTTAAAGTAGTTGAAAGTGGGATTTGAAAGATAAACTATAAATTTTCGCATTATTTTTCTGCCGAATTTAAGAATTTAGATTTTAAGTTAAAATTAAATAATGTTTTTCTCTGCAATTGAAACACAGCCTTAACCATCAAATTTTGGTCTTAACCTTTAAAAGCGGAGTTTCAACAGGTTAACTTCCCAATTGTTCCTATCTCAACTGTATCCCAAGACTCCTTGGATCGACAGCAACGTCAGATTTTTTTTAGGGTGACCTTCCACTCACCCCCACACCAAAGAGCTCTATACTGAGCTCCCTGGTAGTGGACACTCTAAAATCAATCATAAACTACAAAAAACAACAACAAATTTTAACAATGGTTGACAATGTTTAAATTTGAATGAACAAAGGGACTAAACAATAAAACTAAACAATGTGTGCTTCTTTAGTGGGTTGAAAACCCTTTGAAAGAAGCGCAACTCAATAAAATTCAACAATTAAAAAATATGCTTGTATGGAAGAAATTTGCGAAAGAAAAAAAAATTCATTACATTTAATGACGATTGAGCGCAAATAAAAAAGCGAAATCGGTGTACAATTGAGCTGCAGGATACAAGAATGGTAATATATAAATAATCTTAAGGCATCGATTCTGCAAGATTTGGAGTTTTCTTAATTTTGACTGACTAGCTCTACCCCATGAAACAATTAAATAGTTCAAATGAGAATGGATATGTGCAACGTAGAAACAAAGCAAAGCTTTTCGAGGAAGAAAATTACTAACCCGTCTTGAAATTCCACACATAAAGGGCGATACGGTCAAAATTTGGTCAATATCAACTTGACGTATTTCTTTCAATTTTGCATTTAAAAAACCTGAACACCCCTCATTTTGAAGGTGTGTGTGTGTGTAGAATGTTGTTCCTATTTTGATTTTGGAATTCACTCTTCAGTTGTCAAAATGCCGTCCAAGCAAGAAGAGCAGCGTATCAAAATTTTGCTCGCGCATCGCGAAAATCCGAGCTACTCGCACGCAAAGTTGGCAAAATCGCTAAAAGTTGCCAAATCAACCGTTACAAATGTAATTAAAGTGTTTGGGGAACGTTTGTCGACAGCCAGGAAGTCTGGATCGGGGGGAAATCGAAAACCGGAAGCCGCTGAGACGACAAAGAGAGTTGCCGGTAGTTTCAAGCGAAACCCTAACCTATCTCTCCGAGATGCCGCAAATAAGCTGGGTGTATCGTCTACAACCGTGCATCGAGCCAAAAAACGAGCCGGACTATCGACTTACAAGAAGGTAGTGACTCCAAATCGCGATGATAAACAAAATACGACGGCCAAAGCGCGATCCCGGAGGCTGTACACGACGATGCTGACGAAGTTTGACTGCGTGGTAATGGACGACGAAACCTACGTCAAAGCCGACTACAAGCAGCTTCCGGGACATGAGTTTTATACGGCAAAAGGAAGGGGGAAAGGTAGCAGATATTTTCAAGCACACGAAACTGTCAAAGTTCGCAAAGAAATATCTGGTTTGGCAAGCCATCTGTACCTGTGGCTTGAAAAGCAGCATTTTCATAGCTTCCGGGACTGTCAACCAAGAAATTTACGTGAAAGAGTGTTTGAATAAACGTCTGCTGCCTTTCCTGAAGAAACACGGTTGTTCCGTACTGTTTTGGCCGGATTTGGCATCTTGCCATTACGGTAAAAAGGCCATGGAGTGGTACGCCGCCAACAACGTGCAGGTGGTTCCCAAGGACAAGAACCCTCCCAACACGCCAGAGCTCCGCCCAATTGAGAAATACTGGGCTATTGTCAAGCGGAACCTAAAGAAGACCAACGAGCAGCAGTTCAAGGCAAACTGGCTTTCTGCGGCGAAGAAGGTGGACAAGGTGGCTGTACAAAATCTGATGGCAGGGGTCAAGCGTAAGGCCCGGCAATTCAGATTTGGAAAAGCGGAAGCCTAACTGAATATTTTTCCTGAATTTTATACTAATTGAACTTGAAAAAGAAATTTAATTTGATTTTTTAAATAAACGAGTTCACCGATTTACACACGTTTTCCCTTGATCAAATTTTGACCGTATCACCCTTTAGAGGAAACTTTACTTGCAACCTTATTTATGTGATAGTCCCACGATAAGGTAGAATCCCTCTCGCGGGTCAAATTTTCACCTTGTCGACGGTGAGAGGGCTTATCCCATGCTTTAAACATGCATGGGAGACCAAGAATTTGACCAATAGTGAAAGTATCACATATTCTGCAGATTTATTTCACTGCCACGTCGTAGAACGTTTATATAAAGGCACTAACATCAGGTGTGATACTGGCGGGTTAGGCCGCAATTCACTCTTAGACTTCTTACTTTCAATCAAAGGGAAACGACTATAAGTACACTTTTCATTTTCGTGGCAACTTATGTTGTTGTTTATCCATGTGTTTTATGGAATGAATAACCAAAATACCTGGTTTGCCCATGGTATAATAAGTGAAAGTAATTGCAAAATTTTCGAATAGGGTGAATGTTTTGATCATGGTAAATATCTGACTGTTCGAAATGAAGCACATAGCCACAGAAAAGTGTTACTTTAGACTGACGATGACAAACATGTTTATTAGAGATAGGACGCGAAGAGCCCGTTTAGGAAACACCATTTGAAGCAGTCGAATAAACCTTTCGTCGTGGTTTATATCAGTATGATTGGTGAGCCATATACAATATCATAGGGTCAAGGTTTTCGTCTTACCCCCTTGTTGACAAAGTTCAAACACGGCATTTCAACCCAGCCGCGCTTTAATTCAAAGTTAATAGTGAAGTGAATAGTGGGAGTGCGAGGCGTTGAGATTGAGTAGGAAAATGTATTCGCCGAACAAGAATTGAAAGCGTTATCCTCAAAATTCTTGACATACAGACCTTTTTGAAGTATACTCACCATTCTTTATCCATTAAACCAGGGTGCGTAGCTCCGTTCTTTATTTACCTGATGTTGAACTGGTTTGTCAAAAACATGTCAAAACGATCCATGCTGGACATTTTAGGTGGATTCACCCGGCCTGCGATGTTATGGTTCATTGAGGTAATCCTATCCGGGAGGAAGACGAGTGATATGTGATGCAGCAACAGCAGCAGCCTCAGTGCACATCGCTATTTGAGGTTGGTTTTCAGTCACTCACTCGATTTCATCGCGGTTGATAAACAACGGGCTGGCAGTAGCAGTCGGGCGTGCCAGAAACGTACCCCTCCATATACTACACGGTATTCATTATTTTGTATGGTGAAGCCACTCAATGCAGCAACAGTAGTGGAGCAAAACGATCAGCGGTTGATGAAACGTGTGAAATGTTGCAGTTTTTGGCGGTTTCTGCCAGGGATATATTTTTACGACGATTTGCGATCCGAAAGGGACAAGGTTGTGCAGGTTGTGGGGGAGTTGTGAAGCGAGTTGATTTCCGGAGGGCTTGACAAATTTTATGCTGCAGATGTTTTTCACTGATTGCGTTCCTGCACCACAATTACCTAGGGATGCTTATATGCGTGTGATTAGCGGAAAGGCTGCAGAGTTATAATTTTAGATGATTTACTGTCCGCAACGGCACTTTAAAATTCGCAGGATTAATTACCAAACTCGCACTGTGCTGCAGTGTGATATTGAGAGCATTTCGGGTCAAATCGTTCAAATCTAAAACATCCCTAATTCCACTGCCATTAGCTGCCGCAATTTTGAATACCAACGAAAAACTTCATACATCGATCGAAATAAATGCACACAAGCTCATTTCCTGTCCTACGAACTACCAGATCAGGACAAATCAAAGCTTCGGACCAACCAAATAAAACAAAAAACCCTTCAAGTCACATCCCGAACTCGAATCAATAAATCCGTCCCCGGATTGGCATCCTCCCAGTTCTCGACAAACAAACAAAAAAAGATTATTGGTTCATAAAAATATACATCATACGAGACAAGGCCCAGCAACCCGACAGGATCTTGTGCCACACTCGAACTCATTTTTAATATGCATAATAAAATAATGATAATAATCATCATGATGCAGCGTCATTTTTTAACCCGAAGGGTGGTGAAAATAAATGCCTGCTGGTGATGCCGTAGATCGTCATATTTCCCGTATTTTGAATTGCGAATTTTTCCTGTCAGCTTTTATTTCATTTTGGTAGGACGTTATTTACGGTCTGCCGAACGGACGTGGTGGTGATTTGACTGGTGAAGGAGTTTTTGTTTGCATTCACGTATGGTTGCGAGCCTTTTATTAGCTGGAATTCAATTTTAGGGCTTTAGACTACGGAACATAAACAATACGGACCGTTGCGTCATGGTAGTGAAGCTTAACAATGGAAAAACGTGAAGCTCGAAACGATTAATATTTCACAGGAAGTTCGACAATAAAAACCGGACGAAGCAATCTAACTTTAAAATCATGATACTGGTTTGAGAAGAAAAAAAAGCTGAAGAAGACTAATTAGGCTCAGAATTAATGGAGGGCTTGGGGTTGTAAATAACATCATGCTATGTCTGCCTTCATGCAACCCAAGTGCCAAATATTTCATAAATTCAGCGAAACTTGTTATTAAGAAATTGGGAACACATTCATCACTTTTAGTGATATGGTTAAGCGATGTTTACGATCTCCAGACTTAATAGATTACAGCAAACACATTGGTCCTTTGAATGCACTATGATTGAAGTACGATTTTCCATTTTTAGCCCTTCGAGGAGCTTATTTTTAGCCGTTTTTTTTTTTGGCGTAGAACCACTGCGTCCACTGAATTGAACTTTTGTGGTATACCACTGTTTACTATTACTATTCGCATCTCAAAGCTTGATCACCATTTATCAAGTGAACGGCCTAAGACGCGTCTCCCAGTCAGGCAAAATCGAGTATATAAAACCTACCACCTTTCCAAGATTCGCAGTTCGAATTTCTTCAGGTTGCATATAGCCACTGTACAGAAATTTAAGTCTGCTCTTGTACAAAGCATCACAACTACAGAGCAGATGTTCCGAGGTTTCACGTTCCACGACAGATATCAATCTGAACCTGGCCATTGTTTTTCAAATGATATCTAATCGGACAATATCCGGTTACTAGGCAAGTACAAAAAACTGTCTTATTGAGCTCCAAAAGCTTTTTACTGATTGTAACATTTGGAATTATAAACCTTTTCTATTGAGCATACTTTGTGGTAACCAACCAGTTGGGCATCACCCTTGTTCTTCCCAAGATTTCAGTTCCATTTTTATGGCACAGTATGATATACCGCAGAATGGTTCTGGGCCAATAAACTGTGCATTTGACCCTTGTTTAGCAAGCTCATCTGCCCGTTCATTACCTTCAATGCCATAGTGTCCCGGAACCCAGAATAAATTTACGGAGTTCTCTTGGCACACCTTTCACATTGAAATAATGCATTCCCAAACTAGTTTGGATGTACATTTATAATTACTCAACGCTTTGAGTACCGCTTGGCTGTCTGTAAAAATACAAATATTAGCATCTCTATACCTCCTCTTCAGACAAACTTTAACACATTTTATTGTGTGTGTGGGGGGGGAGGGTGTATGTGTGTATATACAATCCAACGCCCACCGTCCGGCAGTGTTTTTATGGAAGAAAAATGTTTGCAGTTAAACGAACTGTTGTCGAATCGACAAACACTTTTAGCCCGGGAGTTGGAAGGTGATAGCTCTGTTGGGTTCCAGTGACCCATTTCAGAATGCCTGGTTACTCACGTCCATTCCGAGGTCACTTTCACTTACAACAAGCCCCGCATAGACACAGTACAAACATTAAATGGATATAGGTACTGTGCATAAACTTCCATCATCAAATCTTACTGTTTTGAGGATGGCACGGATTTAGCAGTATCGTTCAAATTTAGTTATAATCAGATCGACCTTACCGGAATTCGTTGCTGATATACAGTCTTCATTTGGACGGCTTCCCTGTGATGCTAAAGGAGGCTTTTATGTCTCTACACTCCGTTATTCGGCAAATATTTTCACATCATCCTTGTCGAATGGAACAGCCCGAATTCATTTAGTACTTCGCGCACAAATGCAATACAACGAAAATCACAGGTAAAAAATGCACTTCAGAGAAGAAAAAAATCAGTAGGGTTGTGATTAACACACGCCCGGTTGACGTAGACTACGTTAACCAGTTTGATTAGTTTCGTCGTGTACTGTTCTAATGGGACGTTGGGTTAGCATAAATAAGTAAGAAAGTATGTTAGAACATGCTATGATTCGCTTCTTAGAAATTATTTGGCAGCTGTGGAAAGGGACGTTTGGTTTGAACGTTAGTATGATGAAAGGGCAACAATTGTGCTGCCTGTAGTGATTGTGTTGATATGATCGACCAGCTTGAGACCATTATCCATATCGCGTTATCTCGAAAATCTATCGTTAAATGATAAACCTTTAAAAGTTCACACTGTTTCAGTTATTTTTAAATGTCGATTTGACCTCTACCCTTGCCGTAAGGCCTAGTTTGATCAAAATAGCGTTGATGCTTGTCCTCAAAGATCGTTAGACCAGCATAAGATAGTAAGTATATTAGCAAAAACCTATTGTACATTCTTTAGAAAGCATTTGAAAAGTATTTGCACTTCGTCAAGTTGGTTGACCACATGATTTTATTTCCCACCTCGAGTTTAAGGCCCTTCTCTAGCTTTTCGACCAGTAGTTAGCAACGCATTACCTCTGGTTGCTTCCAGTTTCGCCCGATAACCTCGAGGTCGCTCGGCATCGGGACATGGTCAATTCGGAGGATTTTTCGAATGTTCGATCTTAACGCGCTTCCGAAATTTGCGCAAACGGTTGGCATCAAAACGAATAGGCATTGCACTTATTCACGCTTTCACAGTTTCTCAAAACTTATTTCTTTCTAGATGTAAAACGCAATCCAACGCGAATCGTTAACACAACAGAATAACTATTCATAACAGTACTCATTGAAATGTGCATGTTCGAGAATCAAAACATTGTTCGTGATAGGGAATTTGTTGAAACATGCCCGAACGCAACATTATTTAAAATTTTCATACACCGATTGATGAATATGTATTCGAAATATATTAATCTTTCATTTGTAAAACTTTATATACCTGAGTAAATAGAATGGCAATCGTATAAATTTCTTGATTAGAGCAATCTCAAAAATAAATCAATCAAGAAACAATCGAATTCTTAGCGTCCGATGTTTAAATTATTCGTGACGGTAGCCATTTGTAAATTGTAAAAAATGCTCAATGTATGCAACAAAGAGAAAACTAATATTGTTTTAGCCACCGCTGTCAGCCAATCGGTAAGAACCAAACATTCAAATCAAACAAACTCTCTCAAAATTAAATTGGTCGTCCTGAAAAGGACGGATTTGAAATGGTCCGCATTTGAATTAAAACCCTCTCTGCGCCTTACCAAAAGATGTCTACCAAATATCACACACACACATAAGCACCTTATTTCGCTCCTCGTGGTTGCACCCACCAGCTGGCTACAAAGACATTATTTGCCCAAGCAACCGACTGCCTAGCACACCACAGCATAATGCATGGCTGCCTAGCAACGGTTGCCTAGCCAACGGCTTGGTAACAACAGACTGCAGTGCAATCAGCTACCTGGCCAATTGGTAGGTCGCCAGTGCACTTTCTATGGTGCTTGCCACAGCCAGCTGCCAAATCCAAATTGGCGTCTTGCCGCTCCGCTGAATGAAGCTAGTGCACCCTCCCGGGTACATGCTATCGCCCGGCTCCAGTTGCCAATCCATACTGGCTCGATGCTCCGCACAGCTCCAGTACTGCATCACGAATGAGAAAATTTGCGAAGGTTTACCCGTTTTATATCTTTCACTGCTGCATATGAGACCTTCCTTGCTTACATTTGAAATCTGTGATAGTAAAATTGAGTGCATTGAGTAAATTTACTCTGAAAAATCGGCATTATAAGACATCACCTCATAGTTTGGTTATTTTCAATAGCTTTAAATTGTTAACGGATAGTGTTTGATAGTTGAATTGATACGTGGGAAAATTTCCAATCGATTGATGTAAACATCTTGAAAATCTATTGAGCGTTTATTAAGTTATTAGCGATTAATTTGTAACGATATTTCGTGACGGTCGCTGATTTTTAGATTTTCAATTGACACCCTACCCTTGCCGTAAGACGTAGTCACGAAATATAAAAAAAACCCTAGAAATCTCCATTGACATACCCTTAAATGCGTTACGTCATCTGCATTAGCATCTCTGCATGTTATAACTCACTTCACGGACATAGCTAAAAAGCGTCTGGAACTGTGTCTGGAAACGGTCGTCTGAGCGCTGCAGTTCCTCACAGAGTGAAAAAAGAATTTGGGCAGCTGTGCTCAATACTGTCTTCAAGAAGACGTTGCAAAGATGAATACCAGAGAAAGGAACAGTGTTTGGATAAACTTTGGCTAGAACTTATTGGTTATTCCAAGAAGGTGCTGCCAAATATGACTAAATTTGTTAAAAAGGTATTCTAAGACATACGGAAATGCGAAGATGGAGCATAAATGAAAAGTGTCTGGTGGTGAATCAAACTGAAAAGAGTTTGGAGCTCAGTGAATTTTCTACGAACTGCCAACGACGTTGAAAGCACGAAGTCCGGATAAAAGAGAACGACTGCATAATTGCCGAAAAACAGGTTAACAATTTTCTTGGAGAACTTATTGGTATTCCAAGAAGGGCGCCAAATAGACAAATTGGGAAGGGATCAGAACGGGAAAGGGAAGAGGAGGAAAAGAAAAGGGGTGGTGAATCAAACTGAAAAGTTGTAAGCCGAAAACATTTGAGAACTTTGGTTATTAGCGCCAAAATATGGAGGGGGGGGGTGGGGGGACAGTGAATTTTCTACGAACTGCCAACGACGTTGAAAGCACGAAGTCCTGGATACAATATGCACGCAACGCACTTGCATAATTTTGTTCTCGAAAACTCTAATGCTTTACTATTTTTCCGATGTTTATGCTTCTAGAAACTTGAAAGATCAATGACTTATATAGAGCGATTTTTGTTCTCGGTTGGAAAATGAGAGACCAAGCAGGTTACGCAAGATGCCAGATTTGCGGCTGCTATCTGTTATTTTGCCTAAATGAGGCAAGTCAAAATTTCCGATTGAACAATTTCCTCAAAAACTTCAAAAATATCTATCAATCCAATTTACAGTAACTCATTCTCCCAGTCGGGAAATCTACGCAAAAATGCGGGAAAAATTCGGAAAAAATGCGGGAATTTTTAAATTAAGATTTTTTTGGCCACCCTGTGAATGCATTCAAGCCTTAGATGGAAGAATATACATAATATGAGGCCTGTCTTTGAGGCTAGTTTTTCAATCAAAGCATATTGAGCAAGCTCAAGTTAGATATACAGGGTGCTCGGTTCCTTAGTGCAAACATTTTCAGGAGCAATAGGGCATGAAATATGTAGAAAAAAAATGTTCTACGAATATGATCAAATCTCAACGTTTACGAAGCTATTGAACTTTTAATGTTTTGGTACATGTTAGTCTTAAATTGGCTGTAACTCCGAAATTATCAGGTCTGAGCTGGGGACAGAGCTGGTGGGTTGAGTGCTTTCGGTATAAACTGAATCCCGTTGGTTTCATACCACTGTTTTACTGTAATGTCAGCTTGCAAGATCTGGCCAAAACATGACAGGTTCATTGTGGGATTTGATGAAGGCCAATATACGCTTTTGGAGACATTCCGTTCTGAATTAAATGTCTTATCAGTGATGAAAACCTTGGTCTTCCTACCGCAGCTACAGATGCCTTGCCAAATCATGTATTCACGTGCATATTTATTTGCAAACACAAACTTGAATTTGGCAGGAACGTGTCTTCGAGCCGTAGCCAAGTAAAATTGTTGTCCCGGTAGCTGTTTGAAATCGGCCTTTACATAGGTTTCATCATCCATGAGGAGACAGTCATTGAATTTTGTCAACACCTGATCATACAGTTTTCTGGCACGGATTCTGGCCACATTGTTCTACTTTTGATCCCTATTTGGTAGTCTACAGGCACGGTATGACTTGAAGCCTTCCCGGAGACGAATCAGCTGCACGGTACTGCGTGCGGCGTGAAACTTTTTGGCCAACGGTCTGAGATGTTGGGGTTTGCCTTGATGTTCTTGATGACTTTGTTCCGCAGTTGACGGTTGACAAAGTTTCTCTGCACTTTTTCACAACATGCCGGTATTTCGGGGAAAACCCAACACTTTTGCAAGTTTTGGCCCAGACCACGACGAGTTTTCCAAATGATTGTGCACAATTATTTTTTCTTCTTCCTCCATTTTGTATTTCTCTGAAACACGTTCGAACTGCACCGCCAAAAAAAACTTATGATGTTGTTATTGTTATAGGGAATACAGAAGATGTCATAGTTTACAAATCCGACCTCATAAACTTCGATCAAAGATATTTTACCTAATTACATTCCCTTAAGGTGTTACTTTCATTGAACGCAAATTTTTGAATCATAAGATTCAAACACCTTCAATTCGAATATTGATTCAGAATTTCGCTTAATCATTATACCTTAAGCCTACGACAACTTTTTGCTCTGACATAAATGAACGTCATCAAATTGCTCTTATTCATTGCCAGCAACTACATTCCTGTGGTGCTGTTATCAACCAGATTAGTAAGCCACGAGCAAGAACCCGAATGTAATGTTATCTGCATTCTCGAAAACCCGGTAGTGAAAGAACTCTTCACTTACTGATTAGTCTTATGTCATCCACCGGCGCTTATGTACGCTTTCTTTTAATCCTCAACATTCACGGTCAACATTTTGTTTGCAGAAAATCCTGAGCCCCGCCTCGCAACTAACCCACAATAGCCACCCATCAGCGGCGGTCGGAAACACATGTCACGCGAAGGAACGGGCCTATCCCGCGGCGGAACTGGCGGCACCAGCAGTGGACCACGTGATTACGGAGCAACCAGCAGTAGTGCTGTGTCGACGATGGCGTCGTCGACCGATGCGAGCAACTTTGGCGGTTTCAGTCCAACGGAGTTCATCTCACTGAGCGAATCCATCGCCGCCAATACGATCTTCGTGAAGCAGAGCTGGCAGTTTTTGGAGAAAGCCAACCGAACCATCGGAACGCCCAAAGATAATCAGACGTTGCGGGATAAAGTGTAAGGAGTCTTGACTGGCTGGCGTGGTCAGCAAATGTGATCTTAATTGGAGCTATTTTTCAATGTTTTAGGCACGATATTCAAACTGGAACCAACCAGAGGATTTCCACCACCAGCAAGGATTTGCAACGGCTGACGGTGGTGGTGAGGAGAGGTGATAAGCAACAGAAGCTGCAAGTTGAGAAACTTACTTCCGATTTCACCCATGTTGTTCAAATGTATTCCAAGAGTCAGCAGGTATTTTCAGGTAGTATGTACTGTCGACCTTTGTATACATATCTCTATTCCGTAGGTCATTGCTGCCAAGATGAAGCAGATACTACTGGTGAATGCCTCTCAGCAGGATGACATGAATCGAGACATGATTGGATTTGGTGACGGTGGCAGCCAGCAACAGGAACAGCACCTCCGTCAACAACAAATTCAACGGGATTTGCGTTTCGAACAAGACATGCTACTGGAACGAGAGCAACGGGTGCGTCAAATCGAGGCCGACGTACTGGACGTAAGACAAATCATGCAGGAACTGAGCAGTATCACCAATCAGCAGAGTGAGGTTATCGGTAAGATCGGTATGAACGCCCTTGCAAGCGCTGTGCTAAAACACAAACTCACTATTCTAGACACAATCGAGAACACCATCGAACACACGGTATCCAATGTGGAATCGGGCCATACGGAGTTGGCTAAGGCGGCCGAATATCAGAACCGATACCGCCGCAAGGTAATGATTCTGCTGCTCATTGCTGTGATACTGGGAGTAATTATTACGGGAATCATCGTGTCCAGGCTGAAAAATTAAGATTTCTCCCCACACCGTGGCACGGTTAGATTTGCCGAGTTTCATTTTACTTTGTAAGAGTTATTATTTTTAATCCAGATGTTACAACTTAAGTAAGTCATCTTTTCGGTAACGTTTTCTACTTGTATAAGGGATCCCCCCTACGAAATGGAGGGAACACTAATCTCGAATGCTTCTGTGGGTAGAACAAAAGTTTTCTAATGCATAGACATGTAGGCATGTTATTGAAATGATTAAACACAAATCTGTATTCAACACGAAGTTTTTGTTTTGTTTTTGTTTTTAGCCAGCGATTTCACCGCTACACAAACTAAATCAAATTTATTCAAACTCTAGGTTAGGAATATAAACAAAATCAAAATAATCGAATGGAATGAAACTTAAAGAAAACAAAATGTCTGCTAAATCGATTGATTTTGCGCTTGTTATAGGTACGAGGATAATATAGAGTTAGAAAAGAAGTTTATTTAAATTCGTCAGTGTGAATGTATCATATTGCAGTAGAAAAAAAGTCGTATACTGAAATTTGCTGCAAAAAATCGTTTAAATTTCTTGTTTTGCAGTAAGTTAGAACAAACAATTATAACACTAATGAAAATTATTAATCAATGAATAAACGGAAACAGTGATTGTACAATATAATCTTGGGGCGTTCTTTCGTCTCTTTTTGAGAAAACCTTTTTTATTCGCCCACCCTGGATGCGATTCATCAAAACGTAAAGCTAGAGAGGTACGTGGATGTGTGTGTTGGCAGTAGTTTGCTTGGCATCAGCGGCAACAACAACAACAACGATATCATCTAGCACGACGTCTGCGGCAGTAGCACCTCTTCGCGCGTCGCGTTGTTCTGCGTCGCGGATTATTAGTGTGCGTGTGCAATTGGTTCCGGTGAGCTGAAATTAGAAGAACGTTGCGTGTCGCGTGTCGCGGGTTCGCGCCGTGCTCGCGATTCATTCAAAAAACTGCATGCAATCAATTGCGCTGTTGTGTGTTGGTGATTTTTCCTCAAGCAAGCTCATGTCCAAAGTGTCGTCGTTCGCGGGTATTGTGGGGGGAAGATAGTGCGTATTGTTTAGCAACCGTGTAAAGTTAGATGTCATAAGCGAGTTTATTTTTCTTGTTGATTCTGTTTCCTGCAACCAAGTGCCAATATCTTGAACTAGATTTTAGAGGAAAATTCCACAACCGTGCCAAAGTGAATTTTGATTCGGTTTGCAGGCTTAGTTTGTAAATTAATCGGTGCAAGAAGAGTGTATTAGACACAGATATCATGTTACTACCGGAAGGTTTCCGACCAGTCGGCGACGGCCGGGTTGATGTGGACGAGGGCCGGCGGCAGCAGCTGCGGGTCCAGCAGGACTTGGCCATCTAGGACATCGGGGAGAGCTGGTTTGCAAAGCAACAAATAATTCATTTCTACCATATTTTGAAGACAATATCTAATATCCTGTTTTATTTTATTTTGTCTATTTTGTTTTGTTTTGTTTTTCATTATGCTAGTCTCTTTTCAGTCACATTGAAGCGGTCCATTGCTTTTGGCGAATAGTGCTACATTCTTTCAGCGTATCGTAAACCAAAACGAACCTGCTGCAAACCTTTCCCCAACTATCCAACATCACAGTGATTTCTCGTGTAAGTACAGAGGATTTCTCGGCTTCCTTCAAAGCGAGTATCGTGTCAACACGTTCCTTGCCATTGCCTACTTGACCAGCATTCGGGCACGGCCGACGCCGGTATTGCTTTATAATGGGTCACCAGTTTTTACACATTGAAGATGTATGTTAGTCCCAAACATCATCTGTTGGTACTTTGTGCAAATACAGCTGATCTGGCAATAACGGAATTGCACCCGTGGGCGGTCAATCATTCACAAATTTTCAATTTAAATGTACAAACACAGCAATTCAAATGTTTCTTTGTTTCTGTGCACGTTAAATGTCTTTGCGGTGCTACCGACGGCTAAGGTGAAACGGGAGTGTGTCCTTTCTCCAAATGAACTATAGGTTAGGTTAATTATCACTTCACGTTTTTGAGACTAAAAATCACAAACATACAACGCTCAAATTGCTAACCAATGCAGCAAACGATTCTTGAAAATTTCACGCCTGAAGTCATAATAGTATTTGAGGTATGTGCTCAGAAAACTTGTAAGTGATAGGAACTTGATCCCATATATCCTTAAATAAAAATGATTCCGGACGAAAACTGTAGCTCGAGGTAATAGAGTTGATTCTGTTAATATTCAACCAGGAGGAAATCGAAGAATCTCAGGTTATTAGGTTATAGGTATCATGCAGCCAAACCATGACTTGATAGGTTATGAAAGTTGCATTTGTATTAGACTTGGATTGGATTTGGATATGGGTGTGATTCGGATTGGATTTGAATTGGATTTAATAGAATTCGTGCTTTTGTAACTGAAGATTGGAAGTGGCGTGTGAATTCGGGGATGAAATTTGACTCGAATATTAATCGGATATGGATTGGATTTGGATTGGATTTGGATTTGGATTTGGATTTGGATTGGATTTGGATTGGATTTGGATTTGGATTTGGATTTGGATTTGGATTGGATTTGGATTGGAATTGGATTGTATTTGGATTGGAGTTGGATTGGATTTGGATTTGGATTGGATTTGGATTTGGATTGGATTTGGATTTGGATTGGATTTGAATTGGATTTGGATTGGATTTGAATTGGATTTGGATTGAATTTGAACAGTATTTGCCTAAGAATTGGAAGGAGACTTGACTGATTGGATTTAGCTTGGAATGTATTTGGATTGGATTTTGATTTGAAAATCGAATTGGATTTTAATTAGATTTGGATAGAATTTGCATTGGATTTAGAATTTAGGATTTATGGAGAGGGTTTGGATTTGGATTTGGATTGGATTTGAGGATTGGATTTGGGGTAGAGTTTAGGGATTGAAATTTCCTACACGATTTAATAATTAGTTTTGTAGATTGGATCTAGGAATTTGTTTTAGATCCAGGATTCCGTTTGGAAATTGGATTCAAATTGAAATTGAATTGGCTTTGAATTCGCTTTAGACCTAAACCAATGCAATTATTGAGTGTAGCTAGAACCAAATATTCCTCATGTCACCATGATCAGAAGTGTCTATTGAGTTTTGAAGCCACCTGTATCGATATAAAGTCATGAGTAGTTTTTTTTTTCCGCCACACGCGCTAGAGAGAGACTAACAGCTGTGTGTGGTTTTGTTCTCCTCTTTGTGGGCGTTGTTCGTGCTCATTGTGTTTTCGTTTGTTTACGATGAAGGTTGCGGAACAGTTTTTTCTCCTAGAGCGCGTCTTTCGGATGCTTGGTCAGCATCCGAAATTGGAGGTGGCGGGGCCCTTTTGAAGAAGGGCCACGAGAAATCTACGATTTAAATCATGATCGCTCGCTTCTAACCTGGAAGGCCAATGCTAACAAGCGGACGCAATTGTAAGCTGACGCCAAGAACAAGATTGGCGTCAGCAGCAGGTAGCTGGCCAGGAAGTTCGACACGTCACAGAGCACGGTGCTCAGAAACCTGAAGGCGGAGGGCGTGAACGGTTACAAGTGAGCATCCTGACCGAAGTACACGGAGGACAGCTGCAGGAAATGCCGGGGGAGTACCAAAAGCTGCGCCGTAAGTACTTTACGCCGGGCGTCACCATGGTGTTCCTATATCGACGAGTCAAACACACCCGATAAGGATATATATGCCAGAAAAGCCATTTTAGCCCAAGATATTGGTGTGGGTGGCCATTTTTACCGCTGGCATATCTAACCTTTACGAATAAACGTGTAGGGGTATGGCGGTCAATACGGATATACGTCAATACTTCAAAAAAGGTCAATACGAAAGTGTACAAGAAGAACTGTTAGCCAAAAATTGTGACTTTTGTCAAAAAGCCCCATAAGGATGAAGATATTGTGTTCTGCCGGACCTAGTTTCGTGGCTTTACGCAAAGGCCACTCTGGATTAGTTGACCGCCCATAGCATACCGTTTGTGCATAAGGAAGACAATCCCCCAAATGTACCCCAGACCCATACCCCAATCAAGTCGTATTGGGCTATACTGTCCCAGTCGGTGTACGAAAACGGTTAGAAAGCCACCACAGCTCAACAACTCAAATCAGATGTGCCAAAAAAGTGGACCTCACAGAAGTCCAGAGCATGATGAAGCACAGAGAACAGACGTTCATCTTCGGTCTGCTACTTGTGTAAAACTTTAAACCGACATTTCAAATGTACGTCGTTATGCTCCTTGTAGGCGGCGTTGCAGTTGTGCGATAACTGTCATGGAAATGTTTATCAATAAAAAGCCTAGCAAATAACATGAAATTTTTTGTTTGTTTTTCTCTGCACTTGCTTTTTATACCGGCTGCACATATTAACTTTTACAGACGTTTTTCAAGAAAAGGTATATGGACATCAATGTCTGTTCTCTGTGGATGAAGGTCCACTATCGGTCTAATATTTTAACACCTCAAACGCAAATTTTATGGACTTGAGAAAATGCAATAAAGAATTGAATTAGGATTTTTTTACCAAACGTGTTTTCATTTAGTCCTGCTTCTTATGACTCACCCGTTAACTGGTTTTCAGGTACAGTCTCCTCATCTGGATCAGGCATTTCGTTCGAAGGTGCGTTTCGAGAAAAACCAAGTACGTCAAAAAGCCAACTAATTAATAGAACGTGAGTAGAGGATGTATGCCATCCTCTACTCCAGTTCTATTAGGCTTAGTGACCTTGAACGCACGCACACTACAGCGCCATTTAGATCAAAGGAGTGCAAGTAAGAAGGAACATCTTTTGGAGCAAAACAAACCATCATTCCTCTGCATTTGCTAGAGAAAGAAAGATGATTAAACGTCAAAAAGCCTAATTAGTTAGCTTTTTGACGTACTTAAGAATCTGTACTAGTGCGGTTGTGAATTTGAACTGGAGGTAGACTTCTCCGAATATCTGGCAGAACAGTTTATTAATTGATTTTATACAAGTCTCCAAAATACCAAACGATGATGATCTCGGCGGAATAAAATGTAGTTTAGTATGCAAATGGTTGAAAAAGGAACAGCTTACATCTCCTAACGTCCTCTTGGCAACCGACATGAATATTGTCGGCTATCAGCTTTGGGTGTTCCAAACGATGCCTTGACTTGCATTCTAGAGATTGATTTCAGTAGGAGTAGACGGACCAATAAAAGAAAAATCTTGGCTATACTTTCGGTAGGAACAGTTTTGACGGAAATGTCCAATATGTTTGCCGATCCATAGCAGGAAAAAAGAGAGATAACTGCGGTATCAACCAATACACTAGCAAGAGTCGAGGATAACGACAAACTGACATATAATGTATTTTACGTATGATTTATTCTATAAAACCATGTTTTGTCCAACAAAACAACGTTTTCGTATTGTATTAAATGCATGACATTTCTGAGAGAAGTAGGGAAGATGTACCTATATTAGTCTCATCACTTTACAATTCATCCTACTTGAAATAAAACAATATACACGTGACAGGATTAGTTAGTACACACAAAAAATAGATCCTGTTTTATTAAAAGTTTTGCACTTTACTTCTGAAAAGAGTTTATTTTTCATTAAATTAAAAGTAAAATTATCCACTGTGAAAGTTTTGCGTTTGATTTAAAAGTGTATTTTTTCGGTTGAGTGTGTAAATTTAAAAGTGATTCCTTTTACCATGAAAATTGTAGAACTGTCAAATCCACCAACACAAAAGGTCCTAGCACAAAAGCAAGCCGTCTTCGTTTGATAGAAAAAAAAAAGAATCGGGTTTACCTGTCAAAGCCGTCCTGTTCTTTTCGTCCGTCCGGGACATCTTTTAAGCTGCTCACGGATATTGTTCTGTTGTGAAGGGATTTGTCGAGGATTTTAAGGTGAGACTCGGTGGTATATTTTCTATGAAGATTACATTCGAAGTTTTAGCCTTATAGTAGTACGTTCTGACAAAGTACTCTTTCCACCGATAGCACCAGCTCACCGGACAACCCAATAAGCAACATGAAGCAGCATAACACCCCAACGAACAACAGGAACAGTTAACTTTCTTCCAATTACGAATATCTCACCGGCAGCGAATCGGATCCGAACTACGAATCCGTCCGAACAAACCCCGTCGTCGACCGGTCCATCGTCAACGATTCGCTCTTGATGTCCGATTCCTAGGCGACGCCAGGTGTGCACCAGGCAACCGCCACGACAACGACGGAGGACACCGGGTCCGACACTCTTCCGGCCGAAACAGAAGCGGAGAAGCCTTCGATGTGCGAACTGGAAATCACCAGCGTCAGTGACTACTTTAAAGACTGATTTTTTCATGCCAATTGTGAGAACCGTCGTGCAGTATAAGCTTATTAATTTTTTTTATGTGTGGGAATACTGTTATATCCTGACAGCGAGCGAAAAACGACTCCAACAAAGTTTATTTAGATGATTAATATAATCCGAATGCAGCGTTTGAGTGATTATTATGCATTAGTTAGAAATCCGTTGTTTACACGGAGAAAAAAGTATAATTCAATCAATAATATTTCATCTAAAATCAACTATATTGTTGCATTGATTTTTCGATAACCCATGTGCATGATTGTAACAATCATACATTTCAAGTTGATTCAACTATTGTATGCTTGAATCAACTTCAGAAAAATATGGTCGATTCAACTATACGATGGTTATGTCGAAAAAAATATTGTTGATATTTTGACATTTGGCTTTCAGTGCCAGTAAAATCAACCATGATTATAGTTGAACCAACTGAATAACAATAGTTGGTTTGAATATGCTTGGGGTCAGTTCGTTTTTTTTCTTAATGGGATTTTCGGATCCAAAATTGTTTGAATGAAAATGCAATTAAATACATCACATAATTTGCGATTGATTTATGACCGATTTTATTCCATATTTTTATTGTTTCAAAGGAGTTGTAACCGGACGCAAACCCTGTAGGAATTTAATGTTTTAATTTATTTGTTATACAACCTGCCGTTCACGTTACCATTGAACAGCGCCACTTGTTTAGGCCATCAATGCACCTTGTTCTGTCAGCTAGTAATGGCGAGGGCAGGAGAGCCTCTACTTCCTCGCGCTCAATGATCATAAGAGCTGGAATATCGTAGCCATTTGCTGAAAAAAAAAAAATTATTGTACAATTATCGAATTACTACAAACAATACTCACTTATGAAAACCTCAATTGCTGATGCTGTTACTTGGAATGATTTTAATAACTGAACTAATTCTTCATCTACCACAAACTCAGATATAACTTCCTCCGAATATGTTTCCTCGTCGGACGCCATGGTGAACTTTAAAGCGAACTGAAAACCCGCAGGTTGTTGTTGATGATGGCTCTATTAACTATGAAGTATGGTTGAATCATTTCAAAAATTGCTTTGATCTAAATTTATTTTGTGGTTGTTTCAAAAATGTGTTTATTGTAGGTATCAACTATCGAGATTGTTATTTCAATCCCCCGTCATTTCTTTCCGTGTACTACATGAACCAGTAACAAGAAATATTTGTTTACATAACGAAAAAATAATGTTTTATTAATTATATCCCACTTTCATTTAAAATCAAATGATTTTCAAACAAATAGCTGTCTTATTAAAATTTATGATTCATTTGAAAAAAAAACAAACAATTTATGTTAAAACTATTTTTATTTCAATCTCAACAGTTTACTTTTATTTGAATTGCACGACACTTTCGGGTTGAAAGTTCATTTTGAAATAAAAGTAATTTGCTTTTATTTTCAACGATGCCACGGTTTCAATTTGACAGTTCTACAATTCGTTTTGAAAGTTTCAACTTTTAAATGTACCAAGCGGAAAATTTTGATTTGACAGTTTGAAGTTTTTTGTTGTGAAAGCTAACCGCTTTCTACGAAAAAGAACCAACGCAACTTTTCAATTTTAGCGATGATTTTTTTAATTCTAACAATCATTACATACTCAATCATTCTAACAATCATTACTGTTTGTTGTGGTTATTTAACGTAAGCAAACATTATTAGAAAACGAAACCGATCCTCCAACTGCCCAATTGTTTGATTCATCTTAGGATGAATATAGGAACAATGAGATTAATATGGGGGCAGTTTCCTTATGTAAACTTCTTCTATTCGTTTCAAATCAAACATCATCTTTAACGGATTGCATCAACAAAACTTTATTAACGATAAAATCTGTAAATTCCTTCTATTCACCTTAATCTATCATCACTTCTGCCAAGTGTCTACCCAAAGGTAACTCTCTCTTAACAAACCAGGCATTGAGATGTACAGTCATAGAATTCCCCGCGGACAGTGCAATGGCCTTTGAGCTAAAATGTCCAGTTAGCAAAAACCCAGTCGAATGAAACTGACCTCAGTAGTCGGAAGAGTGCAGGGTCAGCGCCGGGTACGGCATCCGTCCCCGCACTTGGCAATCCACGAATCGAACGTCCTTCAGTTTCGGGAACTTGTCCCTCAGTCCATCAAAGTGTTCCGTTTCCAGCTGGCAATAGTCGAACACGATCGTCTCCAGCTCGCTCAGTCCGGGCGGGCACCTTCCGAAAACGTCCCTCCTCAAGTGGCCCTTGATCAACTCCAGTTTCCGTAGCTGCCCAAGATAGGTCAGCTTGCGGAAAGTACGCGACGGTACGACGGCGTAATCCAAGAAGTACAACCGCAGCTCATGCAGCCGTTGAATGTGCATTGAGATGATGTCGATAATCTCCGAGGCATGCGAAGAGTACGATCCAACAGTAAGGCGTTTTAGATTCACAAATTTGCTGAACGAGTACGAGGAATCTTTGAAAACTTCTAAATGAAGGCATTCTAACTTTGGTAGATAAACGTAGTGGAATGAGATTTCGTGGGAAGAGTAGATATTTGGTAGAGAAAGAGTTTTAAGATTTTGTAGGAGCGATAGCCTATCGAGTACGGTACAGTTTACCACCTTAAGGTGATCTATTTTGAGCTCTACTAAATTGCGCGAAGTTTCACAAATAGCTAGGAAAATGTTCTCTGCAGTGTACTTCTCTTCGAGGATGAGCTTTTCCAGCTTGTCCAAGTGTCGAAAGAAGCGGAGCTTCAATCCTGGTCGGTTAGAACTCACTGGGATAGGGAAACTAAACTCGTTCATAAATCCTCGAGTTAGTTTTAGGGTTTTCAAACGGTCTAGGCTAAGGGCGTAGATTTCCTCTTCCCCACAGTTCGCCGATGTGCAATCAAGCTGAAGTTGCAGCGTTGTTAGATTGTGCGCTACGCTTTCGATGATTCCGGCTATACCCGGTTGAAGACTGACGTCCAGAGAGTTCAGCTTGGGTAGCCTCATCTGTTCCGGAATGACCGACTTCAGTTCAATATGTGTAATGGTTTGACTTTCGATGACTACACAGGGTCGCACCTGATCACCACACTGTAGTCTTCGCTGTGGATCGTAGATCAAGTGGAAACTGTTCAGCCGAGTCATGTTTCTAATTGCACTGTTCAGAATTGTAACTAGGACATTTAAATTTGAAGAAAGTATAATTTTAAGCAACCCCACTCGCTCCAATCCACTAGGTCTCAGGAGATTTAGAATAACGTTGAACACGTTATCTGTGAATTCACTACGATTATCGCAAACGAAGGTAATGTTACTGTAGTGCCGACAGGACCGCCGAAGGACTATGGACATTTGGCGAAGTTCGCATTTTGATTTCCCTTGCCCATACGACACTGTTGATACAGAGAGCATGGAAATGAACTAGACCTGAGACACGTGACCGTCCCGAGGACATAATCGGAGATCCC